>VZRR01005656.1:0-12745 GCA_013398015.1 Oreocharis arfaki | reverse complement strand
TGTGCGAGGCCACACAGAGCCCCAGATGCCTCAGTGGGCAGGTCCAGTGATCCAACGAGGACACCACATGGCTCCTTGCACACTCCCGTCCCATCCAGTCGCCACGTGGTTTCCTCACTGGCTTGACCGCAGGTTTCTCCTGACAAAGTTTCTGATGTCTGGATCCTTAAAGCAATTTAATCACGGCACAGGAACACAGGAGCAACTCAAGACGGTGAGTCCAAGAAGGGACCCCGAACCAAGGAATCTCTACCCTTGCATGGGTATCCCAGGGCCCCCTCCCTATTCTCGCACAGGGGGTGTAGCTCAGCGGGAGAGCGCTTGCTTTGCATGCAAGAGGCCCTGGGATCAACCCCCAGCATCTCCATGTCCTTTTGCCTACCCGGACCCCTCTCTGCTGGATGCAGGGTTGCGAGGGTCCCCAGGAAAGGCATGGCGCTGCCTCCTGGCACCTCAAGCCTGTGTAGAAATGCCCAAGGTTCTTTCCGTCCCCTGCCTGGAGGCTGCAGGGCACTGGAGCACTTTGTTTTCCTTCCCCACGGGTCTCGGGGTGCTTCTAGGGGTGAACATCGGTGCTGGGAGGAGCAGGTGGGAGGGAGGGTTGTTAGTGCCCAAAACCTCTTCTGGGAGCTGAACCAATGAGCCAGCGTGCACTGCTCCCCCAGGGCTCTGGGATGGGGTGATGAGGGGTAATCCACTCACCAAGCCGGGAAACTCTTCCACCTCCCCACGACACTCCCCTCAGTATCTTTTTACTCAACTCTTCCGTGTCTGCAAAACCTGGAGAATCTCGCGGGGGCATCACAGTTCTTGCCTAGCTTGAGCTGCTCCCGAGGGAAAAAAGCGAGGCTTCCTGGCTGCCCATGACCTTCCCGTATCAGCTCCTCCCGGGCCCCGCAGCGAGGACACCGCAGCACCCCCAGCGTGGGTATCAGGGTGTTGGGTAAAACCCGTCGCTGTGAGCAGGATTCGAACCTGCGCAGTGAACCCCTATTGGATTTCGAGTCCAACGCCTTCACCACTCGGCCATCACAGCCCCGGCCTCGCGGGGGGGGAACATCTGCCCGCGGGCCGGACCGCGCCTCATTTTCCCGGGAAGTGGGAAAGTGTCCGGGATGTCCCGGGACAGAAGGGGGGTGCGGGAGAAACTGCGCACCCTGGCTCGTTGGTCTAGGGGTATGATTCTCGCTTAGGGTGCGAGAGGTCCCGGGTTCAAATCCCGGACGAGCCCTTCTTTTTGGGGCACTCGTCGCTGGATTCCGGGCACGCTGGGTTCCGGGCACGCGTGGGGCCACGCTGCATTGCACAGAGAGCACGGGTGGCACAGGGGACACGGGGGGCCGACACAGCCTAACCATGGTCGGGATTGGTCCCCTCCTGGGTTGGAAGGGGCTGTCGGGGCAGTGCGAGACAGCAGCGTGCGGTCCGTGCTGCCGTCGCGGCCGTGTGTGGGCGGCACAGCCGTGGTACAGGGAATCTCATTTGGGAAACCCTGGTGTAAAAGGAGTTTATCATCGCCGCCTCGTGGAGGAAGTGGGAGGGGGGGGGAAATCACAAAACAACTGGAGATGCTGGGGATTGAACCCAGGGCCTCTTACATGCGAAGCAAGCGCTCTCCCACTGAGCTACATCCCCTACCGCCGCTATGATTCGGGAGGGCACAGCCACCTGGCACTGCAAGGGTCGTGTGTATTTGCCAGAAATAATGTTAGCTGAATGAGAGGTGCCACGGCCACCCCACGGGATGCTGTGTTTGCAGGGAGCTGGGGGATGCAAGGGCTGATTATCCCGCACCTGGTCAGCAGAGAGCAGCAAGGGTGCAGTCCCCAGAGGAGGAGCTGTCCCAAAAGAAGGGGTTGTCTCCAAAGCCAGGGCTTTATCCAAAGGACGGGTTGCCCCCAAAAAGGAGAGGTTGTATCCAAAGGAGGGTTTATCCAGGAGGTGAACTCAGGATTTCTTGCACCCAAAAGTGAGACACCTATCCCTACACCAACAATCTGGAGTGCTGCACCCCTTTTGCTTCCCCAGCCCCATGGTTTGGATTTTGGGGTACAGCTGAGGCTGTGGTTTCCCCCAGCAAACCCACAGCCCTGCGGAGGAATTTCCAGGCCAGCCATGCCAGGAGGAAACCCCAGGGCCTTTTGAGGTGTCTCTGCCAGCCCCACATCCAGTAGGGAGGGGTCTGGGGAGGCAAAAGGACATGGAGATGCTGGGGGTTGATCCCAGGGCCTCTTGCATGCAAAGCAAGCGCTCTCCCGCTGAGCTACATCCCCTGCTCCAGTGGCACTTTGCAGCCACCCCTTGAGGCTCCATCCTGCTTGCAGGAATTCGCCAAGCCAGGATGTGAGAACAGCCCTGTTCCAATCCGTGTCACAGCTCCGCAGATCCCAGTGTGTCTTTGAGACAAGGGACAGGAGCTGTGAGTGCTGGGTTACCAGCAAATTCCCCCGTCTGCTCTTTTTTCCCAGCTCCCGTGGGGGTCAGCAGGGTGCTGGTGCTGGGGCTCCTATGGGTGCCATGGGAGCACAGCTCCAGGGCAGGGCATGGGGAATTTTTCAAGACACAGGTCCTGAGAGTGGGGCTGCCTGTGGCTGTGCTGGGGTGGGAAGATGATCTGCTGCAGGAGCCCCAGCTGGTGGGGACCCCCCCTTCACACAGGGAGAACAGTGCAAAGAGATGATTTGCAGACAGCAGCGAGCCTCCAATGTTAATTGTAACACAATTGTACCAACAATTGTACCAGAGCAGAGATTCCCTCCATCCAAACCCCCTGAGCTGACTGAGGGGAACTGGGAGGATGGTTCAGCCACAGCCCTTCATATCACGGAGGGGTGGAGGGAAGCAGGCAAGGGAAGCACTGCACCTCATGATTTCCAGGTCTCGTAACCCCCTCCCAGACACCCAGCTCCTTCAACCCCACGTAACCAGTGCTGACAGCAGCTACCCCACACAGCAATAACTACATCACCCTTCTCTTCTTTGGGAAATGTGCAGACCTCTCAGCAAACATGAATTAACAGCCCTGGAATGTTTCATCAAACAATTCTTGCGTTTAAAACTCAGATTCCCTCCCAGGACCTTGCAAACCATTGGGATCTGGGCTCCGCTTGCATTGTGTTTATCCCAGTCTCTCCCTGAGGGCTGCCCTCCACAGCAAAAGCTCGGAGCAGAGGAGGGTGTAGGACAGCCAGAGGCACTGTCTGCTGATGATGTGTGCTCAGGGTGACACAGTGCTGGTGGAGCCAACAGGGCTGCGGGATGCAAGTCTTGTGAGCCCCATTCCCACAGGGAGCACCAGGAGGGCCAGACCAGCATGCCGATGCCTTTTGATTTGTCTGCTTCTTCCCCCGTGACTCACACATGTGGGCAGCCTGTTATTTTCCTGTTTTATGGGATCTCCAGCCCTGGGGAAGAACTGGAGCCCTTGGCAGAGCTACAGCCTGTCTGTCTCCCCAGGCGTGGCGGGGAGGGCACCCTGAGCCCCTGCCTTGTGCTCGATCCATGGGTGGCTGGGGTGGGATATCTTCAGTGGTACCCTCTCCTCCCTCTTATCCTGGCCATGCAACCTCTTTCTCTCCCCTTCCTCAATCTGGAAGGTTGCTCCAGCCTCCATCCAACCTGGCCTTGAACACATCCAGGGACTGGCCGCACCCATCTCTCTGCCTGCCATGCCTGCAGGCTCCCAGCTCCAAGGGCTCTGTCTCTCACCTGGCTGGCTCCAGGTGTGTCCCAAAGTGCTCTGGCCAGCAGTCCTTGCCCCCGTGAGGAGGATGAGGAATGCTGCCTGTTGGTGCAGCTCACCCTCCCAGCATTGGCCACAGCCCAGTGCCCCAGTGCAGGTCTGGGATACACCTTTTGCAACCCAGTAAAGGCACAGGTGGTGGATCTGTCTCTTCATCGTCTCCCGCTGCTGTAACATACCACAATTTTTGTCTTCTCACCTGGATGTGCAGAAAAGCTGCAGATTGATGTGCTGTGTTGACCCACCAATGATCCAGCCACCACCAATCCTTCCAGCCTTATCATCAGCACCATGCTGCCTGGGGCTTCCATAGAATCATAGAATATCCTGAATTGGAAGGGACCCGTAAGGATCATCAAAGTCCAGCTCCTGGCTCTGCACAGGACACCCCAACAATCCCACCCTGTGCCTGAGAGCAGTGTCCAAACGCTCCTGGAGCTCTGGCAGCCTTGGGGCTGTGACCATTCCCTGGGGAGCCTGGGCAGCGTCCCACCACCCTCTGGGGGAAGAACATTTTCCTAATCCAACCTAACCCTCCCCAGACAAAGTCTCCATTCCAAATGATCCCACTCACTTGCTGTTAACAGCAACCTCCCCTTTTCCATCACAGCTCTCTGTGCTTGTTCCTCCTCAAACTTCTCATCTCCTTCCTACCTCATCCATCCCCAGGGTGGGAAGGTACCCGTCCTTCAGGGGCCTGAGGAGTGACCACAGGGAGAAGTTTTCCTCCAAGGTCATGAAGCAGCTGAGGGAAGAAGGGAGGCGGGCAGGAGACATGAACCTCAGCAGGCATGGCCAGAGGGTGGTACCTAGGCTATACTCCAAGCTCTTCTCAGAAATGCTTCTGCTGCTTTTGAAAGCTATAAGTAGGCAATGCTGGGACCAAATCCCAAGACCCAGCTATTTCCCTCCACGTGCTTCCACCTGCTGAGCATGATTTTTCATCCCAGCCTTGTTATGTAGCTCCCTGTTTCTCACTGGAGATTTCGGCTGCACTGCCTCTACAGAAACCTCTATTTAGGGCCTGATCAGCAGGTCTGGGGGGTCCTGCCCAGGACAAAGGCTGGCTTGTGGGCGAAATGTGAATTCAGGACTGCTCTTGAGCTGGGAGCCAAGGAGGCATGGCTCCCAGCTGGAGTCAAGGCTCCTATGGGAGACAGAGTCCCCAGTCCCTCAGGGCAGGGAGCCCTGAAAGGCACCAAGGTCCTCATTTCCTCAGCTGTCTGCACTAAGACATCACGATTTTCAAGCCAAATCAAGACACTGGACTTTCAGAAAAAAAAACAAATTAAAATCTATGTAACCTCATCAGTGGAGTCATTCAGTGCAAAGCTGCATAAAAATGTCATTATTCTCTCCACCTGTTCCCTCCTGGACTGTTCGGTGGAGCAGGCTTGAGGAAGGCAGCTGCACAAGGCCCAGAGACCTACAGCTTCCCAAAAAAACTTTTGCTGGAATTCCGAAGCTTTTTATCATTTTTTATTCAAAATTTTGCATCCTATCTCTGCAGACAATTTCCAGAGCTGGGATAAAAATATCTGAGCAGTCCTTGAAATAAAGACACCTCCCTTCTCGTGGTGCACTGGCTGCTGAGCAACTGCCATGTAAATTTTTTCCAAATTAGGAGAACCTCTGCAAAGGTCTCCTGGGCAATAAAACCGGTTGAGCTTGGTCAAAGGCTTTTGATGACCGATAGGTTTTCAAGCTCAGCATAATCCCTCATTATAAACACTCACAAGCTTTATGCAAATACTCCCATTCCTCCTTCCGTCAGCTGAAAAGGTTCTGCCTGATGATCCGTGGCATCTTAAAAAGAGGCTTTACTCAATTTGTGACATCTTCCAGAGACTCCCGTGTCCCCTATCCATAACAAATTATTGTCTCTTCTTTTTTACTCTTCGCTGTCACCCATAAACACTAGGTGAGCTTGGCGTAGGATGCCCATCCAAAGGAGCCCATATCCCAAGAATCCCACTCCTACCTTTTTTCCCTGATTCTGGGTGCACCCTCCTTACCTCACCCCCCCCCCCCCAAAAAAAAAAAAAAATCACTGCAAAATGCAGGGTGAATGCCATTTTGGGATGTCAAACCTTCGTGTTCCCAGCTCCTTGAGGGAACAGGCAATAAAGTCTGCTCCTGCGGGAATTCCTCCCTGAGCAGGTGCTTGCTGTGGGGCAGCAGGAGAGGTTTCCAGGATGAGAAAGTTGCCTTCGGGCTGGTCCCAGCAAACCACACCCTTCTGTCAGCACAGGGAAGAGCTGGGCAGCAGAAACCCCCATTTCATACAAAACCCAAACCTCCCCAGGAGCAACAAGCTACCTCCAGAGGAGGTCACCCCTCCAGACTCCTGAAAAAGGAACACCAGAAGACTCAGGCTATGATGTAGCAAGTCTTTAATGAGAAGGAGAGTGAACCAGTTCAGAGTACAAGTGCGTTTCCAGTGCTCAATAAAGACATGGATAAACCCCACTTTGGGACAAGCTGGTCCCTACAAGGTGTCCCCTTGCCCCACCACCCCATGGCTATCATCTGCCATCTACAGCCTGCTAGAAGCATTTATTGCCCAGCCAGCAGCAAATGCTGTGTAGAACATGGAAATATAAAGACTTAGTGAGAGAAAGGTGTACAGAGGCACAGTTTGGAGTGACGAGCTCGCACGGCTCCCATCCTCCTGGGGGAACTGCTGGGAAACCCAGGGGCATCTCCTTAGTCCTCTTCCCCAGTCTTGGTCCTGTGCTTCGCTTGTCCTTCCCGACCATGCCGCTGGCACAGGCAGGACGAGGAGCCCGCCGGGGACACCCTACAGCCCAGTGCCCAGGCACAGCAGTCCCGCCTTGCCCAGCCCCCGGGAGCCCACGGGGATGCCGCAGCAGCGCAGGTAGCTCCCGACCGCTGCCGACGCCGTGGAGCCCACCGTGGTGTTCTGAGGGAAGGAGCTGAGGATGGGCCCGGGCAGCGTGACCACGACTGTGGGTGGCTGGATGAAGGCGGTGGAGTCCCCGCAGCGGCGGAAGCACGGCTGGTTGCAGCTGGTGGCCAGGGGCCGGGGACCGCAGGAGGAGGGCAGGCACAGGTCATAGCAGGACATGGCTCGGCAAGGATGTGCACCTGAAAGCCAGAGCTGCGGTGTAAAGGCAAGGCAGAGGCCGGTCTGTCCCCACTGAGCCCTCATGCAGCACCTCCCTTAATAAGAGGCATGGGAGAGCGAGCTAGAGGGTGAGTCTGGATGGTTTAGAAACACCAAAGAAAGGCTTCCCTCCTCCCTTGCCCCATAAACCACTCAGGAGAGTGAGGGGAGTTTATTTGAGCTGCTGGTTGGTCTGGGGAAGCTGGAGGCACCAGGTGCTGGGAACAGATAGCAGCCCCACTCCTGCTCCAAGCTGACAGGGAGCCTTTGGCAAGCAAGGTGCTCACAAGATGTGTGTGGTTGAAGCAAAACCCACTTAAATCAGCACAACATGAACTGAGCCATCCCATCCCAAAATATAAGGGACCTTTGATGCCCTTCCATAAATAGGGACACATCGATCCCTGCAACCAGGGCATGTCCTGTTCTAATTTGTTTTTCTCCTTCAGCAAGGAAAATAATGCAGGATGCAACTGATTGTGTGGTTGCAGACCCTGTGAGCCCTGCATCCTGGAAGCCCTTGCACTCCTCATATTAGGGCAGAGGTACGCCCTTCCCCGATGTCCTCTGCGGCTGGAAGGGAGGAGGGAGGCGTGGGGAAGGGGATGGAGCCCATCTCGACTTACCCAGATGGAGGTGGCAGCGGCGGCAGCTGAAGCAGGTGGTGTGGCCAGGCACTGTCCCTACAGTTTTATAGGGTGGCCCAGCCCCCCGGGGGAGCGGGTGCGTGCCTTCCGCCTGAAACTCACCAACAACCAGCTGTTTTCTCCTGGAAAGCTCCCCCGACTGATTAAACAGTTCCCTCTTTCATCTCTCATGTTTTGCTTCCATGTAATACTGAGTAAGATTGAAATGATTCGGGCTACAGGCATTAATTACCTTCCTTCCTAAGGCCAAGGGGTATTTTAGGTCTTCATGCCACCAGGCAGGATAGTGTTTCAGCAGAATTTAGGGCAGACGCATCCCCACCTTCCTCTCAGCACGACCAATTCAGCTCCCCGGTGCACCTGAGGTGAGACCAGGGATGTAAACTGAATGTAAGGAACATCCATTTGTAGTTAAATCTGGTGCCAGGAGTCTCATGGGTGGCAGGAAAGCTGAGGGGCTGCAGGGGTGAGGGTGCTGGGTGTGGACACAGGGACCTGACCTAGCCCAGCATGAACAATTTGTTATGGGTTTGGGTGCACTTAGAGGATTTTCCTTTTTTTTGGTTATTATTCTTCTCACCTGGGGTATGAGTCCTGCTTGGAAGGCACATCAGATTTTAAAAGCAAAGTGATCATGGGCTCCGAAGTCCACCCCCACAGGTGACACACACCTAAAGTGGCTGATTTTGTGCATGGAGCTGACTTCCAAGAGCCCTTCCATCCCGCTCTTTGGATAGGGTAGTAGCAGTGAACCAAAAGGTATCAAGTGTCCTTCCTCATGATGGAGTGACATCGTCAAGACAGGGTTAATTACAGTAATTGCAGGTTGCGGTGTGACACCGGATTTCTCTGCTGGAAGCCTGTTAGCTACTAAACATCCCAACCTGCACTTAAATGTGAATCACGCACACAGTGGGGAGAGGGAGTTGCTGATGTGGTCCCAAGCAGGACCATGATGAGCCATCATGAGCTCTAGGGGCAAGGAAAGTTTGAAAAAGGCTTTTCATTTCACCCCAGCAGAGCCCAGTTGACGGCACATAAATCTCCTGCCCTGGAATAAACTCTGTCAGTACCAGGACACATGTACTGTGCGTGTGTGGGGCTGTCAGCATCCTGTTAAATGTGCCTTGAGGGGTTTTGGGGGGTCATTTGAGTTCTTGGGATGACTTGGCCACAGTGGATCACACTGAATGGTCCCTAGTGACTCCTCCCTGCCCTGTCTGTCAGGGCAAAAAAGCTTTTCAAAGGTTCTGGGGTCAAACTCAGCTATTTTTTAGCATCATTATGGAAGGGGAAAAAGCAAATCAGGTTTTCCAAGGTGCAGCAGAGGACACAGGCTTCAGGGAGAAGCAACCTGGCAGCTCCTGGAGTAAGGAAGGAGGCCGTGAGTTCATCATTCATAATCTCCTAAATGGTGACTTGGTGAGCAGGAAAAGATGAGGTTTTAGTTTAAGCTTTACCGTGCTGCTTTTTGCACCACTCTTGAATAATAAATTGATGCCACAAGTGCACCTTGGACCCACAGCCTGAGAATTAAACCCTTTTTCTACCAGTCAGGTTTTCTTTCCATTCACTAATCAGTTTCCGTCTCTCTCTCCTTCTATTTTTTTTTCCTCTCTGTGCACCTCCATGATCTCAGGAAAACAGCCCTTCCTGGGTGACTCCCTTCCAGGCTTTCAGGCACTGGATGAGATCTTCTCAGCAGCCTCACTGTGTGTTTCAGTTTTGAAATCCAGTTTAAGTACTTGAGGTCCTGCTCACATTGGACCATCATGTCCCAGAAAGATATCCATGGATGCGTTGATGCTTGGGATAAATTCAGTGGGGCACTCAGAGGGGGAATGTTGTCGGATGTGAGCAGATCTATGGACTGAAACAAGTCATTTTCCTGGAAAAGACAGCAGGGGAAACAAAAGGCACATCAGGAAGTTAAAATAATCAGGTTTATTATTATTGTGCAATTAATTATTGTGCAATTAATTAATTTTTTAAAAGGAAAACCATAGGGGAAAGGGCAGATACTTGGGAGATAAACAAAGACTGAATTTTCCAATCCCTATTCATTTCAGGTATGAGCACTTTCTGCTTGATATGTAACTTTCTCTGGAGGAACTTCAAACCTGAGATAATTTCACCAAACCAAACATCAGACCCACTTTCTTAACTTCTGCATGGATCCAGGTTGTGCAGGACCTCAGCCTTGCCTCTTCCTGCAGGTAAGGACACAAATGGCCTGGGATCAATAATCCGTGTGTCTCCCGTCCTATCACAAACCCTGGCAACACTTTGCAAGTCCAGTTTCCCCACTTTGCGTTTTGATTTCCAGCAACTCAAGGCTTGGATGTGTCCGAGACTGGCTGGAGGGTGGGAGCTTGTCCCTGTCCTAAAATTTCTCCTGAAGGCCAAAGGCAAGGGCACATCTTGGAGCAGCAACAGGCCTACAGCATCCTGTCTCCAAGGAAAGTCTGCATGCAGGGTGCTCACCCAGGGCTTGCCTCCTGGCAGCAGGACAGTTGTGGACCACTCCCAGATGGCTGATGGATGAGTGGGACACCCCAGTGCCAGAAGGCAGAATCCTGATGCAGCCAGACCCAGGCACAGAGCATCCTGGTGCCTGTGTCCTTGTCAGGGCAGGCTCGGGGTGCTCCAGGGTCACCGTGTGCAGCCCAGCCTAGGGAGCGGAGCCCAGCCGGTGCCACTGCTGAGAGCCGGGCTCCGGGTGCCAGGCACTGTCCCAGGGCTGCAGATGATCCAGTTCCACAGTGCCACAGGATCCCTGTAATTGCTGGGTCCCTGGGTGGGCTGATGCCCCACAGCACCAGTGACGCTGGCACATTCCCTTCAGGAGGACTAGTCACTGCTCCCCAGGACAGGGACATGTGTGTGCCAGGGCAAGGTTGAAGGGTGTCCCGAGGGAATCAGTGGGGCTCCTCTCCTGGCTGCCTGTGCCCTGCAAGTCCCAGGTCCCATCCTGTGACACCAATCCCCCTGCCATGCACCACCACACCCCCACACCCACCACCCCGACCCATTTCACCATCTCCAGCTGCAAGTTGGTCTCTCTCCAGGGATGGACCCAAACCCATGCATTTTTCCCAGGAAATCTCCCACAGATCCTTTGCAGGGCACCTGGTTGTCCAGGCAGGGGCATCTCCCTTTCCTAGGGTGGCAGAGCTGGCCCAGCACCACAGCATCTGATGGCAGGTGGAATGGGATGGGGCCGGTGTTTCCCCGAAGCCCAATCATGGTTTCTAGTTCAGGAGAAGCTGATGGAGGGAAGCAGCTCCTCACCGATCTCTAGGAACATCTCCCGAAGGCATGGGAAGGAAATGTAGCCTCAGGGAAGGTCAAAAAGGTGTGAGCAGCCAAGCCTGAGCATCCTCACCTTGCCTTGAAGCCATGGCATTGCCTGGCCACATCCTCATTAGTGGAGAGGAGTAGAGGGGAGAAGGGAAGGCACTGGCAAGGCTGGCACGATGCCTTTCCCCAGGTGCATCAAAGCACTGCCAAATGCAGGGCTTCCCTCTCTGCAAGACCACTGAGATTTCAGAGGCAGTTTTACATCTGTCCTCTTCATCTTGCCGTAGGTCACGCTCTCCTATCTCCAGGAATCTCCACTGTGAGCACTCCTGCAGGCACAGGAGGGAGGGAGCTGCCAGTGCACAGCAGCTCTGCCATCCTCAGAACAAGCACCTCTGGGACAGGGCGGAGACATCCAGGGCAGGTTTTGGCTCCCATCGGCATCCCTGGGGATGTCCAGGGATGCCCGATCCTGACCTTCCTTGCCTACAGTTCAGTGCTTTTGGAGAAGAGATGATGGGATGGCAGGAGAGAGGCTGACTTAAATGCTCGGGGGATGGAGGGGGATGGTGACAACACCCTGCTCCCGTGGGGCATTGCACAGAAGGGTCACACCACTCCCTGAGCCACCAGGAGCAGGTTCAGCCCGTGAGAGCAGCAGTCCAGGGGCAGATGTGATGTGTGTTTGACACAGCAAAGCAAAACAAGGAGAGCAAGAGGATACTGGGCAGGCTGCACCAAAAAGCCCACCTTGGGAGAGGGGCCCCTGGGGACCCGACGAGGGTGGGATTCGAACCCACGCGTGCAGAGCACAATGGATTAGCAGTCCATCGCCTTAACCACTCGGCCACCTCGTCCCCTGTGGCAGCTACTTTTTGCAGCAGAATTTTTTTTAGCAGATTTTTTTTTTTGCTCTTTTTTGCCCACAGACAGTAGAGCTGGAGCTGGTTCTTCAGGGTGTCCTTTGACAAGCAAGGCTGGGCAGGCAGAGCCCCGGAAGTCCGTGTCACAGCAGGGCAGGGAGACAAGCAAGCGTTTGTGACTCATTTGCTTCTCTTGCTGTTCCCTTTCTGTGTTCATGGGGTGGCAAAGGGCAAGGTGGCATTTATTGTTGCCATGAAAATGCATGCACCAGGCACCTCTATTACTCGTCCACACCCAGCCTGTGTCCAGAGGGTGTTCCTCCATGATTCAGCACCAGTTTTGCAAAGTGATAGGGAAGGAAGACAGTGGGGGTCCAGACAGCATCTAATGTATCTCTTATTTCCCAAATTCTCCGGTTTCTGGGAACAGTTTGGACCATCTCTCCACTGTGAGGAGTGAAGGGAGAGGAAGCAGAAGGAAACATTTTAGCCCCCGGAGTACAATCACCAGGGACAGAGCACTGGGGACTGACAGTGCTCAGAGCAGGACAAAGACCCCCAGCAGTGCCCCCAGTTTGGGACAGGGAGGAAAAATAGCTCCCCAGGCTGAGGCACCACTGGGAGTCGAACCCAGGATCTCCTGTTTACTAGACAGGCGCTTTGACCAGCTGAGCCATGGCGCCCTCTGGCCCTGCTCACAATGAGTGCTTCTGAGAACACCTGACCCTCTTCCCACCACTCTCCCCCCATGTCCTTTACTGCTGCCTCAGGTTTGGGGTTCCCCCCTGCAAACCCCATCTCTTTTTGCTGCTGGGAACACCCCTAGTGCTGACTCAAGCCCCTGGCACAGGGAGCCCAACACATCCCACAAGAAGCACAAGCTGGGTTTGGGGGACCCCAGGCCCGACAGGGACATGCTGCCCCCTCCCCTTGCCCTGGCAGAGCAGCTCCGGCTGCCCCCCTACTCTGCCCTGAGGTGACAGCCTCAGTCTTATCTCCCTCTCTAGCTGCTCCCCACTAGCACCAGTGGTCACCCAAAGACAGTGGTCACCCCAAGAGACACCGC
>VZRR01005649.1:29032-45124 GCA_013398015.1 Oreocharis arfaki | reverse complement strand
CCAAACCATTCCATGATTCCAATGACACAGAGCTTGTCAAACAGAGTTCCTGGATCCCTGGAAGGGAGATGCTGCTGATAAAATCTGGTAGTTGAAGATGGAAGGAGTTTTGACTTTCATCTCAGCTCTGTGTTTCTGGTTTTGGGGTGACAAGACTGGAGTTTGTCTTAGCTCTTTAATCACTGGGGTTTTTTTATAAATGACACCAAATCCAGGGAAGTTCTGCTACATGTAAATATAATTCTGGCTTTGAAAACAAAATACACTTCTGCTAAGGATGCAGATCTCCACCTACAGCTGCCACGCATTTCCCCACAGTGCCTCATCAGATTGTCTGTGTAGTTCTGACTTGATGCCAAAGAATTTTCTGCTAATGAGGATGGCAGTGGTCAGCCTGAAGATTTCCTTAGGGGACTGTTAGAGTGAGTTGGATCCCCAGCAGGGGAAAATTCAGGCTAAAAAGAGTAATCAGAATTTTACAAGTGCTGTGAGTGTGTTTGACTCTGCTGGGTTGGAACCAGGGTCTTGAAAGAAAACAAGTTCTCACTGCTACCTTCTAATATTGTGTGTAAATTTAAGGTCACACCCAACCTAAAAATATTTTGAAGAAGATAAAATAACAAAAAAAACCAATTCCCTTTCATCAGAATTTATGATTTGCTGTTTCCAAATAGCACTGGGAATGTACTTTGATGTGTGTTATTACCCAAAGCAATAAAAATGTCCCTTCCAGGCTGCCCTGATGATCTCTCTGATCTGGAAGTACTACTCCGAGCCAGTCACGGTGCTGCCAAGCAAATGGTTGGCTCCCCTGGAGCGCCTGGTGGCCTTCCCAACAGGAGTGGCAGGTAAGGAAAAGGCCATTCCCGAGCCCCAGAGCATCCATGGATTAACAGCAGCTGCTTCTCTGACTCCCAGAGCACTGCTGGGAGTTCAAATATTGGAGCAGCTCTTCCCTGTGTGCTCAGTTCTGGTTTCTCGAACTGATGATGAAGTTTTGTCATTTTTATTTCCCCCCCCCCAAAACAGCAGTGCCCTTATCTGTATTGAATAGAGCCCAGGGAAGATTTAAATTAGAAAATCACCCAAAAGGGAGTTTTTTAACAGATGTGCTGTGAACAGCTGTGTACTTACAAAACAACTGATGTCAATTTCAGAGGAAATTTTACTTTTTATCTCTCTCAAATCCTGAATTTAGGTTCAAGCAAAGCATTCTGTGACTTGCCAGGCCTTTACCTTCAGGTGTTTTCTCTTGGGTCCATAGCAGATGTTTTTAGCTGTGGGGTGCACTCATATTTGTGTATTTGGTACTCTTTTCCCAAGACAACCCAGATTTTTTTGGGACCAGCATGGGGATTTACCTCCCATCTCTTGAAGAGACCCTTTTGTATATAAAGAGTTTTGTTCCTGTTGGCCTTGTGAATTCTGAGTTTCATTTTTTGCACTTCCAAGGTTGTTTTCAGCTGCACAGGTGCCTCGGGGTTGTTCATCCAACAACTTCAATCGTGGTTTCTCCCTCTTTTCCAGGAGGTGTGGGAATTACCTGCTGGCTCGTGGTCTGCAATAAAGTTGTAGCTATCATGCTTCACCCTTTCAGCTGAAAGAATCCCAGCAATCCATGGAGTCCTCAACTGCATCTGCATTATCACGGTTTTAAATTAATTTAAAGAAAAAAAGGGACAGTTGTCTTTCATGAGACAAGGTGTGAGCCAATCCCTGTCATTCCATTTGGATATCAGTCAGTGTTCCTTTTGATTTCTCTTCCCAGAGTTTGTCTTTCAGTTTTGAAAGAACAGCATTGCTCGTTGTAGAACCTCGTTTTGGGTTTGTTCATGGCAGAACCATAAGGTTTTGTCATGGCCTGTTGTCACCAACATCTAAAAGTGTTGGATTTGTGGTTTAAAATTGCGGATGTGCTGGCATTAGGAATTAATTTGGGAGCTTGGCTGTTTCTTTGCTGTAGAATGTGGTAGCTTCACCCCCAGGTGGGAGCACGTTTGGTGGTGCCAGAGGGCAGAGGGAGCTAGTTTGGTTGGCTTGGGGCAAAACAGTTTCCTTGTGATTTTTTTACCCTAAAATTGGAATATTCTTGGGCTCTCCTAAAAAAATAGATGTGTTTAATCAAGATTTCATCTCTTAAGAGGCTCCTGCAGCTGCCAAACAGAGGCTCCTGTCAGTGAAGCAGGAGACAGTGCTGTGCCTGCAGAGGTGATGCTGATTTAGCTTCCCACTCTGAAATTCCCACAGAGGAATGATCTGTTCTGCAATTCCAGGGCCTTTGCTTCCCTGCAGGAAGGAAGGGCCCAAGACCCCTCCAAAATTAGCACTGCCTTTAAAAACCAGTTCAAAAGCTCAAGTTATGTTGTATGTATATATGGATAATTTTTTTTTTTTAATGTTAATTTAAAAATTGGGATTTTATATTAGGGATTGCATTTAACCAACAGGAAAATAAATATCAAGGAAAACATGTTGTGATTGAATGGGATGTATAATCGTGATTTTATTAAGGAAATAAAGCTTTTCAACCCCTCTTAAGTTTTCTCTTCTCCTTTTTAATGTTAACTGTGGTTTTCCTTGAAAACCCACAAAAAACCCCAAACAAACAAACCCAAAATGACAAACCAAACCCCAAACTCACCAAAATCCAAGCCAAAACCACCCCCCTGTGTCTGTGCCTAAGGAAATACTGTTGGAATCAACTGAGCTAATTTGTTTTTTTAATTATTTTTCTAAACCTTTGAAATGTTGCTGCAAGCAGGTTCAGCTCTGCATGTCTTTGTCATCTTTAAAAGCTTTTGCAGTGTAATTTTTTACGTTTTTCAAAGTGCTACTGCCTTTAAAAATTAACAGAATGCCCCTTATTTTTCCAAACTTCACATCAATTTAGCAAGTATTTCACAGAATTACTGTGAGGAACAAAACACAATCCTCCTCCCCTTGCTTACATAACCTTAAACAAGGATTTTTAGAGGCTTTTTGGGGACTGGCTATGCCTGACTTCTCCAAAACAATACTTTCCTCTTGCACATTCATCTCTGGATGTCAGCTGGGGAAGTTACCAGGCGAACTGCTTTGATAAGTTCTAATACTGGGAAAGAATGAGGCTTTAGAGGTTTCTAATGCTCGTCAAAACAATGCAAGAGCAAATTATTTTTATTATCTGTGAATTCTGGAAGCTGTTTATGGAGCGGAGGAACTAAAAAAGTGTTTTCTTTGATGGCATTGTTGGTCCTTACCCAACAGTGAACCTTATGAAAGCAGGGTGCTCACGTCAGCGAGCTGACAACCACCCAGCTTCCAAATTCCAGCTCCTTGGGAATGCAAGAACCTGGAAGTTCCCAAACAAGGACTGACTTTTACCTGGTAGCAGGTAAAAATGTTAAGGAATCCTTAATGCAACACATTTTCGTGGGTACACAGCAAGCACAGAATGTTCTTTTGTGACTGTTGTGTTGGAAAAACCATGGAAAACAAATTGCCAGTGCTTGTAAGATTTAATAAACATTTAACAGAAGCAAAACCTTTGGTTTTTAACAACCTGAATGTTTAAATTTTCTACAGGTAAGCTGATGTACTTAACGATCAGAAATTATTTGTGTATTCTCAGGAGTTTAACGAGGAGCATCGGGCGCTTCCCACTCGGACCCCGTCACGGAGTTTGGGGTTTGCCTTGTGCCCCCCTGCACCCCTGCCTTGTCTGCCCTCACCCCTCTGGTGCTGGAACTCGAGGGGTCATCTCCTGGCAAACAGCCCTCCCCAAAGAGCTCCTTCATCAGGTGTTGCCTCCTCTCAGCAAGCATCGGGCTGCAGCCCTGAGCTCTGGAGCCCCCCTCCTGCCTGGCTGGGGGGATTTGCCCAAAAGAAGGTTCATAGATCCCGAAGGAAATGTTCCCTCTGGACACAGCAGTGTCACTGCAGCTCTGGCCCGCCTGTCTCCGGCTGCACAGGCTGCCTGCTTTGGATTTGGCACCCGATGTGTGAAGCCCCTGGTGCAAGTTCTCGACGGCTTCTGAGAACATGTATTTATTTTTCATCCTAGCAGGGTCTTTGTCTGGAATTGCACCTTCGCTCCTGGCTTTCTTCTTTTGCTGCTCAACTGGTTTTTTCGCTTCTTTTTCAGCTTCTTCCACTGCGTCTCCCTGTTGATCGTTCTCTTTTACTCTGTCACTTCGAGGATTTTGTTCTGTTTTCATCAGCATTTTCAACTCCTCTTTAAAAAACTCTCTCCCTTTTTCCATTTCTTTCAGAAATTCTGAAAAAGCATGTTCTTCCATCAGTAGTTTGCCCCCTGAAATGTTGTGGGGTTTAAGAACATGAAGAGTTATGAAGCTTTGAAGAGAGCAAGTACCACGTCTTTATTTCACTGCTTCAGTTCTTACTATTGATGATATTTCAAATACCATTTATAATAAATACAACAATATGGGGCAAGATTTAAACAACATAATTCTGCCATTGAATCCAGGTTAATATCTTCATTTTTACTTTTTTTCAGGGTGTTGAATTTAATGAAATTAATTTAGCTGCCATTATGTACAGTAATGGCTAAATACAGTGCCAGAAGGGTCATGTACAATGCAACAGAAAAACCAGGTGAGATGTGAACTCTAATTGTCATTTTCTGGTCTTTGAGTGGAACTGAGAGATATGAATGATTCCCTTTCCCTTAATTCACAACAGAGTTGCTTGTGTGGAGCAGAATATACAGCAACTCTCTCACCTGGAAATGAGGGGGCTCCCCTTTCCAGTAGGAAAAGGAATGTGTGTACAGTAATGCCATTTATCTGTGCAGGGGACGACTTGTAATGGGTCCTGTGCTCTGCAGAGACTCACAGAATACCCCCAAAATGAGGTCGAGTCTAAGCTTAAAGGAGAAATAAGAAATTGCAGGAACTAAAAAAAGCCAAGTAAGGCTTCAATAAAAGTCTAATATCAATGAGAGAAACTCAGATTTCCCAAATTTTCAGCCACAGATTCCCAGGGAGCATCAGAGGATCTGTGTTTTCTGCCAGCTTTAAAAGAGCATTTCAAAGACAAATGATGACTTTGGCTATCTGGGGGCTCTGGAAAGGCTGGAGGCTGAAAAGGCAGAGAACAAACCTCAGGAGTTAACACATCCCAGCTTCCAGGCTCCAGGAAGTGAGCTGGCATCACCTGTTTCACCTGGGTAAATGTGTGACCTGGAGGTCTCCTGCCATTTGTGACACATGTAGAATGATGGCACTCAGAGCTGTGTTCTTCCTGCAAGCCTTAATGCAAACAACAGGAATGTTTCTAGAAAGAAAAACTTGGGTGAGGGAACAGCACTGGCTTTTTCTTTCCTCTGTTCCATAGAATTTCTTCAGAATAAAGATGTTCACAGGTGAGTCCCTTGCATGTAACTTTTCCATGAGAACACAGTGGCTGAGAGTTACATAAAATCTCTTTACAGGGATCACTGCAATGAGGAGATGCTCCCAGCCCTTGCAGCCCTCTTCCTTTCCCAGCCATGGAAATACACTTTCACACCAGCTGCAGTGAAGATTTCCAGCTATCCCTTTGAGATCAGTGTTTGATTAGTGTGGATTAACAACTCTTAATTATCCTGTTACAGACAGAACACTGAATTTTTACCAATCTGACCAGGAAGTGCTTTGGGAAGAACAGCAGGATGGAGATGCCACATCCTGCAGAGCAGCTCTGCTCTCAGTGCAGCAGCACCAGCAGCTGCATTTTCCAGCCCAAATGGTTCTGTGATTTCAGTGCAACTTCAAACATCATTTGGAACTAGTTCCTGCCAGCCAGGTGCCAGTTAATGGCTGTCAGAGCCACATAAATTACCAGGACTTCTGGTAATTTGCAAAGACCCGGTGAGTTTCTGAGAGAAATGTTGAACATACCTCTGTGTGTCCTGTTAGAAGTTTCTGGTGTTGGTGTTTTCTTGGTTGCTTGCTTTTCTTTTCTACCCTGGGCATCTTCCTTTGCTTTACCTTCTCCACCCTTATTTTCAGAAGGTTTTTTCTCCTACAATTGGCAATTCAAGGTAAAAATAACGAGGGAATGCCTCTTTAGTGACTTTTAAAAGAACACAGTGCAATACTTATAAAAAGATCAGGAACTTCTGTTGCTGTTACATTCCTATTTTGCATCACAGCATTTTTTTCTGTACTGTAATTACACTCGTGCAAAATCCACATCCAAGGTGATGGATCAGGCTATCCAGGCATATTACTGCAACTTGGGGAGTAAGATACACCTCAGCTGGGAGTTTAAACTGGGGATTGGAATTGGATCCAGATCTTTCCCACCTTTTTTAGCTGGATTGAATTTTTTTCTGTTTCCTGGTGCTGAGACAGCAGCAGTTCTCCAAAACTCTCTTTATCTACTTGGACTGATCTGTCTACTCTCAGACCTGTTGAATAGGACAAGCATCAGCAACACAGTAATTTCTGGAATTAGGCTGTTGATATGAATAAAAGATATCTCTGACAACTGACAAAACTGGTATGTGACCAAGAATTTAAATGGTTTTTTAATGCATATCTTAATGCCCTCGAATAAGGAAATTATTTGTTCTGCCCAATCTACAAATGCTGAAACTGGAACACAAACAGCTACCTGGACTTCTGAGCCTTTTCATCTGTACATCACTACATCCTAAGCATACTTAAATATATATATATAAATACTAAGCAGGCATAAATATATATAAAAATACACTGCAAAGTCCTGTTCAGACAGAACATGTAGAGAGAAGTGTGTCTATGCCCCAGAGCCCACATGGGCTCAATTTTTGGTTCCAATCTAGTGTAAATTTGAGAGGTCTGCTATGAAGCCTCAGAGTTCAGTTTCCTAAATTTGCATCTTCATGGAACCCAGCTCATCATGGGAAAAGTTTAACACTGTTTGAAGTATCAACGGTCTTTGGAAGAGATTCCAAGGGAGTGACTGAATGAGATGTTTAAAGAAATAGCTGGATATGAGGTGGAGAAGATGAATATATTGTTCCTTAACTGTATTTTTGGAATAGTTTTGACATGAGTACAGCAGCTGGGAAAGTTGCTTCGACCACAACAGCAAAAACAGGATCTAACCCACGTCCACATTGGCCATTATTCCCATTTTTGAGCCCAGAAATCAAACGATAAAATGCACAGAAATGGTGCCCTCCATTCGCAGAAAGGGACTCTGGTGACCAGCCTGGAATGGCTCTGATGCTGTGGGGGGAATTGTCTCTCCCAGTCGCTCCAGCTTCTTCTCCCAGCTGCTCCCGGAGTTTTTCCAGCCGGGATCAGCGAGGCGTTCCCCGGGATCGGGACTAGAGGGCGCTGCAGCCCCAGGTGAGCCGCTGCCACCTGCCCGCGCTCCGCTCCCCGCCAGAGCTCCTGGAATTCACGGCTCCATCCAATAAACCCATTTCAGCTGCGTGCACAGAGCTTTCTGACCACCCGAGGAAGCCTCCCTGCAGCCATTCATCAGCGGTGTTAAAAAACCCAGCTCCAAATTTTCGAGTTTTGTTTCCTGCTGGCTAAAAGACTTTCGTGGATGGTGACTAGAAAATAATGACCCGAAAAAGCAACTCCTTAGAAATCTGCTGAAGGAAAATTCCAAGTCAAGAGTGAAAAGGAAAACAAATTGTCAGCAATTCCAGCTCTGGGTTTCCAAATCCATTAAGTGGCAGAGAATGAAACCTTTTTCTAAAAATTCCAGAGGATCGGGCAATTTTGCTTAGAAGTTTTCATTACAAAATATCATGTCTCTCTCTCTTATCTTGCTTAAAGGAAAGAAGAATTTAAATAATAACAGTAATTTAAGTACCATAATTGAATAGCAATATTGTACAAGGCCGTAGGTGAGTAAAATTTTAAAAAATGGTAGTTATGTGGTGTAACTGAAACAGGAATTCAGAGTTTCATAAAAAAACCGTGGCTGACTTGGGATGAGAACCAGGAATAAGTTTTTTTCTTAATTTTACACCTTCAATTACCAATCTTTTCCCTGTAGTTCACTGATGGTTAAGGCAGAGTTAATGGGTTTGCAAAGGCAATGAAGAGGAAAGAAAAAAGTGAGTGTGAGAAGATTTGGTACTGCTGCCATAATTTGAGGGATTCTGTGGGCAGCATTTCCAGCAGACAGGTTTGCTAAGTGCTCGTTGGTACCCACGTGAAGGAAGTCCTTACTTCTGCATCAGTCTAGGAGCAGGAATATCTGATCAGTGTTTTCAAGAAGTGCTTCAGCCAGGGAAGTCCACGTTCAGATCATTCAACCCCAAATTCTGGGTGTAGTTGAGGCAGACTGGGGGATCTCAAACAGAGCTGGTTGGCTTTAATCAGCTGAACCCCACTCCAGGCAGCTGCCCTTGGAATGTTGGACAGCCAAGACTGCCTGCAATAGCTATTTCTCCCTAATATCTATGAGCATCCATGTGAAAGAAATACTTTTTACCAAAGAGCTCTTTCTTCCTTGGCAGAACTTAATTCATATTGTTGTTTTCTATCATTCCAGCCTTTTCACTTCCTAAACCTTTTCAGCCCATACAAAAGCGCTGCTTTGGCATTTCATTTGGAATACACCTCCCAGTTCTAAACCAGTGGAAGTGTCCCTTCACTAGACAAGAAAGGAAGATGGTTGCAGACGTACTTTGGTCGTTAGGTATCCAATCACTTCTGTCCCTCAGGGCTTTTGGCATCCTATTGGCATAAATATTCTTGATGTAAAGCTGCCGATCCTTTTCCTAAGAAGAAGTAAACATGATCAAGCTTCTAACATGCATTAAAAATGACTTTTTACCTACTTAATTTTCCCATCAGGGATTTCACCTTTCAAAAGACCCACCTGGTGGCTTTGTCATTCACATTTTTCCAGGCTAACTATTTTTTGCCTTTACTTCCTCTTTTTTGTTGATTTTTTTTTTTTTAATTAATTTACTCAGTGCCCTTGTCATGTGCTCAGTTGTTTCACCTGTTGCTCTGGTGGTGATACAAACTTCAGAGGCACATTTTGATATTTATTTAGCAAGATTCCTCTTTCCTTAATGAAATCTTCCTTAAATACAGAAGACAGATCTCAGTAACACTCTTACCACACCAGTTTTCAGTGGGAAAAAACAGGAGCTTCATTTACTCGGGAAAATTACAAGTTATCCTGGAAGTGGAATGGCCTGAAATAAGACAGGTGCTTAAAACCATGAATTTGTGAGGATAAACTCTGTTCTGGCACAGAAATAAGGTTAATAAGCATGTCTGGTCTTCTTTGTGGTAAATCAGCAGAAGATTTTGTGGATATAAACAGAAAATTCAGAGACCTGGAAACACAGAGAACTGTGTGGAAAGGAGATGAAATAGAACTACTTTAGAGAAGTGTTAAGGTGAGAACTCTACTTTAAAATAATTTGCGTTCTGGGACAGTTTTATATTAATGTTCTGAGGTTATAATCGTTGCCATCTCCCAGTTCTGCACGTGCAGGAGATCAGACTCTGACAGGGAAATAGCACTGCCAAGGACCAGGAAGAAACTTCTGCACCTACTCCACAGGGAAGAGGGACAAACAACACCCCTGTGCAGAAATCCAAACCTCCATGAACCCTTAGGAACTGCCTGTCCTGCCCTTCATAATGTTTGGGAAAATCCCCCTTAAGATCTTTCACAGACATTTGATTCCATTTAGAAACAGAAAACTCCCCCAGTGGGATAACTTGACACAGAAATACACAAATAAGTGTATTTTAGCTGTGTAACAAACACAATTATGGAAAAGCCACAAGGGATTCCAGGTTTTCTGGAATGTGTACTGGTTTTCTTCATTACAATTCATATGGCATCCCATTCCTGGCAGTTTTGGCTTTATTTCCATTTAGTTTTCCTGTGTATTTGATTTACAAGCATCACAGAAAGTGCTGAACTGGACCTATTTGTCCCAAAAACATTTGTCTAAAAAAACCAAACTGGAAATTGAGCAAACCTTTGAAACATTTCCACGAGTCTTTTTGTTAAACTTTAGCTTTTCAGGTTGTAATATTTGGCTCATTTTGATTTGTTTCTGTGAGGGAGCTCATTTAAAATGAGTAGATGAATGTATTTGACCCAGATGGAGCAAAATGGCAACACATTGTTGTGGATTTTGGTTCCATTTCTGATGCATTAATCTCCGTTTCAATTCATTATTGAACTATTTCTAACAAATAAACCCCACAGTAATGCCAGAATTTGACATTTTTAGCTTTTTCAATACATACAGACTCAAGCAGGAAACCAAATTCCATTAGTAAATAATATAAAAGAAGCAAAAGGAATAGGTAGCATTAAATACTTGAATTTTCTCGTAGAAACAGAAACCTGGATAAAATCTGGAATACCTTAATTTTTTGGTGAACAACGTGAATTTCCATTAGCAAGTTCTTTGTGATTGTCCCAGCTTCCAGGAGTTTTTTACTCTCACTTGCCAACTGACGACTAAAGGTGCTGTTGTTCAGCTTCATTTGCATTTCCAAACTCTTAAATCAAAAGTGACAGATTTTACCATATGGATGGACTCAGTGTGACAGTTGAAAAATTTTGGTTCTTGACAGATTTAAAATGTAAATGTGCTAATACACGGAAATTCAAGCTCATAATTATATATATTAACAGTTATTATCTTCTAATTATAATGATATAAATAATATGATAAATTATGTTGCAGACAACACATGAAATGATAATGAAGTATCTGAAAAATTGCTTTCAAAATAAGAAAAAAAATTATATAAAACCTAATTTCCCTAAACAAAAGAAAAAGTTTTCACATTCAATCATAAAAAATACATTAGCTTTCTGATGGATTAATAATTACAACCATCTTTGAGGAATTTTAGGGCTTTCTATTCACAGACACCTATGGACTGTGGCAGAATAAGGAGGCTTAGAGTAAATGAAAACCTGGTAATTTATTGGGTTCTTTATCTTCAGAACCCAGTGCCATGCACTGGAATTCTAGATCCTAAAACTGTAGGGTGGACACCCAACCCTGTGTGCTTTTTACAGCTGCTCATTAGGGCTCCTGGAAACAGAAAGTTTTTGAAAGAGGGTCTGACTTCAGCTCTTAATATTTACTGTTTCTCTTGAAATTTCCTGGCTCTTTACTTAATTCTATGCAAAACAGACCCCATAGAAAAGAGAAATTAATTCCTGGAGGACCATGGAAATTTGACTCTCCCAGTTTTGTATTAAAAACTGTGTTCCTGTCTTTTTTGTGCCAGGGTCAGTGGGAGTAAAGAAACACGAGCTAAGAAAAGGAGGTGAATTGCCTCCTCTTAAACTTCCTTACACTTGGCAGAGCACCGGATTAAACAGCATCCAGTGTTACAGGATTACATCAGAACCATTCATGTGATAAGCAGCCAAAAAATTTCCACTATTCCTGCACCAAAACCTCTCCTGCTCAATGATCCTTGCAATCCCCTCCCAGTTTAGGATATTCCATGACTCTACTGTTCCACAAATACAATTCCTTGCAGGCACTACCTGTATCCTCTCATCCTTTGCTTCCAGCGCTTCATTAAGGACTGCCAACCTGTGATGGAGTTCCTCCCTCTCTGCAAGAGCTTTGTCCTCTGACAGCACAAGCAAGGTCTTCAAATCACCTTCAGTCTTCCTCAGCTCCGCCTCAGCTCTTTTGAGCTCCTTGGCTGTGTTTTTCTCGGCCTCCTGAGACGTCTTCAGGAGTTCCCTCAGATCCTTCATCTCGTTTCGATGCCCTGCTAGCAGCCCCTGCAAGTGGCTCTCTGCGTTGTTGTACCTGTCGATGGCCTTGGCGTGCCGGCGGTTGAGCTCTTTCAGAGCCTGGTTCTCCGAGCTCGACGCCTCGATTTTCCTTTGCAGGTCAAACACTTCGTTCTTCAGCTCCTTGATTTTGTGCAGCCTGGCTGATGATATCCGCTGGGCCGTGGCGTTTTTGTCCTGGTAAACCACGCCGCTGTGCAGGGTTAAAAACGAGGAGTTCAAACAGGAGGTTTTTGCGGCTGGCCATTTCTTTCCTCCTGCAGTGGGATCAGAGCACATTGGCTTTGAGGGAGAGCAATTATTTGAGACAAGTCAATCCCTGCTCACATAAACTCCCACTACTAATTAACTACTACTCCTAAACTGCTCATCCAACTATATAATTGTGGTTTCTTTACAAAATGCCCCAAAACTCCGATGTTCAGTGAGCAACCCGGTCTAGGGAAAGGTTCCCTGCCCATGGCAGGGGGTTGGAACAAGATGATCTTTAAGGACCCTTCCAACCCAAACCATTCTAGGATTGTGTGATTCAAACAATTCACAAGTAAATGCATTAAATATTTTATATCTCTGTGTATTTCTGTGGCTGCAGCGGACCACAGCTAGCAGCCAATGGAAATAAACGGAAATAAATCAATGGAAATCGATTTTCAATCCATGGAAATAAGTTTTCTCCCTGTAAATCACACACTTCACTAACATAACCACAATCTGAGGAACCAAATTCAGCCCATCAGATTCTACACCTTGAATAGGTGCATGGTAAGAAAACCACAAGCAAAAGAGTAATCCACAGGTCTGCAAGGACTCAAAAACCAACATGACCTCAACAGCGCACACTTAAAATCCCTGCAGCTTGGATTTCTAACCAGCTTTCTACAACCTTCCAGTCAGCTTTGAATTAAACCACATTTTTAAATAAACCTTAAATGCTCACTGCATAGAACAGGAGTGCAGTTGTCTACCTGGTTCCTAAACAGCAGCTGAAAAAAATATATGAATGGGCTACTTCTCAGAGTGTTGTTGCCATTTGCCTCTCCTTATGGCCAGGACTTTGGGTGAATTACTCTCATTTTCTTTTCCTGAAGCAGAATTAGAATTTAAAAATAGTCAAGGCTGTAAATCTGAGTGTGTTCCCCAATTTCAGGCATATATTCAATTTCACTACAGCTCTCGTGGCATTTCAGGCAGTATTTTGCTAAAAGGTTTATTATAATTTATTGATCACCTCATATTTTATGGATAAAACAGGCCAGGTCATGACTTAAAAAACCCACCAGAATAAAAGGACAGATCTTCCCAAGAATTTCTGTTGAATCCAATGTTTTCTGTATCACAATTCTACTGCAGGAAAACTACAAAATGACCATAAATATTGTCACAAAATACTTGCCAAATTACATTATCTTACTATTTTATTCTGCCAGAATGGACTGAGAGGATGGAAAAGAAAAGGGCAAACACTTCCCTGCAAAAGCTGTCAGAAGTACTGTAAAATGTATTTCATTTCCAGTAGTCATGGCTAAGCAAAAATAAACACTTTATCCAAATGATATATGCCATCTACAAATACATACAACAAATTATCCACCAAAGGTAGAGGTCAATACATACAACAAATTATCCACCACAGGTAGAGGTCAATACTGATTTTTTTGCTAACTAGATTTTTAAAATGTCATTATTTGTTCTGGTCTGCTAGTTTCATGCCAGGATAACTTCTTGAGAGGAGCACATAATAACAGAGATTATAACAGAGACAATCAGTGGTTCTTCTCTTGTTTTTTGGATTGATTTCCATCTTGTAGCTTTGGTGAAATTCTGAAGCTCAGCAGGAAAAGGGTTGCTGGTTTTCTACTCATTTTTTTTGATGTGGCATGGCAGGATTTAAGAAAGGATGGATTTAAGAAAAGATGCAGACATGGAGAGATCCCTCACTGTAACAGTGACATGGACTCAATGTACATTTACACATTTATCCTCTATGCTCATTCCACTGAAGCACACACTCATTTCACATGATACACCATGGCCAAGCTGGCCACAAAATGGCTGTTTTCTGGTCAAAACTGACACTTTTGTGCATTATTTTTAACCATTTTCCTCATGAAAGGCTTTTTCAGACTCGCCAGGTGATGCATGGTCAGAAACCACAACGTGGCAGAGCCATTTTCAGGTCCTTGGGTTAAGCTGAGGAATAAGGATTGCCAAGGGGCTCCCAGGTGATTATCCCCTTGGATCACTGAGTATTGTGGGATAACACAGCAGGGAATCTCTCTCTCTCTCTCCCCTTCTCTTACTGGTGTTTGAAATAGAATTTATTATGTTTTTTCCCTGAAAAACTGTTGTCCCTGTCCCTAATTATTGAAAAAAAAAAAAAAAAAAGCCAAAGAAAGGGAACTGATCTTTCTTAAGTCTCAATCTACCAGAAAACAAACTTACCTTTTTTATCACCTTGGCCAAAGAGACACTGACCATATTTCCTTCTTTCCTTTTTCACCCTGTCCTTTCTCTGTGTTTCCTTCTCTTCAGTTCCTGGTGTTTCTAGAGGTTTGCCTCCTCTGACTCTTTCAGGGTCAGCCACTGACAAAGCTCTTGGAATCATCACTGTGAGAGGGTTCACTTGTATCTTCTCTAAGAAGTCACTACCCTACCTGTGATTTCAGAGTATTTCATGTCATAAAAACATAATTTAGTCACACTTTTCAAGAATTAGACAGCAAATCAGACCACAAAATTAACTAATCCCTTAAAACAGCACAAAAACCACCTTAGCTGCCATAATAACACCAAAAGCAGAGGATACAGAAGAACCTAAAGATATTTTAATATGCTTGTAAAAAGAGTATATTTAGCATAAAATAAATAATTCTAACTAATTTTCTAGGTCTTTCTGAATAACTGTTATGCTTCCTTTTTTTTTTCCTTTTTTTTTCCCCCCTTTTTTCCCTTTTTTTACCTTATCAAGGCTACTGAGAAGTACAACAACAGATCAGTTTATTCTCCTGGCAGAATTATTTAAACACTGTAGTTCTGGTAAATATTATTTCTTGGGTTATGGCTCGATCCATCCCGTTTTCTTACTATCATGTTCCAATCCACTCCAGGTAGGGAGAGGCAAGTTTTGCCTCGAGCCACAATTGTGGAAAGGAATTAGGTTCTAAACATACCCAAAAGTGAGATTAAAACACAAAAGAGGTTAAATGTTGAGATCCAAAGCGATAATTCGACTTCTATTTTTTGCAAAAAAGAGGCAAAAAAATGAAAAGTAGGAAAATACACGCTAATAGAGAGGTTTGAGAGTGGCAGTGTCACATTCACCTCATAGCAACAACAGGGCCATGAGGACATTCATCTTTGCTCCCTTAAAATTCATTTATAGACAAAGAATCTTACACAGTAGAAGAATAAGTTGTATATTTCGGGGGTCTAAAAGGAGCATGGCAACAGTAGAAAGGAAATTTGAGGGGGGTTAAAATGATGTTTTAGCTCACATGGGTTTCAACATGTCCCCTTCGCTAACAAAACATGAAACTATTTTCTTAGAACCTTCTAACTCCTTTGTTGGCATTTTTGCTTTGTGTGGGCATTTCATTTTAAGTTAAATTTAATCAAATTTCTTAAGGGGGAGAGGGGAATCACATAGCTCCCACAGAAAATTAAAAGACGTAATTCAGGATTGCACGGGACATTTTAGGCTGAATCACATCGGTCTCATTACTCTTAATTCCTTTCCATGAACAATTTTTCCTTGTGGAATACTGAGGAATGCCACAGTCCTGCTAAACCTGAGGCAGTGCAATAACCCACAAGAGATGAAAAATCATATTTTGAGCATTAGGCAAAGCCCAGGTTGCTACATAGATCTCTATTTGCGTTTAAATTTGATTTGGCACTGCCAACACTTTCTAGGCAAATTGTCTTTAAAGCAAATTACCTAAAATTAAACTTAAAACTGCTGCTTTAATTTGTTTTGATGAGAAGTGTGGCCTGAATCTGCTCACCCCAGAGCAGGTGTTGAGAAGTAAATAAAGTAGAAAAGTAGAAGACAGGAAAACCAAAAGTGAATGAGAAGAAACAGAGATATTAAATGAAAGACATTGCAATAGAATTTAAAAGGCAGTAGCTGAAATGGGGCTGGAATGGACAAACTCCAGGAGAATTTACGTTGAAAAGGTGCAGGAGTAAAATAATTAGGGCCAAATCCCTGTGTCGAAGATGAAAATGCCCTGGCACCACCCTCAGTGTCCACCCGGACACACAGTCCCACACCCAGCCCCATATCCTGGCACCTCCCTCAGCATCCCAGCTGGACACACAGTCCCACACCCAGCCCCATGTCCTGGCACC
>VZRR01005649.1:0-28658 GCA_013398015.1 Oreocharis arfaki | reverse complement strand
TGGCACCCCCTCAGTGTCCACCTAGATACACAATCCCACACCCAGCCCCATGTCCTCCCCTCACCCCACTCTGTTCTCCCTGTCCCCCTGGCACCCGCAGGTGAAGGATCCCACCTTGTCCCGTGTCCTCTCTAGGAATCTCTCCCCACTTCCACCCCAGTGTGTGCTGTCCCCTCACGGCCTCACGAGCCGCCATCAACAGCCTCCATTGTTGTCACTGTGGGAAATGGCGGCAGCACCCTGAGAGCGAGGTCTCACCCTTTTCCTCCCTCTTCCCTCCCCTCAGACCTGGCAGAGGAGCCTGTGTGTTTATTTCCACCCTCATATTTCAGTACCACACCAGGGTTTTAATGGGAATTTGGCAATTTGGGTCCTGCTGAGCCCTGGCCATGGAGGCGCCTCGCGGCCTGGACGCGCCCTCAGAGCACACAGGCCGGACCCAGCAGGCTCCAAACTCGGGGTCAAACTCAACATTCTCATGCTGAAAAAGGGAAAAAATCCCTTCAGAACGAAGTCATGTTTTCCTTCGAGGCCGCACACAATGAGAGTCATGACCCAAAGCCCTCACCAGCCAGCCCTGGGCGCGCTGCAGCTTTGGGAATGGCTTTTCCATGTGTGGCTCAGTGAGTGTTTCAGGGATGAAGCCAAGCAGGAGAGAGAATTCACTGGCAATTCTGTCCCAGAATTTGACCATGGACATTTGGTGGTGCAAACACTTACTGCTCTGAGGACATGGTGTGACTCTTGTGGATGGTGCTGTGCATGGCCAGGAGTTGGACTTGAAGATCCTTGTAGGTCCCTTCCAACTCAGCTTATTCTGTGATCCTCTTATCAATTATTAACATCATTATCACAAAAGCTTATCAGTATGCAGTGAAGCCCATGACCACTGCATCTCTTGGATGTATTTCTTCAGGGCACAGAAAACCAAATAATTTGGAAACATTAAATTCCAAATGGCCAGTCATTTCCCAGGCTATACTCACATATAAAACCATCTGAGAAACAAGCATGTGTAATAATTTCAAGCAATAATTTACATTTTCTCACTGGGTTTTTTTTAATGGTTGTTGTTCTTTTTCAGGAAAATACTCAGAAAATACCTGCTTCTAATAGGCTTTTTGCTGGACCTCCTGTTGCCTCTCAAAAGTAAAAAGAAATGACAGATGGTGAGCCACAGTAAACAATCCATACTGTTATTTTTAGTTTTCAGTGCAGTTTTTCAGGATCCTGGTTCCATACACGGAGTACTGCATTTCCAGTTTCACATACTGGTTAACACAGACAAAAAACTTCCTTTCAACAGCACTTTTACTCTTTATTACTATATGATAGTGTATTTAGTCCTATCTAATCAATTCTGGAAATAAAGTATTACAGTCCATTCTAAGCATTTTCAGGATCAGACACTGCTATATTCAATCTTATCATGTGAAATGTGTGTTTCTAAAACCTAATCCAGTTTCACCTCTGGCACAGGGTCAGCTATACTGAGCTCATGTTGCTCACAGCAGAAACAGACTTGTCCCTTAAAATTTGAAAATAATCTGTGACCATTTAACATTCTTCAAATACCTCTCATGCCCAGAGACCTCCTTTAGCAAGTATGTGCAGGCAGCCACCGAACTGGGGAGATCTCTGGGCTAGAAGGTGATGACCAGACGGAAAAAAAGAGCATCGTGGATAACACAGGAGATTGGGATTTTTTTTTTTTTGCCGTGTATTCTGGAGCTTTTCTTACACCTTGTGCCCTGGAGATTTTCACTGGTGATGCAAAAAGGAGGGGAAAATGCAACGATAAGTTCTGGGTACATCAAACCAGCCAAATCACCCTCCTCAGTGCCTGGCAGTGTCCTGACACACATTTATGCCGGGGAAGCCCCTGAGCCCTGCAGTGTAGGTGATGATCTGAATTCTTTAAAGCTGAGAGTGTTCGCAACCAAGGCTTATTTCAATACGATCTGTGCTATAATTACTGCTGCATCTATGCTCCCCTTGCTTTCCCCTTCCCCTTCCGTAATCTGAAATTTCCAGCTACAACTCCAAAGCCTCGCTGTGGTCAGGGAAAGCTCTTTCCCACAGGATGTAGCTCTGAACGGTGCCCACGCAACCCGACAGCTTTGGGATTGCCCCCAGCACGAAGTTCCCAGCTCCCCGGCCCTTCTCCCTCCTCAGTTGTCCCTTCCCCCTCTCCCAAATATTTCTCCAGCCCCGTCTCATTGGTGCACTACTCTCCCTTGCCTTTTTTGGGCTGCCACCCTGTCAATCTAATGCAATAAGGCCAGGGGCAGGTGCAAACCCCTTGCTATGGCTCCTCTTACTGACCAATCCTCGTCCCAAAATACCCAGGAGCCAATGGAGTGGGAAAACCCGGGACCCCGGGGAGAGAGGGAGAGGGCAAAGCTGTCGGATTGCGGAGGGGTGAGGGGGCATCCATTTAGGACCCGGCTTAGCCCAGGAGCTGCGGAGGAATTTGGATTCCTCCTGGGATCGTGGTGACTTGTGGAGAGCAGGGCTGCTCTGCTGGTTCACTTCCATCACTGTCAGCATGGTGATCAAAGTCTTTGTCGCCACATCTTCGGGGTCCACGGCGGTAGGTGGCTGATTTAACATCCTCCTCTTACTGCTGGGATCAGGGTGGGGATTTAGCCTAGGAGATGCGAGGAAACAGCTTGCACGTGACAAAAAACCCACTGGAATTCTTAGCAGGAATAAACCTTAGCTTTATTCTGTCCTGGCCACCTTATCCCTGAAAGCTGCTCAAGATGTAGAGAACTCCTGTCAGTGCAAGCTGGCTTGCCTGCGAGCTTTTACCACAGTTACAACATTTACTCTAAATTATCTGTCATTTCATAGATTTACTGCTGTTTGGGAAAGTATCTGCAATATATATACACACTGAAGAAGGAAACAGTGGGTGTTGTATTTGTGCAAAAGCAAAGGTAGACTGAAAATAAAGTTTTTATTTTTAAAAGAGAGTTTAGGACACGGCTCCTGTGAAAGGGGAACTCCAAAAAAGAGCCTGGAGCTGGAGAAAGTTATGCAGAAAAACTTCCGCCCCAAGTCCCCCCTTCCCTCCCTCCCCTTCCCTAGATTTTGGGAAGTTTTTTGTTTGCTTGGTGTTTTCTTTTCGCTGGCTTTTTTTGTGTGTGTTTTTTTTGTTTTGGTTTCCTTTGGGTTTTTGGGTTTTTTGTTGTTGTTGTTTTTGGGGGGGTTTTTTTGTGTTTGCGTGTCTGTTGAAATGCTATACTGATGATTTTTAGCATTGAGATCTACTGCTGTAGCTGTCAGCAGAGAGTATCAGCCGAAGGGGAGGGCATGTGAATAGTAGGGAGGTTGGAAGTCCGTGGGAGGTGGGAACCGGGAAAGGACTGTTTCCTTTTATATCCAGTTCCCAGATGAGCTCGGATTTCAGTTTTCCTTTGGCACTCCCTCCCTCCCGGTGACACGGCTAAACAAACTGGCTGGAGCTTGCACAGAGATGTAACTACATCTCTATCTCCCTGACACCAGCTCCATTGCTTTAAGAAGCTTCCAGAGTGGAAAAGCTCCAAAAAACTCCCCCTGTTCATGGGATCATCATGTGTAGGAAATGAACCTGAGGTTGTTCACTAAAGTTCCAGTTGGAATACTGCTGAGGAAGTCTGCAGTTCTCTCACCCAGCCCTTTCCTAAGCCTGGCACTCTAAAATGGCTCTTGACATTTAGCATTCCTTTTTTTTTTTCAGTAATAAACCTCCGTTACAAGGGGGAAAAAAAGAAAATAAAGAGAAAGTTGGGAACTTCGGGTTTGGTAATTTGTAACAGAGCCTTTACTGCTCAAGTAGCTTTATAAATTGCCATGTGCTGTGCATGGGCACTCTTCCTGCTCCTCTTTGGCCTGTTTTGATCTGGAGACTCCAAAAGAAAATTATGGAATCTTCACATGGCAATATTCCTCTGTATTTGCTCCTTTCTGGTGTGCTGGGTGTGTGTATTGCTGCAGCAATCTCAGCATGTGTTCAGATTGCTGGTTCCGAATTGCAATGCCACGTACACCCAGTGTTCAGCTGGAGTAGTTTTCCACATTTTCTGGTGAACATGGATGGAAGGTATCCTTTCAATTAACCTTTAATGAGTTCTGGTATGTATAAAGTAAAATTGACCCACGCAAGGAGTTAGCACAAACCTCAATATATCACTAAAATCCTGTTAAATACAAATTGTGTATCAAGCATGTACAGCTTTTCCTGAGGAGAACTAATGTAATCCCTAAACAGTTTAAATTGGAAGTTTAAATTGTCCTATTAATACTGGTGATCTCTTCAAATTCAGTGGCTGGTCTCCATCAAATGCATGTTGTTGATTTTGAATTTCAATGTAAGATGAGCCCAACCTCTGGTGTAAATCAGCAGAGGATCCCTGGCAAAGAATGAAAACGTCTCTATTTTATGTCATGGTCACCCTACTCGCTGCAAGTGGTTTTCATGTTAATAAATACTTTGTGCAAGTGAATGCAGTGAACCCAGTGACATTCGGGTGCTCTGGATCAGATGCTGGAATGTTATAATTCACTGTGGCTCTGGAGCAAATCTGCAGTCTGTATTTTTCCCCTCAAGGCTTCAGAAATGTATTTTAAGTATCTTCAGCTTTATTATCTTTCTGCTCCAGACTTAGCTGATATTGAACTATTCATTAAGGCAGGCAGAAGTGGAGACACTTATTTATAGCACTGAAAAGCACTAAATGCTTGGTTTGGAGCAAGCAGTAAAAAAATAAAATATTTTTGTTGCTAGTCACAGAGGTGTTTAGGATTTGGTAATATCCTGCAAGATTCTAAGTTGTGGGAGAAAGAGGATTCATGTCTTACACAGAGGAAGTGTTATGGTCTTGCTTCCTGCTGCTCATGGTTGTGACACCTCTAAAATCCTTTTATTTCCTGTGGTTTTGGTGACGTTTTATGAACTTGCCCCCATTCAAATCTGCATCAAAAGCAGCATAACCAGCTGGGCAAGGGAGGGGATCGTGTCCCTGTGCACCCCTCAGGTGAGACCCCACCTGCAGAGCTGCCCCAGCCCTGGGGCCCAGCACAGGGAGGACGTGGAGCTGCTGCAGAGAGGCCAGAGGAGGCACCAGGATGAGCAGAGGGATGGAGCAGCTCTGCTGGCAGGAAAGGCTGCGAGAGCTGGGATTGTTCAGCCTGGAGAGGAGAAGCTCTGGGGTGACCTCACTGTGGCCTTGCAGGGCCTGAAGGAGCCCACAGGAAACGTGGAGAGAGACAATTTCCAAGGGCTGCAGGGCCAGGAGCCAGGGAATGGCTTCCCAGTGCCAGAGGGCAGGGCTGGATGGGATCTTGGGCAGGAATTGTTCCCTGGGAGGGTGGGCAGGCCCTGGCACAGGGTGCCCAGAGCAGCTGGGGCTGCCCCTGGATCCCTGGCAGTGCCCAAGGCCAGGTTGGATGGAGCCTTGGGCGACCTGGGATAGTGGAAGGTGCCCCTGCCCATGCAGGGGGATGGAATGAGGTGATCTTTGAGGTCTCTTGCAACCCAAACTATTCTGTGATTCTGTCATCCAACCTGGCCTTGAACACTTCCAGGGATGAGGAATCCTCAACTTCTCTGGGCAGCTCTTACACTCTAGCTGGATTATATTTCTTTACAAATTTTTTTCTTATTTTAAGGGACTAGTAGCTAGGGATGGTGCAAATCAAGTCTTGCTGACAGAAAAAACGGCATTGCTGAAATAATATCCTGCTCATCACCACTTTCCAAAAAATCTATGCCCCAAGTATTTTGAATTCTCTCCATGCCATCAGACACAAGTGAGGGCACAAACAAGCTCCTGCAGTCTCATACATTCTGGGAAAGCCTTTGCATGTCCTCTGTGTTGTTACATCCTCAATTTCCCTCTGTGAGTGCTGCTTCCTGGAGAGATTCTTTTGGTTTCCCACTTAGTGCCACCCACAGCAAAGGTTTGCTTTGTGCTTTCACACTCGGTTGTGTCCCAAGCCTTTTGCTCTGCCTAAGCCCCAGTAATGGTGAGCCTTAAGATACAGCACACCTTCTGCTCTGTCATTCTCATGGTCAGAAACTCCTTGCCTTGTCCTTAAGCAGCATAATTCCATGAAACTTTACTCTTTTACCTCAGCATTAATTTTTTCACACACAATTTTTTTGCCTAAGTTTTGCTTTCAGGCCTGGTGCTGCCTGAGCCTCGTGTGCATTATGAACCTCAAGCTGAGGAGAAATTCTTAAGCCAGGTTTAAAAGTTACAGCTTTTATAAGTCGAGGAGCACAGAATCTCTGGCTCCATTTCCATTATCTCCTCAGAGGCTCCGTCCGTCTGGAGCAGCAGCTATTCCAGGAGCCCTATCTCCTGCAGTGCCTGTGTCCAAAGGGACAGGCTGACCCTGGAATTGCAGCTGACAGCACTTGAGTGCCCTGGCTGTCAGGGCATGTGATGTTACTCCTGGTGCTGGCTCGTACAGATTGTATTAACCATTTAAACAAACATTATCCCGCCACTTTCTCCAGGGAAATGTCCCTTGAGCAATCCTTCCTGCTGCCCGAATGAGTTCTGCAAATGACTCTGCAGCTAAATAGCCAGTAATGAAATTATCTCTGTTTAAAAAGAGAAAATAAGAATAGAAGTAAGCACCTTTGAACTCTGTCAACTGCATGGCTTTTGACCACATTGGATTAGTGCCTCCATTCAAAGTGATCTTCTTTTTTTAAGCTTGCCATAAACCTCTATTGTTGTCATAAAAATATACAGCATTTTATGTTTGTTATTTTTTATGAGCAAGCATATGTGTAGATAGATGCTCCTTTATTTGCACAAGGAAAAGAAATTTTATCCTTACTCGTGAGAATTCCTCCTTCCAAGATAATAGGCTATGGCTCTACTTCAGCTCTTCTGTTTTATTAGATTATGGAAATACATAATCCCTGATTTACTTCTCATCTCACTGCCTGTCCCTCTGATTTACACTAGCTCGGTGTCACTTTAATTTCAGGTTTTCAGCTGTCTGACATATGGAGGACATGGTTTCAAATCATAAGATACAAGAATTATCTTGATGCCTCATTCTGGCTATGTCTGGTGGCAAGTTCTTGAAAAGCTGCTTAGGAGTAGCATTCCTTTAGTAGGGAAGTATAGTGAGTTACATTTTCAAGGAAAAGGGATGGGTTATAAGTTCATCCTGAGCCTGTACAGAACCAGGATCAAAGGGAATAAGGGCCATGAAGGAATTTTAGGTGTCACAGAAGCTGTGTGTAAGAAGCTTTATTTGTATGTAACGTGTTCTTTGTGGTCCAACTGGAACACCATTCTGTGATGGGGGATGTATTTAAGTGCAGGAGTTCAGCTGTGCTGGATTTCCTTGAGCCTTCACTCATATTTGTGTATTATATCTCAAGGAGCAACGGCCAGAAACTAAAACACATGAAGTTCCACCACCACATGAGGAGGAACTTCTTTACACAGGGGGTGGCAGAGCACTGAAACAGCTGCCCAGGGAGGGTGTGGAGTCTTCTTCTTTCCAAACCCACCTGGACACTTTCCTGTGCCATGTGCTCCAGGTGACCCTGCCTTAGCAGAAGAGTTGGACTGGAGGATCCCTTCCAATCCCAACTATTCTTTGATTCTGATTCTGTGAAATTTATTTATGCCAAATATTAAAGAACAGAGACAGAGAGAAATGTGGCTCACAGGAAGCTGAATGTCACATGGTGGTGGTGGGAAGAAGGAGGCTGTTCCATGCTGAGGAAAATATGTGCATTTTCAGACCTTTACTGACTTCAGGCAGGATCACCATAGGTATCTGTACACCACACTCCCAGGTCTGGGAACACAGTAGGAGGCTTCCTGCTGAGCCTCATTTCTTAGCTGGAATTTTCGCTGCATCCAGGGAGGAAAGAGAGAAGCTGGGAGGTGGGTGTGTGGTGGGAGGGATGTAGTGGCAGCGCTCTGGGTGCTGACAGAAAGTGTTGAATCTCCGCTTTTAAAAGTTTGAGGGCTACTGGAGTAGTGAATCCAACTTCAGGAAATTCCAACTTTCAGGAAGAATTTTTTCTTGGAAAGGGTTGTCAGGAATTGGAACAGGCTGCCGGGGAGGTTTGGAGTGCCCATCCCTGGAGGTGTCCAAGGAAGGCCTGGACGTGGCACTCAGTGCTCTGGGCTGGGGACAAGGTGGGATTTGACCAAAGGTTGGACTCAATGTTGGAGTCTTTTCAAACCTAAAAGATTCTGTAAACTTGACAAACTTGCCGGCGTTCTTGTAATAGCAGTTGCTTTCAGAAAGCCATTTTCTTTTTAAAGAAGGAATGTTGTTTTCCCTCTTTCCCACCCAGATAAAAAAGAAACAGCAAGAAGTCGTGGGCTTTTTAGAGGCCAACAAGATCGACTTCCAGCAAATGGACATAGCAGGAGATGAGGACAACAGGAAATGGATGAGGGAGAATGTCCCAGGTGAAAAAAAGCCTCAGAATGGAATTCCCCTCCCTCCACAGATCTTCAATGAGGAGCGGTACTGTGGGGTAAGAAGCTGCTTGGAAATTTAAGTATCTTCAGAGAGTGGTTTCTCACAGAAAGAGACTCTTTTCCACTAGTAGGAAGTGTCAAACAAACCCCTTGAAACAATTTGATATTCACTGTGAAAGAACAATTCTCAGGAAGCACTTTTTAGGCACAGAAAAGCAACGAAACAGAAGATTATTTATTTTTGAGAGCAAAACATGCAGAAAGGGAAAACTGGCTGGAGAAGCTTCTTGAAGTTTCAGTTCATTTTGATGGAGAGTGTTGATATTTTATGTGTTTGGACTTACCTGGGCTTCAAGGATGTCAAGTCGATATCTGAGGTACCAGAGGCAGTGAATAGGAATCTTACTTTTCCATTATATTATACAAATAAATAGGAATGTTTGTTTACTGGAATAGTTCTAGAATGTGGTTTGACTTATCAAAATTATATTGCTTATTCAGTAAATATCCAACTCTTCATAACAGCAACTGTAGTGCTCATCAGATGCTTTTATATTTTCATATGTGCTTGTAACAGGTTCCTTCTCTTGAGACAGTTTGTTCGAAGCAGAGAAAGATAATAATGTGCCAGCATGAATATTAGGGCTGTGAATCAAAGGAGATAATCGGAGAGCTTTTATTTCCTCATAGTCTGAGTGGAAATGCCTAGTCTGGAAGGTGCTCAGACCTGTCAGCTGAAAGGAACCTGCAAGGAGCTCTAAAACGCAGGGCACACAGTGAGCCCAGTTTGAAGCTACTGCACAAATCCAGTGTGAACCACTGCAAGGTTGTACTGGGGGAGCAGGGATTTACAGGCCACCGAGTTTTCAGAATTAACTTCAGTGCTCTCTGAGCAAAAGTTGGTAATACAAACATTGGAGTACAGCTGTTTCCTCATTTTCTCATAGAATTCCTGGAAGAGAACTTGGTGGGTTGGAGTTCATGTGCATTTCAGCATCCAATCTGCACCAATAAAAAGTATGATTTGAAAAATCTTACTCTGGGTTCTGTGGCAGCCAGTGTTGTAATAAATATTTCTGATGTTCCTTGGAGAAGTTATATAAGGAATTAAAGAGTAATTGCCTTGTGAAGTGTGGCAACTGGTCAGTCTTGACAGTAAATGATAAATACACGGTTTTTACATCATGTCTGAAGCTATTTCAGGAAGCCAAATAATCTACTTGTTGAAATAAATTGAAGTGAAGAAATAGCCCTTCGCAAAGACACCTCCATGGGGAAAGGAGTCGCAGCTACTGATTTAAAAGCTAAATCGAATTTACAATTAGTCTAAGAGTCTCCAGAATTCTAATGTACCCAGCTCTCAAAGCTCAGAGCTAATGATCCCAGTGGGTGCATAGCAAAGACTAATTTATAGCATCATTATTTCCAAATAAATAAGGTAATGAGATCCATATCAGTGCGTGAGCCTTACCCTTCTCCCCAGGGGAAGGTGCCTTGAGGGAGCTGCACAGGGAGTGAGACGTGGGCTGAAAACATGGCCAGGGGCTGCCAGACTGCTGCAAAATCCTCCCAAGTGGCATGTCTACAATAAAAACCTGGGGATTTGCATTCTGCTTCCCTGTATAACCTGTGCAGGGCCAGCAGAGCCGTCGTTCTGAAATCCAGAATTGTTTTAGGCTGATTAACATTTGTCTGATACATCTTCCCCTGTGTCCCACTTCCTTTGGCCTCAGCCATTTTATTAAAAATATCCCTGAGGATTGCAAAGGTCTGTGTGACTCCAGTGTCTTGAATTAATGAAAGTCCTTTTAAAATGTGTTGCTCTCGTGAGCCTTTAAGGGCCTCACTCTTGTGGCATCTAAAAACCTTTGAATTTGTAGCCTGGCTAAATGCAGGCACTTCATACCCATTTCCTGCTAGGCCCAAATCAGCCTTTAGCTTCAACAGCTCTAATCCAATTTATTTGTAAATGGGAATCATATCCTCAATTAATCTTCATTTTGCTGTGCTAAACGAGTCAAGCTCTTTACACCTCTTTGTGTTTGTTTTTCTTGGTTGTTGTTGTAAGACATTTTCCTGCTAATTTTTATTTTCTTAATTCCCAGGTAGTATTTTTTGGGTTTTTTTCTTTTTTAAAGATCAAATCTGTTACACTGCATTTTTCACCATTCTTCTTTCTGGGATCACTTTTTTCCCCCTCATTTCCCTTCTTATCAATGGTCTTATCAATTGTTCTTGTCAATGTTTGGTTCCCATTCACCCGTGTGCATGTGTGTACACATTGCATCATGATGGCCTGGGAGATCTGGCCTTGGGAGATAAGAAGTCAAGATAAAATACTTCCTTCCTTCACCTAAGAAAGAGGAATTTAGAAAGACACATGACAACCTTCAGTTATTTTAAGGGCTGTGGCAAAAAGCAGATTATTGGTCTGCATTCAATATTGACCCTGCTTTGAGCTGGAGGTTGGTCTAAGTGGTCTCCTGAGGTTTCTTCCCACCTGAATTGTCTAGGATTTTGTAAAATATGTTCTGCTTTACGACCTTGGGAGGTGGGGTGAGCTGTATGAGAAAAAATTGCAGCAGAGAAAGTTAAAGTCAGACATCAGAAAATACGTAGTCTTCAGGAGATTGCCCCATTATCTCATTAAAGGTCATTAGCAGTGGATCAGAGAAACACCTGTCAGGAATAATGAAGTGGTTCCTGCCTTGGAGGAGGGGTCCTCTGAGACCTTGCCCAATGTCCTCTTCTGCAGTTCAGTGAAATTTTGGGAGTGGTCGTAAGGAAAGGGGGTACTGGAGACAGGTGGAATGACATGATGAGCAAGCAAAGTCAGTCCTGCTGCTCATCCGCTTTTCTGCTGGTACGTAAAAGTATCTGCATCTTCTGGGTGGCCATGAAGAGCTGCTCCACTCCCCAGCCTCTACTGTAAAGTGGAGGTTTCTTATAGATGGATTTTTATGAAGATACACTGCCTGAGAGCAGCGTTTCCACGAGGTCAGAGAAGCTTAAAGCTGTCTCATAAATAGCTCAGATCTTATTTTTCTCTCGGATCTCTGGTATTGCCACTTGAAGTAATAGATTAGAAATTGATTCATTTTGTATGCCTGGCTACAGCACCGATTTCAAGCATCCATTCTAATCCATCAGTGCTGGCAATTATGTCCTTATTTGATCTTTTTCTTAAGATGCTTCTTTGCTCATGTCTAGACAGACGTCTGCATCTGTGTCACTTGCTAAATATATTGAGCACTCTGTTGCTCTTGTCTTTGCTTTTGCTTAACAAAAACCCCTAGAAAACTAGGAAAGAAATGGAAAGTAAACATCTGTTTTTCTTTGTAAGCTGAAATCCCTGCTTTCTTCTGTAAACTGAAATCCGTAGAATAAAGTACCCAGGCACGTACTTTAAAAAACATCTCTGAATTATTTGGTAAGACTTTTATTTGATGTTGGAATGTGCATTTGCAGCCCAGAAACCAACTCTGGCCTGAGCTGCATCCAAAGCAGGGTGGGCAGAGGTGAGGGAGGGGATTGTGCCCCTGTGCCCTGCTCAGGTGAGACCCCACCTGCAGAGCTGCCCCAGCCCTGGGGCCCAGCACAGGGAGGACGTGGAGCTGCTGCAGAGAGGCCAGAGGAGGCACCAGGATGAGCAGAGGGATGGAGCAGCTCTGCTGGGAGGAAAGGCTGCGAGAGCTGGGATTGTTCAGCCTGGAGAGGAGAAGCTCTGGGGTGAGCTCAGTGTGGCCTTGCAGGGCCTGAAGGAGCCACAGGAAATGTGGAGAGAGACAATTTCCAAGGGCTGCAGGGCCAGGAGCCAGGGAATGGCTTCCCAGTGCCAGAGGGCAGGGCTGGATGGGATCTTGGGAAGGAATTGTTCCCTGTGAGGGTGGGCAGGCCCTGGCACAGGGTGCCCAGAGCAGCTGTGGCTGCCCCTGGATCCCTGGCAGTGCCCAAGGCCAGGTTGGACATTGGGGCTTGGAGCAGCCTGGGACAGTGGGAGGTGTCCCTGCCCATGGCAGGGGGTGGAACTGGATGAGCTTTATGCTTCCTTCCAACTCAGGCCATTTTATGATTCTATCATTTATGTAACTGCTAAAGTCAAATTTTGGGAAATATGGGGACCTCTGGAGGTTTGTAGTCCAGCCTGCTGCTCAAAGCAAGGTAGCTTTAAAGTTGGCTTATATTGCCTGGGGCTTTGGCCATCTGAATTCCAGAAGAGTCCAAGCATGGTGTTTCCGTGCCCTCTCTGTGTGCTCTGACCTGGTGCTGCACAAAGCCTAGGGGGAAGAATTTTCCGCTGATGTCAAGTTGACAAATGGCACCACTTAGACTATTTATGTCTTTTCATACAGATAAAATATTATTGTTTACCTGAAATAAATTGTTCCTACTCGTTTTTCTCACTGCCTGCCTTGGGAACAGTTACCTTTAGTCATTCAGCAAATGGAGATGTGAACAAGTCACCATTAGTAAAGCATGGGTGCAAATACACAATAGAAGAACTATTCCATGGTCACTGTAGGCATTCCTTTATCTCTTATTTAACACATGATAGCTTCCTCCTCAGCGTGAGGAAATAACTGACCTTCCATTTACTGTGGGATGTCATTGCACACTCCCTGTTGCCAAGGAGCACCTGATATCATAGAAGATTATACCCACTGCTGATAAGGAATTCTTTCCATTCACACATCTTACTTGTGTCCCCAGGTCTGGTTATCTGTTTCTGGAGGATGTTAGTACGCTTGCCATGTGCTGCCTTTCCTCAAAAAGACATATAAAATATCAATTCCACTTCATGGCCTTTCCTTGTTGTTGTCTTCTCGTTGTTCCCCTGCTCTTGCCATGTCGTGCCATGGTTTGCTCAGGCTGCTTTACGAGTATGTGGTGTTCAGGAGGGCACAAGTTTCCTGGGTTTGCGTGGCCATGTCAAATTCCAGCCCTTCAAGTTGCAGAAAATCCTCATTTTTCTTGTTTGCTGCACTACTCCTAAATCCATGAGTCAGATGCAGACACTGCCTGGGTCAGACGAGAAGGAGAATCTCCTGTCACTGGGAAAACAGCAAAGAGATGGTCTGAGAAATAACGTGGCCTGGAGCAGCAGCAAAATGTGCTCCAGGGCTTCTCCCAGACAGCGCAGTTCCCGCTGGGTGTGACGGTGTGAAAGCCGATCTCTCCCTCAGATAAATCAGTGAAACGGGCCCTCATTTGTCATGTCTGTGAAGCTCTTCCAAACTGCACTGAAATGTCATCGATTCTGCTCTTGTTGACACTAAGGTGACTTCTAAACCATCCACTCAAGCCTTTCCAATAATTTACGCTCTGGAAATACTGAAACAGTTCAATAAAACAACTCAGGTCCTAACCCAGCTTTACAAACAAGTCTCAAGGATGACTCAGCACCTTATTATTTACAGGCTTCTATTCTTGGAGTTATTTGGGATTAGGGGAAGGATGATAACATGATCAAGGCAGTAGTGTAGGACTCAGCAGGACATGTTCAGTCCCCTGTTCCAGAGCTGGGTGTGATTCTGGGCCAGTCACCTATGGCTGGAGATTCTGCTAGAACTTAAGTATTTGTTGATTTTTACCTGTGTAAGATGTGAGCTGTGAACTTCCCAGTAACAAAGATGTGATAACAAAACTCCCTTCATTGATAGCAGTGTTGTACAGGTGAAAGCAATAAAGACCATGCAAGCTCTAGATAGCAGGATAGGAGGCATCCCTGGTCTTCTCAATTCCATTTCCACTGAAAACAGGCATTTAATGTAATGATTTATAATTTCATTTCACCAGTGCACAAGACATTTTGGCTGGCACAAGGATATCAGAGAGAACAGCACAACCCTTTCCTAAGCTGCTCTGAAGATAACATCATTTTCTAGCCAGAGTGCCTTTCTTTGAAATAAAGTTTCCTTCTTATCATTTCACTTGTGCCATCGTATTGACTATTGCTTTTTACTTGCCATAGAGAAGTTCCAGAGTTTTGAGGGCCTATTTTGTGTCCTTACTCACAGCAAGTTTTATTTTAACATTCGAATGGGAATAGCTTTGCCTCGGAGTGTACAGCTGAGGCACATTAAAATGAGACACTTCATTTTATCTGATTCTGTCATGGATGGGATATAATTAAAGTGTAAGTCTCTGGAGAGATTTGCCCATTTATTCATTTTGCCACCCTATGTGAAACTCCCTTTATCTGTGTTTTTTTTCCTGAGGCTCAGATAATGCAGACAATTGTACAAATGCATGGTCATTCTCATCAATGTGGGATTTGCCCGGGCTGGTCTCTTCCTCCTGTGCTTTCTGTTTGATTTTTGATACCAATTCTCTGTTGTTTGTTTGTTCCTTTCTTAGGATTTTGAATCCTTTTTCTCTGCTAAGGAAGAAAATATTATTTATTCGTTCCTGGGCCTTGCTCCTCCTCCAGGCACAAAGGTATGCACTTCTGTCCTTCCGTGAGGATCATTTTTTTGATTTTAATAAAAGATGAACATAGGCAGTGACTCAGCATGTCACACAAGAGGCAGTGACAAGCAGTACATTAGATGTTGGAGCAGCAGAGTGTTTTTAGGGGGGGAAAAAACTGTGGCTGGTTCAGTAAATGCTAGAAAAGACTTCTTTCCTCCCTTCTTTCACCGCAGGCCTGTTACCATGGCTCCAGCTGATGGCTTTGTTGTTGTTGTTGACACAAAGCAGTATTTTACTGTGTTCAGCTTTTAAACAATACAGATTCCCTAACGCAGTTTCTAGGTTGTGGTGGTTACAAGAAGCCTTCTCTGGCCCCTGACTGTATCAAAGGGTTTGTCCCGGCCCCTGACAGCGGGGCTGGGATCAGACCCATCCCATCCTTCACTGGCACCGTGGAGCTCACTCCCTCTGCCTGCAGGAGAAAAAGGCTCACCCAGCCCTTCACCAAGTCCCTTTGGCAAGTCTGCCCGTGGTTCTCCATCATATTTTGACAATGTTTAATATATTTCTGGCAAAAGAAAAGCATTTTATTTTGGGGGTTTTTTCCCCTGTTTTCACCTTGTGTTGTCTTTACAGAAATCAAATGTGGTTTTTCTTTGTTAGAATCTTCTTCTAAGTAGAAGTTTTATAACTGAGAGCATTACAGCTCTGCTATCCTGAGATCGTATTAGGTGGTAATAAAACGTTGCCATTTTAACGTGGGTGAGCCAAAAGAAATTAATCAAGAGAGTGATGAGCCAGAGTGACAGGAGAACTCTGCTGCATTGTGGTGACCTGGCTGAGGAGCTGCCTTGGAGCAGGAGATCTGCCTTTGGTCCAGCTCTGCAGCAGCTTTGAGTGAAACACCATTGGAAATTTCTCTGTTTATCTTCTCCTGTAAAAGCAGAGAGAAAAAAAAAGGAGCCTTTGCCGAGTGCCTTGAGAGCCACAACTGAAAAAATACCCAGGGGAGAGCCCCAGTTGTTATAAATGTCTTTGACACTGAGTCCCTGCATGATAAGGAGAGTGATTTAAACTTTCTGCTTTAGCTGCGCCGTCTCCCACCCAGGGAAATAAAAATGGCTTGCCTACCTCACAAGGGTCTTCTGAGAATTCATTTAATTAACATCCGCAAAGCCATGAAAGGCTTAGAGGACTGCAGGTATTACATATTATAATCATTATAAAAGATAGGTGGAGAATCACTGAGATAAAGAAAATTGCATTTTCCCACCTTCCCACTCTGCAGATTATCTGCTCCTTCATGCAAGGTCTTGGTAGATGCCATATCTATGAAGCAAAGTAACAATTTTTTAGAATTCATTTGTCCCCAGCTGTCAGCAGAGGCTATTACAGTTCCTACTTCATGACAGCCTTGGAAATGTTGAAAATAATATGTTTGGCACATTCTGCTGGGCAGATTCATTTGTCAGTGCTGTTGGTAGCAGGCAAGTCTTGTTCACACTGATTAACTGCTGCCTTGGTGGGTTCAGTCCAGGGAGTTCAAATAATTAAGAGTGTTTGTAAAGTCTGTGAAAAAGTGGAATTTTGGTAGTCTCCCTTTCAGAGTCTGTTCCTGTTTCAGAGAGACATACACACTTCTTGCAGAGGTGTTTCTCAGCATCTTCACTGCAGGAGAGGCTGCCTGTGCTTTGTAACGTGGGTGAGCCTCCTGCTCTGCTTCTGCTTCTGCTTCTGCTCCTGCTTCTGCTTCCCCCTCGTTCTCTGTCAGCTCGACCTTAGATAAGCAATGGATAACTCGTGACACTGATTTCCAGCAGCATAAATCTGGAATTATAAGTCAGGTGTGGAAGAGATTGTGATGATGACACATATGACAAGGTTTCCTATTAATCCCTTCTTTAGAAATTGTGTGGGTTTTGGTTTTTTTTTTTTCTGGAATGAAGAAGCAAACTCTAAAGCATGGAATCACCACGAAGCAGTGAGCATTTGCTTTTCAGGGATTTTTACCACTCTGAGACATGACAAAGATTAATATGAAGCTGATGCCTGTTTGATACTCTTGTCTTAAAACATTCTATCTCTTTTTCCATCCATCTTTTGTCTCATACTACCACAGGAGTAGAGAAGTTCTTTAATGGCCATGATGCTGTTTCACAGCACAGTCCAACACCATCCTGACCAGGACTGTTTTTAGCCTGTTTCCTAGAGGAAGCAGATGAACTTTTTGGGGCTTCCTCAACCAATTATAACTTTCCAACAAAATACTTGTAGTTAAATTCATTGCCAGTTCATTGTCACTGCTGAGTGCCAAGTACACCTTCAGTGCTGCAGATCCTCTGGTTCTGTTGTTTGTGTGTATNGGCTTTAAACTGACAGAGAGGAAGCTTAGATTAGATATTAGGAAGGAATTCCTTCCTATGAGGGTGGTGATGCACTGGGAAAGTTTCCCAGAGCAGCTGTGACTGCCCCTGGATCCCTGGCAGTGTCCAAGGCCAGGTTGGAGCTCTGAGCAACCTGGGATAGTGGAAGGTGTCCCTGCCCATGGAGCAAGATGGTCAACCCAAATAATCCTGTGATTCCATGATTCTCTGATTTCATCATACCAAGTACATCTATTTCCTTAAAGGGTGCAACGTGCCCATTAAACTCAGTGACTCTACAGGAAACCAATCCATACTTGTGGTGCTTCAGCAAGGGCCTGTCAGCTCACATCATCCTCTCTCCTGTTGCCTGCCCACCACCATGGTTGCTGTGTTTTCTAAAGCATCCTTTAACAGGGCTGAGCAGAAAGTTTTCTGTGCCTGAGAGAAGCAGCAGATGTAGTGCTTGTGTTAATAATTTAGTCTATGAATACCAAATGCCTCCTCACCTGAAGGAATACCTGGTCTAGATTAATTCCAAACACAGTTCAGGGCAGGCTGGGTTTTAAGGGCAGCTGTGCCTTATGCCTGACCCAAAGATCCCTCAAATTCATGATGGATTTCTGAAAGATCCTGTTTAATCTTGGATTACTGGCCTGAATAGTGATGTCCCAATAGGATACCGGTGTAGATCTGAGCTATAATCAGTGTAGTTTGTATGTTTGGGGTCAGGTGTGTTGGTCTCAGCTGTCTCAAAAGTTGGGTACATTTTTTTTTAAAGCTGGCACCACTTTTATGCTTAGTCTGACTCAGTGAACTCAGTCATTTACGTGAGTTGAGGGTCTATTTTCAAATATTGTGCATACTTGAAGCCTTAATCCCACTATTCTTGATTCTAATATCCAGAATCTTGATATCCCCAAATCTGTAGATACTTGAGCTTAAGTTAGTGGAAGAAGGCTTCTCCTAAATCTGCTTTGAATTACAAATTTACAGTATGTGCATTTTATATAAAGAGAAAATGACCTGTCAGGCAATCTTTAGAAATGGTACTTCATTTTGAATTAGTTGAAAATTAAATTCTGTGTTTCTATGGAGAGCCAGCGTTACGATGATATTCTGAATGTCAGAGTTCTCCATGTAATTAACAAGAACTGTGTGTGTGTGTTTTCTGGCTGATAACACAGTGCTTCTAGAGTTTAGTTCTTTCAGCTACCACTCTTTTTTGTGCCTTATGATCTAAGTATATGATTCATCTAAGATGGATTCACACAACAGGGTAATTTTAATTAGGATGCTCTCTGTGGTCCTTATGCATTTTATGTATCAGCCAAAATTATTGAGTGCGTGGATTTTAAAACGAAATTTTAATATTTGTGCTGAAAATAAATATTTAGCCGATTTCAAGGCCACGTTGGACAGAGCTTTGAGAAACCACGTCTAGTGGAAGGTGTCCCTGCCCATAGCAGGTAGGGACTAGGTGATCTTTAATGCCTCTTCCTCACCCCAAACCATTCCATTATTCTATGAGTTTACTTTTCATTAACACTCTCCTTTTCATTTGAGGAACTTCTGCAAAGAAAATATCTGTGAGAAGTTACCATTTCCTTAAGAAAATAATGTATTAACACAGTGTTGCACAAGGGAATTTCAATGTATGTTTGTGTTACTACGTATTTTAATCTTCAAAGATTTCGTTAGCTTTTGGGGGAAAAGTAAACAGTAAACCAAGCCAAACAAATATCTCTGTAGATCTGCTTTTAATGACCATGCCACCAGCATCAGAGTGCAGTGAGCCCACAATTTTATGTGTACTTGAAATGAGACGATATTGCCAGAAAAAGAAACTGTCTTTTCTCCCTCCTCCTTCCTCTGGCTCCTTCTGCTCACGCCCAGCTGCTCATTCCTCTCGCCGAGCATCCCCCACGTGCTGGCAGAAGCATTCCTGCAGCTGTGTGACAGAGTGTGAAGCTGGTGTGAGGTAGAAATGTTTTGCTTTTTAATCTTGACCAGCTCCTGCTCCAGTTCCGGAGGAAGGAGAACTTTGTGCCCACTCTCTTTTCGCTGCAGGTTACTTCGGTGTAAAACTGACTTTCCATAATTCAGGAGAAAATTGCCAAAAGAGCACCAGGTCTTACAGGCAGTCAAGTTTCAGGAAAAGCATCAAACTGCTGTGATGTCTTCTTCCTAACATTCCTAACCTCCCTTCTATCATTTTTATCCCTGTCCAGCAGAGCTTGTCTGCAGGAGGACATCTCTTATGTCCCACAGCACGTCTTGGGACAAAGATCCCTAAGCCAGCACTCAGCTCGTCAGCCCTGGGGATAAAAGCCAGACAGACACGCCCTGTTCTGAAGGATAAGTGCACTGGCTGAGGAAATATCTATGATGGAGATACTGGAGGAGGACTTTTGAAGCTTAAAGGACAGGGGAATATGTTAGGGGCTTTTGTTTAACTGTGGAGACAAGTGAAATTATGGAAAAGCAGCAAACCCCAAACCAGCCAGGTGGCTGAGTTGTAAGGGCTTGGTCACAGGGATGAGGAAGGAGTTTGTCTCATCTCAGGGATGTGCTGCTCTTCCCAAAGCGTGTGGGACTCAGGATGACACAAGATAGGACCTGAGTCCAATTCTCTATTTCCAGAGGAAACTACCCCAGATAACACCTCTCAGAAGGGGTCAAATTGCCTTTTAATAATTAGGTCCTTTACCTCAGCTTCTCTACTAGCAGTCTCTTCTGAAATCTCCCGCTGATGATGATTAGAGTTTTTCTTCACAGCCAATTTGTACTCATTTTGCATCTACCTCAGCGCTCTTCCTTATCCTATCCCCGTCTGATGTTTACTCTGATCTATTTTGGGAGTGCCATCATATCCCCTCACAGCAGATTAAAGCAATGAAGCTTTTTTTGTCACCCTTTCATAAGACAGGCTCTCCATTCCCTCAGATGTTCCTGTAGCCCCCTCTGCACCTGTTCCAGTCTGAGTTTCTCTTTCTTGAGCCTCAGTGACTGGGATGGTACAGAGCAACCCAGAGGAGGTTTTGCCTCACCTCATGCATCTGAGGATCACATTTTTTACCTCTTTCATTGTCACAGCACATTCAGTTGTCCCGTGCTTATTTAAATACATCCATCTTTTTCTTCCTTGATGATCCTTAACTAACAAGCTCCCAAAGTGCAGTAGAAAAATCACTTCCTAATCTCTGACCCAGAACTGCTTGTCCCAGATAAGGTGACTTTGCACTTCATGCTCTTGCATTTCATCCTATTTCTGCTGTTCCACTCGAGGCCTCCTTTCATCTGACACAGTGTGGGAGCCACTGTGACCTTTCACAGCCACCTGGCTGAAAGGACACCAGGATATTTTTCAAATAAAGAACCTCCCAGGAGGTGCTTGGTCATAGTGCTGGAGCAAATAGACTTGATTGACTGATGTGAGAAGAGTTTCCTGATGTTTTTAGGCAAGAAAGTTAAGAGACTAAATGTGAAATCCTTTATTACTTCTGTTTTCCTGTAGCTTCTGGGTGATGTTTAATTGGAATTCATGCTGCTGGAAAAAGCTTTTTTTCTTTCCTGAAGCTCAGATGTGCCATCAGGGTGAACACTGGTTTCTATTAAATTTTCCAGAGGAAGGTTAGAGAATCTGCTATGCTGAGAAGTGCTTGAGTTCATGTTTTCCCCACAAAAAGCCCACCAGGTCAGCATGCCAGCAAGTGTTCTTTCCACAGGGGAAATACACCCTAAAAGGGGGTATTTTCATTTGAACGCTGAAGCAAAATTAGAAAAACACTTTCCCAAACCAAGAAAGTTAAGAATTTTACAGGAATGAATTGTTGGTTATGTGCCCTGAAGCTTACAGTGACTTCTCCTTTGCTGCCAGGAGACTGAAAAGTCTGATGCCACGGAAGAGAAGTCTGATTCCAAGGATGAAAAGTCTGATGCCACGGAAGAGAAGTCTGATTCCAAGGATGAAAAGTCTGATGCCACGGAAGAGAAGTCTGATTCCAAGGATGAAAAGTCTGATGCCATGGAAGAGAAGTCTGATTCCAAGGATGAAAAGTCTGATGCCACGAATGAAGCCGAGGCACACACAGAAGACAAGGCAGATGAAGTGGCTCCTGAAGAGGCTCAGTCTGACCAGACACCACCAGAAGGTCAACAGGTAATTTTTCCTTTCTGTTTGTGTCCTGAGGGTTTTACCTGTGCTAAGCACATAAAATATAAACCCACAAGCTCTCCTAGTGTGCCCCTCTGACTGATTGCAGAGTGGTCCTACTTGTCTTTTGGATGTGTTTTCTTTGGTATCAGGATGATGTGAAACCTAGATAAAACTCCAGGGAACTTTGCTCTGAATCTTGAATAACAGCAGCTGCCTTTTGCCACTTGTTACCACTAGCTTTTTATTTTATCTTGATGGTTATTTGGAACCAGAGTCTAGTTGTGGAGGATAATTTAGGACTAGACATCTGAGTCCTGCCCATGTGAAAAAAAAATAAATTGCTGCTCTCAATGGCCAGCGTGTGCAGTGCTCGTAAATCTGGTTGTTAATGTTTGCTGCAGATCTGACAGTGCCTTCTCCAGGCCTTGCAGAATCCCCTGGGCAGTACAGAAATGGAGGCCAGTGTTTTCCTTTCTCTCTGCCCCTGGTCTGGTATTACAGATCTCAGACTGCAGCTCAGTTTGGCATTTGAGGATGGGTTTATTTGGATGCTGCAGTGTCGGGTGGCTCTTCGCAGGGAGTCAGGCCTGCTGCTGCATCGAGCACTCACTCTTGTCAGGTTCTTCTGTGGTCTGGAGATCAGATGGTCCCCGGGGAACATCTGTCACAAATGCATCATCTCTTTCATTAAAGATCAGGACAAACTGAGTTTGGGGGTTTTATCATCTAGCTGCAATATTTCTCCAGAGGAAACACCTCTCTGTAGGCCTTTCCCCACTGCCCTTTTTAACAGTGAGTGTTCCAGTCACTGTTAGGCTGGAAAAGCCCCTTTTACACACCCTCATGCAAGTCTCAACCACTGGGAAGCCCCACTCATAATTTCAAAACGGTGATGAGGAGAGACAGTCCTTGGTGGGAACTAAATTCCTCCTTAAGGAAAATTACATCCAAGCACTTTTCATGTCTCTGTGAATTTCAGCTGGGCAGGTGAGTGCCATCAAATTCTTTTTTTTTTTTTGGCTCTTAAGAGAAGCCAAAACTGCAGTGCATCCCCTGGCTGGCCTGGGTGCCTTGCCCTTGTGGCTGGCATTCTGCTTTAATGTTTTTCAAATGAGAACAGAATGCTGGAACTCGTCTGTAAGTGTGTCAAGCGGCTGTGCAGGAGTGCTTTAGCAGTGATATCATGCAGTAGCACTCTTATACAACCAGCACCTTGCTCCACTCCTCACAGAAAAGATTGGAGCTGAAAGTGGAAAATAGATTTCTTTTCAGTTTTTCAGGGAGGGGAGAGGCAGAGGAGAGAGCACAGAAAACATTTTTTGCCCTGTTCCACCACCTGCTTCCTGTGTCACCCAGGACAAATCGCTTCAGCGCCGTGGTGGCATCTGCCTGCCTTGCTGTAGTTCATCCCAATTATCACTTCTGTTGGGATGGCATGAATCATTCTATAGGAATTCTGCTATTCTCACTCACTACAGACAGCACACAGAGGACGGGGTTAGATGAGAAGAGCAACTCTGAGGCAGCTACAGCGAGATGAATCCCACCTTTTGTCCCTGTATCTCATTTTATGCTTATAAAAGAAAGTTCAAATGCCATTTCCTTACCTGGGCAGGGTTTTATGAAAGTAAATACGCTCAAAGACTGCGAGATTGCCATTAGAGCATCCCACTGGCTGCTGAGTCCCGAGGGTACAGGTATTTTCAACACAAAAAATTGAAAGATGGCAGTTTTATGTTCTGTGGCTGAATTAATGTGCCAGTGGGAATTTAGTATTGGAATTTTGGCTTTATTTAGCACTGCTTCAAACCATCTCAAAAATGACTCCCATTTGCGGGGTATAACCAAGCCAGCTTTTCTCCAGTGACTTCACAGGAGAAATGCCAGAGCTGTGGAAAAATTCTGGAAGAGCCTTGGTGAGGTGAAGCTACCTCAGCCTTTGCCAGTGAGCAGAGATAAGAGACAGATAAAAGAACAGACTGGGGCTGTCTCAGCCGTGGGGCTGCAGGGAGGGTCCAGGTTTCAGGAGGCTCCTCCAGTGCTCGGTGACAGGGGATGGTCACTGTGGAGTCTGCAGCTCTCTCCAGCTTCTGCTGCCCTTCCTGGGAGATGCAGAAACCCAGAAGCTCCAGGATTTTGTCTCAGGCTGACATGACCATGAGGAAACAATGGATGTTGTGCCTCTCCTTCTTGCTTTGTCTGTCCCTTTGGTGCTGAGTTTTTTGAGGAAAAGGTTGAGCTCCAGCACACATGATGTGGACCCTGCTGGTCACTCGATGTGCTGGTAATAAATTTTCTGTAGTTTTACTGTCTGATTTGGACTTCAGGTTTTATCTTGGAGGTTACAATATTTTTTAAGTGGTGTCCCAGTTAAATCAGTTTTCAGTACAGATTAGGCTCCCTGCAGGGCAAAATTATTTTAGAAACATGTTCAAAAATCATATTATAATGCAAGTCTGTATCCTGTCTCAGCAATTCCCCAGGCCATATTTAAACCCTGGCACTGCAGCTCATTCCCTAAACTCATTCCATGAAAACTCATATCAGCCCCTCTGCCTTGTGCGTGGCACTGTGACATTTGCCTCTTGTCTTTGGGATTTTGTGTAGGATCAGCTCTTTCCCTCAACAGCCAGCTTAGGATCTAACATTAAATTCTATTCACTCTGTGCATTTATATTTTTTTTTTATCTCTCTCATCACTTCTGCTCAATCTACAGTCTAAAACCAGCTTGTATTATTTTTTATTCCCTGTTGAGCCAAGGCATCTGTTGCAGCCTACAACACTTAACAGAATCACAAGCCAGATTCTGAGTGATGATATATAGCATAGATAAGACTCTCTATAACTCTGATTTAACTTTCATTTTGCAGACCAGCTAATTACCAAAGAACCTCACAAAAACTCCACCTGAACAAGCAAACAAAACCCAGCTCCAAATCTTTGCTTGCCAATGGAGCAGATTTGATTGGAAGTAACTGAGGAAAAGGGAGCTCAATTTAATGATTTTATAGCCCTTTTCCAGCATAAAAGTTAAGCTTGAATGTGCTTTGTGAGTTAATTTGGAAGATGTTACCTCCAAGTGAATCCAGTGAATTCCACATAATTTTCCTAAATTCAGTGTTTAACTTCTGCCATGTTTTCCCTGTCTGACTTCTGATATTCTTTCTTTAATTTATGTTTTCAACATTTTCTTTTGTATCTCTTCTGTAGGAAGTCAAGGAAGAACATACAGCAACAGGGGTATAGTATACCTGGATATTTTATTATCATCTTTTGTTTGTGTGCATTTAATTCCCTTTCAGTCCCTTTGCTTTGCTCAAAAGCCAGTAAATTCTTATTCATGAAACCAAATACACAACAGCCATATTCTGCTAGAGAAAATGATTGGTCCTATCAGGGTGTTACTGACTGGGAACAAAGATGGGCCTTTAATCATTAAAAACTGTAAATGGAAGAAAAATTGTCTGCCACAGATCCTTCAATAAAATTTGCCAAGGCCTCCCAAGACAAGTCTATCTTTGATAATCACTCACTGACACCACGCTGTGATTGCATTTTGAGTGTGAAAGATTCGTTCTGACAATTAAAGCAGTTCTGCCCATCAAGGACATGTTTCCCTCATGAAAATTTGTATGACCCAGGTGCAAATCCTCAAACACTTTTCTGCTTTGCCCAGACCTTCAGGACCATCCAGTGCCACCCCAGCAGCACCAGCAGCACCCCAAACCCTGTCCCCAAGGGCCACATCCAGGCTCCTCCTCAACACTGCCACACACAGTGACTCCACCACTCCCTGGGCAGCTCATTCCAAGGCCTCACCACTCTGGCAGGGAAATTTTTTCTCTAATCTCCAATCTGAAGCTCTTCTGATGCAATTTAAGGCCTTTTCCTCTGGTCCTTTCACTTGGCAGCAGAGCCCGACCCCCCCCCACTGCCCCTCCTGTCAGGGAGTTGTGGGGAGCAATGAGGTCCCCCCTGAGCCTCCTCTGCTCCAGGCTGAGCCCCCTCAGCTCCCTCAGCTGCTCCTCACAGGATGTATTTTCCAGACCCTGAACCTCTTGGACCCATGAGCAAAGCATGGGAGCTCCTGGGGAGGCTGGTGAGGACCATCAAGGCTGGTTAGCTGTACCCTGGCACCACCAAATGATGCTTCAAGCAAGAAAAATACCCATTTTTTTCTGTAAAAGTTAATTGACTTGAATTTTGAATGGCAGCTGGTAATGTCTGAAAGGTGTGGCTTGTCTGTGGGCTCTCCTGGCCCTGTTTCACAGTTCTCATGAGATAAAGAAAGGCACCTTCCCTGGGGGAAAATGCCCAGAGAGGCAAAATTCCTTTGGCATAAGAACTTCTAATCTACAGACACTTGTATTACATTTCTGGTTTTGCAGGAGAGCTTCTTTAGTGCCATGTTTTTTTTCCCTGAAAAACAATTGAAACCAGGAATGTGATTCCAACAGCTCCATTCCCAAGCAGATTTTTAGGCAGGATTTCACTCCAGCAGCTCAGGTGTGACTCCTGCACAGACGAGAGGTGCCTGAGAGACGAAACAAAGGTCTGTGCTGCTCATACACGACCTGCAGTCCTGGCTGAGAGCTCAGTATGGGTTCTTTGGGTGGCTATTTGATTATGCCAGGAAGAAATTCACATCACTTTCACTGCAGTCTAAGCAGTCTGTGAAGGGATGGCAGACTGAGATAAAGCTGATTTGTACACGTGGGAGTGCCTTTGGACAAGAGGGGCAGAGGAGCCCACCAAGCAATTTCCAGTTGTTTTTCAGAGTAGAGCTTCATTTGCTCCAGAAGGGCGATAAGCAGGGATTGTGTCACACAAATTCAAGCTTCCAGATAACTGTTGATTGAAGCAAAGGGCTGCTCTCTTTCCGTTGTGTCATTTCTCCTGCAGAAAAGAGAGAAATAAGAACTTTTGAGATAGAAACAAGGCTGTGTTATCTGATTTCAGATGATTTTTAGATCATTCAGGAGTCTAGTTCCTGTGCCATGAATCTTTACTTGTCTACTGCTCCAAGAAAATGGAAAATTAAAAATACTAAACTTTTGGTCATATTTACACATATTTCCTATTCTCATTTTGACCTTGAGCATCTAGTTGCATCTTAGGCACCTGTTCTAACCTCCCTAAGGAGAGGGTTCTTATATTCTACCACTTGCCTGTTAACTCCACAAACTAAAGCCCTGTCATGTTGAGATTAAAAAATACACATTAATTCTATTTTTTAATCTCAAAGCATATTGCAGTTACAAGAAAAAGCAAAATTGCAGAAGCAGAGCTCTGCATTTCAAGACTGTTTATTTTTTCTTTCAATTCCTATATGGTAACTACGAATATTTTCTATTTAAAAAAAAAAGGAAGAAGAAGAAAAGCAGGAAGAGGGAGAAGAAAAGGAAGAGGTGGAGGAGCAGGAAGAGTCTTAGTACGGTTCCCTAGGACACAATATTTCTTGAACAGGTTTTCAGGTAACTCTTCAGATACCAAGCACAGTTTCTAAATGCCCTCTAAGTAACATAATCTTGCAATTTTTGTAATTATTGTTGTGGAGGGGTGAAGTGTCCATGCAAAAAGTGCCCAGCTGATGAGTCAAAAGTAGGTTTAACTGTTGCATCTTGTCTTTCACATGGAATAAGAATTCTTCCCTCTGCTCTCTTACTCAGCTGCTGATTTCACTGCAGCTTTAAGGAGCTCCATGTCTCACATGAATCCCTGTCTCAAATTTAGTTGAAAACTCAAAGTACTGGTAAGGGAGAGGAGCCTGAGAAGAAATACAACTCAGTATAAAATTACTGAGAATAGGCCAAATTTAAAGCCTCAAAACAGGAAGCATCTGGAAGGCAGAATTTGTCCTGTACAGGTGTGTGAGCATCCAGCATTGCTCAAGTTCTGTCAGCATGTGCTTTCTCATTTTAGTGTTCAGGTTTTCTCCTTCCTCTGTCCCTCCTCCTTTGCACTGAAATACAGATTTGAGAATCACTTATTGGGGACAAACTGTAACTTACAAGAGAGTTGGAATTTCCAGCAGATTTTCCCTTGGGGTGATGGGACTTCCTCCTGATCACAGATACAAAGTGCAAAATGCCCTTTCTAGGGTCCATAGAATTCTGGAATGGTTTTGGGTTGGAAAGGACCTTAAAGATGATCCTGTTCCAACTCCCTGCCACGGGCAGGGGCACCTCCCACTATCCCAGGCTGCTCCAAGCCCCATCCATCCTGTCCTGGGCTGGATTCCCAGGTGACTCAGGCGCTGTGATAGCTGCCAAAGGTTTCACCGACCAGATGCTGGTGGGATTTCCCAGCCCCTCAGCAGGGCAGGAAATCCATCACTTCTTTCACACTGCCTCTCCCAAATCCGGGTTCCTTTTTGGCATGGGAATTAATTCATCACAACACTGCCCAGAGTTCAGATCTGTAACATCACAAGAGTGCTGAGTTCTGACCGAATTTTCTCTGTTTTTGTTCAGGAAGCACAAGCTGGAGCTGCCCCACCAAAGAAAAGAAAATCCCTTTCTCAAGCAAAGCACCCCACTACCTTTTGTGCCTGTAGAATTATGAACATATAAACACAAACAGAACACAGACACCACTCTGTCCCACCTGTAGCCTTTATGTATATATTTGGTATTCCAGTTGCTTGTTAAAATGGATCTTATGTCTGACAGATGGTATTTCAGTCAATTGTTCTGTGTTGGGATAGTTTTGTCTATGTCACATTTAGACTGTGAGCTCCCAGGGCAGGAACCATGTCTCTCTCTGTGTCTCAGCACTGCCAAGCACGTTGCTGCCACTCAGCAGCTGACTGCACTCACACCAGTGACGTCTTCAGGGGAAAACAAATTCACCACTGAAAACTGCAAAGAGGCTTCTCATACACAAGCCATGTGAGTCACTTCTCCCTCAGCTGGCATTTGAAAATGATTGAGATTCCCATTGTGCAGCAGTTTAAATAAATGTGTTTTCTGTCGTATCTGCTCTTTGTCTGCAAAAGCGTTCATGTAACTCTGTTCTCAGATGTTTTCTCCATCGTTACGGCTGTGGGCTGTCTAAAGTCATGGAATCATAGGATCTTGGAATGATTTGGGTTGGAAGGAACCATAAAGATCATCCAGTTTCCACTATCCCAGGTTGCTTAGAGCTCCATCCAACCTGGCCTTGGACACTGCCAGGGATGGGACAGCCACAGCTGCTCTGGGCACCCTGTGCCAGGGCCTGCCCACCCTCACAATAAAAATAAAGAATTCCTTCCCAAGATCCCA
>VZRR01005648.1:0-14235 GCA_013398015.1 Oreocharis arfaki | reverse complement strand
AATCGCCTAATACAGACCCCTTTGTAATGGACCCCCCCCACTTTTTCTTTTCCCATGGAATTTATGGTTCCTCCAATTGCTTCTTTCATCTCTCAGTATCTATCTTTACCTATCAGCAGACCCACAGTTTGTTTGTAAAGACAAATCTATCTCATCCTTTTCAATCCTTTAAACTGATGCTGTCTGGACCCGCAACTTTGAGCTCATGTTACAAGCCAGGCCCCTGCCCGGCTGCCTAGCAGGGCTGTGGGGACATGGGGGTGGCAGAGCAAGTGCCGGGGCCAGCAGGGAGCTGGGATGGGGGCAGAGCCAGGGGAGGGCCTCTCCAACAGCCCCTGGAATGTTGGGGTTTGTACCCTAGCAACCGTCAACAGCCCATGGAATGTTTGGGGTTTGGACTCTGCAGCTGCCAGCAGCTCTTGGGCCTTGGGGTTAGGACCTTGCGAAGGCCAATGGCATTTTGATATTGTGCTGTTGACCCTGCAAAGGCCAAAGACCCTTGGGCATCAGGGTTTGCACCCTGCAAAGGCCAATGGCCTTTGGATATTGACATTTAACCTTGCTACTGCCAACATCCCCTGGATATTGGCATTTGCACACTGTTCATGCCAAGGGGCAGATGGACACTCAGCAGGTGAGGAAGCTGCTGCTCTTCCTGTGCCAAGCCCAGTGCAGGGCTGGCTGGGCCTGGGCTGTCCCACAGAGAAAGGTTCCCTTTGGGAATAACAAGGGATTAACAGTTGGCTGCTCCAGAGCTGGGGGTGGCTTTGGTGCCGGCTCTGGGGACAAGTCTGGCAGGGAATAGGGGGCTCCTGGCTTGGAAGCATTTAAGGGTGACTCTCTGAGGCCCAGCCATGCAGTCTGAATGTGCTTGCACCTGTGCTCCTCCAGGAAGCCCGAGGGCTCAGAATGAGCCAGCAGTTCACTTCCCAAATACTTTCTCACGAGCAACTCTCCCCAGGAGCCCCTGAGGTGAGTATAACTGTGCTAAGCTGGCTTGGGACCATTTTGCAATGGGATTTAGGGAAGGCAAGTGCAGGAAGCCTGGAAGGGAGAAGATGCTCTGCCATGGGTCTCCTGTCTGCTCTGAAGGGGGGGTCATGTCTCTGTGCCTTGTTTCCATAGCCCTGTTTTCCCCCAAAGGAGACTTCCCTCCTCCATCAGCTCCACAAGATCTGTGGCAGGGACTCTGTAGAACGTTAGCAGGAACCTGACCTCAGAGGGCCCTATTTAATTTCACTGTAATCTCAGGAATAAATGCACTAAGCCCAAACCATGCTCAATGTAGAAGTGGATTTTGTACATTTAGCTGGATTTTGGAACTGGTTCTCTGTGAATGGTCACCCATTCTGGTTGGGATCAGAAGAGATGCCTCAGGGGTCCATTCACTCAGCCAGCTGAGGCCCTTTCTTTCTCACCTTGGCATTTGTGGTCCTGCCCTGCCTTGCTGGTCCCCCCAGCTGTCTTCTACTGCTTTTGTCTCCTTGATGCCCACCCCCTCAGCCCAGCTTTTGCCTTCATGAGAGCTGTCTCTCTGCTTGCTGCTTCTCCCAGCTCTCTGAAGCCATCTTCCCTGCTCCTTAATTTGTGCTTTTTCCCTGCCCATTCCTGCAGGCCCTGAGAGAAGAGCTTTCCGCCAGGCAGGACTTGAACAATTTCCTGCTGCAACAGCAGCGACAGCATGAGGAGAAGTGCAGTGAGGTGCAGTATAGGCTTGAACAACTGGAGGAGAAATGCAAGAGGTCCAGCAGTGACCAACGGCAGCTGCATTCTTTAGTAGAAACCCTCAGAAGGTGAGCATTTCCTCCTCCTCCTCCTGTGTTCCAGAGGCAACCTGCTTCCAGTTCTGGCAGTTCAGAGGTGTTCTGGGCAAAGAGCTCACCTGTCCTACCACGTGTAGGCCTCAGTGTGGCACCTGAGCATCATCCTGTCGGGGCTTTTCGTGGTCTACTGTGACTGCCAAGGCTGTCTGGGAGATGGACAGCAGTGGTGGAAGATAAGACTCCTCCTCTTGCCATGCTGCTGTTCTGAATTCTGTTCTTTGGGTGCCCCTTGCCAGCCACTGCTTCTCCCTGAAGGAAGGCAAAACCTGCCTTTTTTTTGTTTTGCCTTGGGAAGATTTCCTAGGGAGGGAAAGAGTGAGGTCTCCCTTAGCCCTCTGTCCCCAGCTTCATCCTTGGGTGCTGAAAATGGGATTGGTGACTCTTCAGGCCTCTTCATTCTTCTGACTGAGCTTTGTCTCTGCAGTGACTGTGCAAACCTCGAGAAGGCCAGGGAAAAGCTGCAGCGATGCCTTGGAAGCCTGGAGCGAGGAGCCTTGTGTCTGCATCAGGAGGACACTGAGCACCTGAAAAAAGCATCAGCCCAGGCGCAAAGGGCGGAGCAGCAGGACAGGATGGAGGCTGGTTTTGAAAAGAACACTGGTTTTCCATTAAAAACTTGTATTTCCCTTTCCTTTAGAGTGAAGGACTTGTCTGCACTCGAGGGAAAACACCGATCGTTGCAGAGCGAGCTGGAAGTCAAGAGACAGACACTGGAGGACTCCCAGCTTCAGAGTAATCTGCTGGAGCAGGAGAAGGATGATATTACCACAGCTCTGGAGAGGGTGTGGGCACCTTGTTCCTAGACACTTGTGGGAGAGGGAGTTGTGCCAGCAACTGAGCCCAGATGCTGTTCCTGGCAGTAGAAGAGAGGGACACTGCTGTGCACACCTGGCTCAAGATGGCACACTTATTTATTAGCCAGGCATATGCACGTTCATCAGCAAAGTGTTACACGATTCTGAACGATTTGTTACTTTAGGTGGCCACAGAGCCCCTAAAACAGGGAACAGAGCTGGGAAGGGGTCTGGAGCACAGGTGTGATGAGGAGCAGCTGAGGGAGCTGAGGGGTCTCAGTCTGGAGAAAAGGAGGCTTGGGGGGACCTTCTTACTTTCAACTCCCGACGGGATGTGGAGCCAGGTGAGGGTTGGGCTCTGCTCCCAGGGAACAGGGACAGGATGAGAGGCAATGACCCCACGCTGTGCCAAGGGAGGTTTGGATTGGGTGTTACAGGGTAACTGTAATGGAGAGAAGGGTTTCTTTATGAAGGTCTCTGTCAGACAGTCTCAGTTCTGGAGTATGTGGTAGGTTTGGCAAATACACAGCAGAGTTTTTGTACAAAGAGCTCAAAACCATGGTTTAGTCTTCAGGCTTGAATACCAGCAAGGGCAATTAGACACCTCCTTTGTGTAAGACAAGGAAATGGTATTGTTGGTGTGAACTGCTGCACAAAGAGAGTCTGCTTTGGTCACATCAGCCAGACTTGCATCAGTCACTAAATGAATGCTCACTGCAAGGGCCATTTCCCTGCCAAGCATCCCCTCCTTCAGAGACCTGCTTTGCACACTGAAGGAAGTGACACTTTGATGTGGGGTTTTTTTGAGAAAGACAAACCCTGTGTATTTTCACTCGCTTCAGCGAGCAAAATTGTTTTTGCTCAACCTTCCTGAAAATATCCACCACTGGAATAGATCCTGAGAGGAATTTTGTTTGCCAAGTGGCAGTTTTGGAAGATGCAGTATTTTTGGGTGACAACATGGAATTTGGGAGTAGGGATGTTTGCTGGGAAGGAGCTATCAGGCAAGCCAGCAGCGCCTGACACAGCACTTCCAAGGGAACAGTGCCAGAGAATTTTGGCAGCCCAGGGTATCAGGGCTGCAGAGGGCAGATGCTGTGAAACTTTGAGCCCAGAGCACAGGAGCTCCTTGTCCTCTGGCTGCCTGCAAGGTGGCACTGGCTGGCTGGGCACAGGGCTCCTGAGGAAGGGCTCGAGCTGTACCTTGTCCCGCTTCCAGGTTTCCCAGCAGCAAGAGTCACTGAGCAGGGCTCTGGAGCAGCTGCACTGGGAATCCTCTGGCCAAGGGCAGGTGCTGGCCCAGGGCTGCAGAGAGAAGGAGCTGCTGGGCCGGGAGAAGGCTGCCCTTGAGGGCCAACTGGCAGCCGTGGAGTGGCACCGACAAGACCTTTCCAAGCAGCTGGCAGAGACCAGGTAAAGGCAGGGAGCAGACCCTTGTCAGATGTTTTCACTTCCTCTGGACAGAAAAAGGAAGAGTCTCAAGGAAAGAAAAAAGCACGCCATGATATAAAGGTTATTTTTCTGACAGCTAAAGCCAGCAAAGCTCTTGGGAGCCTTGGGCTCCTGATTGTGCCCCTGTGCACACTCCTGTGGGAAGTGCAAAGCAAGCCAGCCTGGCTCTGAATTGAGTAGTAGTTAAACCATGCAGATGAGTGAAACCTCAAGTTTCTCTCTGGGTTTGGTTCCATGTTCTGGGCATTGAACGTCCCTCTTTCCTTACGATGTAGGATGATTCTGCTCTTCAGAACTGAAGCTTCATCTTCAGAATTCCAGGCTCTTACCTTGGGATGTTGGGAGCAGCACTCTGCCATTCAGGGTGAAGCCAGAGGCTCCTGCTGAAAATCTTGAGGGCCTTCTGCTTTTGGGCAAACTCTTGTGAAGTGTGGGGCAGGACCTAGAGATGGTTAGAGAGCAGCAGGGAAACCTCTTTGGAATTCTCAACAGCCTCTGGGTAATCTTGCTCATCATGGATGGGCACCCACCTGTCAAACCTGCCAAGGTCCCTTTGGACGGTCCCTCTTCCCTTGTAAAGAGGGACAAGTCACTTGGGCTACTGCCTGCTCAGCCAGCACCACTGAAGTAAAGTTGTCAAGTCTATTCCTTGACCTTCCAAGAATTTAAACTGCAGGATACCAGTTTCTGCTTTCATATAGTTCTTCTTCAGACAAAATTTGGTTCTGATTTTTTACAAATGCTGCCATGACCATGAGATTTTACTGTATCATCCGAAGTAATTCTGTAGTCTCTTAAATACAGGGTGTCTGGGAAAGGATGTACCTTTACCTGCATTATGAAGAGCATTAGAAAGTCAGGAGTCAGCCAGGACAAGAGTCTGTTCTGTCCCCCTGCAGAGCAGCTTGGAAGTGCTGATGAGAGAAGGGCTGTGAGCAGAGGCTGGGCTTTTGCTCATTGGCCCAGGCTGTGTGGGCACAGCTACCCAGTGTCATAGGCCAGGAACAGAAATTGCAAGTTGGGCTGTTGAGGTCCAGTTGGGCTGGGCTGTCTGTGCCATGCCAGCCCATAAGGAACGCCTGAGCACTCCCTTGGAGGGCCCTGCTCTGCTACTGAAATGGCACAAATGTGCCTTCTCTGAACAAGTTTCCATGTGACCCATTTTCCATGCTCAGGTGTGGGGATCTTGAGCCACGTCATACTGGAATAGCTCCCTGTGGTCATCAGGAGCAAGAAACTCATGTCTCTCCACATCTGCAACCCCTAGGTCAGAAAACAAGAGCCTGGAATCCAGCCTGTTTGCTGCTCAGCAGCAGATATCTCAGCTGGAAATCAGCAGGAGCAATTTGGAAGCTCAAGTGCTCACAGTCACCAAGGTGGCGATAGAAGGTGAGAGCCTCATGTGCTTTGTTTGTGGTGCTGCCCCAGCAGAGCTGCTGTAAAGCCTCCTCTGTCCACAGGGCTTCTGAGGAGTGGTGGGGCTGGAGGCAGGGCCCTCCTACGCTGACACTGAAAAGGCCTGAGGTTGGTAAAGTCAGTAAAGCCTGAATCTTGCTGTTGGTCGTGTTTGCAGGAGAAGTGAAGTGCCTCCAACGTGAGCTGGAAGCAGAGAGAGCTCTCAGGAAGCAGGAACGGGAAGACGCAGCACAACAGCTCTTGCAGGCAGAGCAGCAGTGTCACGAAAGCCTCAGGCTTCAGGGCACTGCTCAGCAGCTGGAAATAAACAAGCTCCTGCAAGACCTGGTAGGGGACAATACGCTTCTGAATTGCCCAAGCCGGCCCTGTGGGCTGGTTTAGCACAAGCAGAGCCTGAGGNGGCAGTCCAGGGCAGGATGGTCTCTGAGACCGAGGGCAGGATGGTCTCCAAGTCCGAGGGCAGGATGGTCTCCGAGTCCCACCTGCCACAGAGCAGATGCCAACATGGAACAGATGCCAGCAGTGCTGTTGGCACTCGTTTCCTTTCTTGCTGTGCTTGCACAGTGGACAGAGGGATTAGCTTCAGGCTGCAAGCGAATGGAACAGGCCCCATGTCCCTGGTCCTTCAGGCCTTGAGACTGGGGCATCAGAGAGGAGAAGGTGACACCTCCTTTTCTGAAGGCTTGGACTCAATGCTTGGAAGGTCTTTCACAATGGAAATGATCCAATGCTTCTGTGATTCTTGCACCAGCTCAGCCTCCTCTTCAATTCCCTGGCAGGACATGGTTTCTGGAGGGCAGAAAGCCACACTCGTCCTCTTTTCAGGCTGGGGTTTCTGTGAGGGATGAAGCTTCACATTTTTTGGTCAGAAGCTTTGCTGGGACTTCATCTTGAAGATTTTTTCTCCTCTCCTCAGGCAAGTGAGCGGAAGAGGCACCGTGCAGAGGTGCAGGACATGCTGGAACAATGGGAAGAAGAGAAGGCAGAGACAGAGCAGGAGCCTGAGAAGGCACTGTGGGAGATGAAGCAGAAAGTGGCCACCCTGCAGGCTCAACCAGTAGAGGAAGGAACTAGCTTTGAAAATGCCAAGAGAGAGGTGATGCTTGTGAAAGGAGAATTGGTGTGACTTTTTGCAAGGCTGGAGCTGTGGGAGATGGCAGGATATGGGTCTGTGTGGAGCATGCCCTCCATGTCTTCTACATTGACTTTGGGAGCTGAAAGGTGAACAGGGCTATCTTTGGGACCAGGAATGAGACCCCTCAAAGGAAGCCAGGTAGAAACATCAGCTTTCAGTTGAAATTTTTGCACTGCTCTTGTGTTCTGTTTTTTCTAATACTTAGCTCGGAGTATCTTCACTGTTCTCACCAGTCCTCTTTTGATGTGTACTGAGAGGTGTTTAAAGCACAGCTGAGTTTGTAGGACTTTTGTTTTGTGGGCACAGGGAGGATGCAGTAGGGATGCAGACAAGAGAAAAAACTTTTTAGAGACTCCTCTGGAGTATTTCTGAAGAGAAACTCAGAGATGTCTTCTAGGCTGTGCTTTAAGTCACTTCCTGGGAAGCTGTGTCTCCCCCGGGGCAGACAATGACCCTGGGGAGCAGCAGCCAAGTGCTCTTAGAGTGCCTGAGCCCATCAGTCTTTGCCTCTTGCCACACAGATGTTGCAGGGAAAGTGTGAACCCCTCTGCTCTTTCTTTCTTTGCAGGTCCTGCTGGAAATGCAGAGGGATTGGGATGCTGTCTTAGCGACACTGCTCCAAACTCGGGGACAGCTAAGCCAAACCTGCCAGCAACTCCAGCAGCTCAGGCAGAGGGTGAAAGAGCAGCGAGAGAAGGAGCAGGTGAGTCTGAGCAGGCAGGGAACAGAGTGAAGGGCAGTGACAAGGGCACAAAAGGCAGGTCCTGGGACTGAGGAGGCAAGGGCTGCTTCAGGCCCTGGGAGCACAGAGCCTGGCAAGCTCCAGAGATCAGGCCCAGGAAGGAAGGCTTGCAGTGGAAGCAGAGCTAGGTAGAAAAGCCAAAAGAAGTAGCTGAAAGAATGGGATTTTGAAGGAGAAAGTGGAAAAAGCTGAGCCTGAGGGCAGGTNGAGCAGCAGCTGATGGGGTGATGCCTGGGGCTGCCTCGTGCTGTGGGCTCCATGGCACCTGCTCTGAAGGACCCTCAGTGCTCTGCTGAATCTCAGCTGCTGCCCTGGACAGCTGGGCTAGTCTTCTGGGCTGTTGACCAGCAACCATCAGCATGGATTCCTGCTGGCCTCTTCCTGCTAGCCTTGGTTTTGAGGTGCTTTTCCAGATGCCCTTGGTGAGACACCAATGAGCGTTCGAAACAAGTTCTCCATGTCCATTGTGAATCTGGTGCTCCCAGGACAGAGAGAAATGGAAAGTTGTCCTTTGCCTTTCCTCAGAGTGTCTGCTGTGGCTGGCAGGGACAGGCTGTGGCTGTAGCCTCTGACTGAGTTGTTCTGTTTGACTTGAGGTGGGAGAGTTGAGATCTCAGCTGGCAGCCTCCAGAGAGTCCCAGGAACTGATTGTCCACAAATCTCAGCAAGATGGGAGTGAGACCCTGGAGAGAGAAAAAGCCAGGTAAATGAAAGCCTGTGGAGCTCTGCATTGTGAATAATTGATTCCTTCTTCCTGATCTTTGCATCTGCCAGCATTTCCTAAGTGGCAGAGTTCTGAACCATCCATGCAGATGTGTTTCATTCTCTGGATGTTGTGCTTCATTTCTTTTGATCCTTCAGTTGCAGTTTTCCTGAAGACAAAGGCTTTTGGAGTAGTTCTTTCCCTCTCAGGGAGTGTTCTGTTGTTCGGTTGGTGTCTTAACCCTGCCCAAGCTGCAGAGCAAGGAGCTGGATACATCCATCAGCTCCACCTTGGCTCCAGGAACTTGAACCCTTTCGGAGCTGGATCAGCCTGGCACTCTGATTCCTTTGCTTGACAGAACATTCTTAAACCCATAATTTCTGATGTAAGCCAGATTCCCCTCGGAGGAACCTGAGGGACACGAATGTCTCTCATGGCCATCTGCTGCCTTGTTCTGCAGGCCAACTCTAACTCTGCAAGAGAAGGAACTGAGCCTCAGAAGCCTGGAAGAAAACAACCAGACCAAACACGTGTCTCAGCTTTATTCCGCTCTTCACCAGAGTGAGCAGCTCCTCTCAGACCGCATAGGAGAACTGCAGGACCTCAACAGCCAGGTAACTCTGCACTGGTGTCCCCTTCTCCAGGGACACACACCACCGCCTTCAGCTTGGAAGTCCCAGCTGCTTCCCTCTCCCAGCAGCTTCCACTGCTGCCGTGTTCTGCCCGGGGCTGCTTCTGCACCCTGGGGCCAAGGGTGGCTCTGGTGTCTCCTGCTGCCCTGTTAGTCAGTTGAAAACCTGCCGAATGGTTCCCCTGTTCTCTCCTGGGTCCCAGCAGGAACTCTCAGAGGAGAAGCAGGAGCAGACTCCTTTGGAGCTTCTCCGTCCTTCTGTCAGCAGTGTTGTCCCAGGTGGAGTTTGTGCCTGGGCTGGGCACTGAGCAATGTGGGGACATAGACGTGGCTCTGGCAGGCTGGGGAGGGCACTTCCAGCACAGCCATTTCAGCTGGTGTTTGGAGCTGCCCCATCAAAGATGCCTCCCTTTCTTTGTTTTGACTGTCTCCACTGGAATCCTTGGCTTTGCCCCTTTTGTGCCTGGTGTGTTTTTTGCTTGAAGTCATTTCTCTTTCATTCCTCGCCCTCCTGCCTGCTCTTCTGTCTCTGGAGCAGCCCTGGCTCTGAGTCTGTGTGCATCCATGTTCCAGATCCGCTCCCTGCAGGAGGCAGTGCTGGAGATGGAGGCTACCCAGGCAACTCGAGAGAAGCAGCTGCTGCAGGAGCTGGAGGAGTCCCGAGCAGGCGAACAGAGCTTGAGGGACTCGGTGCAGGTGCTGGAGGCTGAGGTCTCTGAGCTGCGTTTGAGGCTCTGTAGCTCAGAGAACCGAGCAGAGGCCTTGGCCACACAGTGTCAACAGGCCAGCAGTGCCAACTGGGAAGCTCAATCCCAGCTGGACAAACTGCTCCTGGTTCTCCACCTCATGGTCAGGGACAGCAGCGACTTGGTCACTTGGAGCTCAGGCAAGTGTGGCAGGCTGGGTTAGCCTGTGTGCAGAGCACGTGTGGGGGAGCAGGTGGAGTGAGGAGTGGCTCATGGTCACCCTGCTATGACAGACTCAGCCTTTCAGTTTAGGCTGACTCTGGCCTTGGGAAGTCTTGGCAGCTTGACATCCCTGCAGAGTCACAAGTCTGTGTTTGTATGGGGAGAAATGATCAGTGTCAGAAGGGAAAAGGGCCCGAGTCCTGTCAAGCCACAGGGCCCGTGGAGTCATCCTTGGGGCAGTGCTGACATCAGCGGTCATCAAAATGATGTCAGCCTGTGACACACGTCCTGCTGCAAGGCGAGCTCTAGGACAATGACAAAGGCACCTCCTCCTAGGTAGAAAGAGGCCCTGTTTGTTGGAGACCATGGGATTAAATCTTGAACCAGAACGTCTTCTCTTTTCAGAAGAGGGTCATGTTGTGGGCCTAACTGCTTCTCTGGCTGGGGATGTTCCCACAGAGCTCACAGTGGACAGAGTGGCAGCAGCTCTGCAAGACCTGCGGCAGCACCTGGAGCATTCCCAGAAGGGTCTGGTAATGTGTGCCCAGTGCACCCAGAAATCCTGTCCTGCTGCTGGGCTGCTGGACAAGCAGAGTGCCAAGACCAGGATGGGTGGCAGTCCTTGTAGGGGGGGTTGGCTCACTGGCATGGGGAGGAAGGAGGATCACAATCACATCTACCAGTTCTGTCCAGCCCTCTCTCCCCTGGGCTATTTCTGCCTTAGTGTTTGTAGCCCTTTGTCTGCTGCCAGCAGTGGCACTGACAGGTGATTCTGCTCCTCTTACCTCTTCCAGAATGAGGCGAGGAGCATGATTCAGGCCTTGAAGCTGCAGCTGAGCACAACACAGGCTCAGAGGGACCATTTCAGTGCTTGCAATCAGGAGCTGCAGAAACAGCTGGCTGAAAGCCAGGAAGGTACAGCTCCTCCTCTCCCCGCCACAGCCCCATCCTGTCTTGCCAGTGGGGATCTCTGATGCCACGCAGAGGAAAACTGCAGTGCCCAGAGATGGGAGAGGAGAAAAGCAACCAGCAGGAGACTTGTCCGTAGCACTGCCAGTGAAGCTTTTTTATGGAGACAGATCCCGTGGCTGCCTTCACATCTGGCTGTGCTATGAGGGATCACGTGCAGAGGTGGTGCCTTTCAGGGGCCGTGTCTCTGCCAAGGAACTGTTGTTGGATGTCTCGGCTTGATTCCTCCAAACTCCAGGCTATCCCAGAGCTGCTGGGCCCTTGGCCTCTCTGTAGCACGGCTGGCCAGGCCTCCCTGCTCCTTTCTCTCTCTTTGACTGCCCACTCTGCATAAGCCCAAAAGCAAACACACTTTCCTATTCCTCTGAACCTTTCCCTTTTAATTCTTCTTTTTTTCTCTGCCCAGAAGTTTCCATCATTTCTGTCACCTTTGGAAGCCCTTGTGGGCTTATGGCCTGGCAAACACAGCCAGGCAGAGATGCAGAATGCACATCAGTTTTCCTTTGCTTTGCTTTTCCCCTTCTTCTTCCCCTTCCCTGGTGCAGAGATGTGGAGGGCAGAACGCAAGAACTCTCTAGAAACTGCCCTGAAGGAAGAGGCCACTGCGAGGAAGACAGAGGCTGTGACTCTTCGTCAGGAGGTGGCATCTCTGCAGAGGAAACTGGAGAACATGGAGAAGGAAAAAAAGGATATGCTGGTGAGAATGGCAGATGCCATGAAGGACCATTTCTCCGCTTTTTGGGGGCCTTCTCTTGTTATATCTAAGGAGCACCTCTTCCTAGTTTAACTTTCCTAATAGCATTCTTCTGAATGAGGAGGAAAAGATGTCATAGTCATGTCAAACCCAGTTAGGCCTGTTTTTCCTCCATGCTGGAGCTTTCTGCCCTTGAAACTGTAGTTCTGTGTCCACACTTGGAGCTCTATTCATCCCCAAAGGAACACTTGAGGAGAGCTCTAAGGGGTCAGGGAAGGGCAGAAAGGAACCTGGGACAGGCTGAGGGAGCCGGGAAAGACACAGCAACAAGGGGGGGCCCAGGAAAGGTCTGCAGCATCCTGAGAGGCAGGGAGAGAGGGGCAGCCCGTGCCTGCCACTGTGGCAGGAGTTCAGATCTGATATGAAAAGCAAGCAGACATGGAATCAGTGACTCTTTTTCTGCCTGTTTTGCAGCATGAACGGGACAGGCTGCAGGCAGATAAAGAAAAACTAGAGTGTGAGATAAAACTTCTGGAGGAATCAGTCACAGCCTCTGAAACCCAAGCAAACACAGTGATAGACAGGAATCATTCCCTTCAAGAAGAACTCCAGACTATAATGTCTATCTTTCAAATTAAAAAAGAAAAACTGGAATCACAGGAAAAGAAAATGGAGATGCTCCAGAAAGAGGTAGCAGAGGCCAAAGCTTTGCAGGAGCATCTGACTCGCATGACTGCTGACCTGTCACAGAGGGAGAGAGAAATCAAGTTGTACCAGGAGCAGATGAAAATGCTGAAAAAGAAGAATTTAATGCAGACAACTTCCTTGCAAAGGAAGGAACAAAACCAAATGAGAAGGGAAGCTGAGAGGGAAGCCATGAGGGAAGAGCTGGAGCGTGTGGCTGCTGCTCTGAAGCAGAGAGAAAATGGAGAACGTGAATGGAGAAAGAAGGCTCAAGCCCTGAGTGCTGCCCTTGCCAAGAGTGAAGTGTCCAAAGGGACTCTAAGGAAAAAATTAACCATCCTGCAGAGGATGGCTCCCGGCAGGGACACGGACCAGTCTTGTTTACAGGTAGGCACTGGGATCGATCTCCAGTCACTCAAACGTCCCTGAAGGATTCCAGTGATGTTTCCTGTAAAGTGGTGGGAATATATATCCTTGTCAGCCCATGGCCTGCTTGGGCAAAGCAGTCAGAGCTGCAGCCAGCAGCCTTGTCTGGCTGACTGACCCCAGCCGGAGACCACTGGCCTGCGGGAATGTTTCCTGGCACACCCAGCACGACTGACACAACTCTGGCACTTGCTGTTCAAATCAGCTCCAGTCCAAAAGCTGGGCATGGGGAGCTGTTTCTCCCGTGCCTAGGCAAGGTAGGCAACAGATGGTGGTTTGGATTTGGTGTGGAAAGGAATGGAGCAGCTGACCCGACTGAAGGACTAAACTGAGCAGAGCTGTGTACCGAGGGCTGAACAGCAGCTGCACTGCTGGTGCTTGGAAGATGCTTCCAGAGATGGAGAGTTCTGAGGGACAGCTTTTCTGATGCTTTAAAAGAATGGAATCACCTCCCCTCTGAATACCCAGCAGGCTGTTGGAGCAGAAGGGAGGTGGCTGTCACAGCACTCAAGGAAAGGCCTGGAATGTGTGCTGGGTCTGGCTGCATCATCAGAAGAGCAGACAGAGAGGAGGCAACTCAACAGTGAGCCCAGGAGGAATCCTGAGCAGGTAAAATGGGCTTTCACTGCCTCTGCAAAGCCTCAGGCTCCTCTGGAACACGACACTTTTCCCCAGGCAGCACTTTGGAGTCCTCTGCTTGTTTCCTTCCCCTTCTCCCTCTCTCCGCTGTGAGCACACACTTGTATTTTCTCTCTCTTGTGGCACCCCGTGGCCTTCACAAATGCACCTTCACTCCGGTGCCCCCGCCTTGCTCCAGTGTCCCCAGACACACACTTGACTCTCTTCCACAGCCCACAGTGAGTGCTTTATGCCCCCAGTGTTCTCTGGCGCAATTAAGGGTCTCTGAAGAGACATCTCCTTGCCTTGACATCCAGAGGTCCTTTTGCTCCATGTGACCCTTTCTCCCATCCGATGTGCAGGTGGAACATCAGCGGAGGAGCCGGAAGGGACATTGTAGGCGTCAGGAGAGGGCGAGTTTGCTCCCAGTGCGTGGGGCTTCCAAGGAGCTCAAGTAGAAGAGTTCTTCAGTGCCTCGAGTAAGCAGCAGCCCTCCTGCTGAGGCACAGCCTGTGGGAAGGGGTCAGTGCCCCGAGCTCTGTACAGGGGCAGTCTGGGAGCCTCTTCCTTCCCCTTCCACAAGGACAAAGTGTTTGCCAGGGCTGGAACTGCAGGGCTGTGTCTGCCCTGCCAGCCGGTACCGTGGCGCTGCAGATGCTCCTGGAGTGTGGGCTTGTCTGAGCTGGGCCTTGTGCCTCTTCCAGGTGTGCCCGCTGCAGCCGCAGCTGCCTCAAGATGGACAGCACCAGCAAGATGACATGGAGAGATGTGCAGAGACCAGCCAAGAGCTGTCCTATTACTCAGCAACAGCCAGCCATTATTTTGTAATAAAGAGCTTTCTCAGGAAATTATTAGATTCAATTTTTCACTGGCACAATGAGGCTGTTGTGAGCTGTTGTGCGATTTCCCTGCTTGAGGCCAGAGCTGTCCCTGAGACAAGAAATGGGAATTTGAGGTGTTACCGAAGTGCTTCTGGTCTGAGAGTTCCTACTGGGACCCAGGAGAGAACAGGGGAAAACCTCGGCAAGACACACCAGAGCCAGCCTTGGCCTCAGGGTGGAGCAGCAGCCCCGGTGTCCTGGGTTGCAGTATATTCTATTACCATCTTCACGAGCTGTGAAACCAGGTGGGGCAGTGCTTCTTTGCCTCCTCCCTCCGGGCTCGGTTCTGTTAATGGGAGCATTTGTGCCTTGCCGAAGGACTCATGGATAGACTCTAAACCATCTCCTGTTAATGGGCC
>VZRR01005647.1:0-20377 GCA_013398015.1 Oreocharis arfaki | reverse complement strand
AGGCATAAACTACTTTCAGTCTCCGACACCGTGCCAGGCAGGAGCTCCTACCCTGTGGCAGCCCAGAGCCGGGGGCGTTTCCTCGGTGGAACTGCTGTTGATCTGGGCTCTGGGAAGCTGCAGACCAGGACAGCTGCCACTGCAGCACGGGTCAGGAGAGTAATTACATGTAATCGTGTGTAATTACGTGTAATTCTACAGCGTTCCACGTAATTCTCTGCCATTTTTAGTGACAATATTTGCTGCGGTGTGTTCGGCCGGTTCTGAGCCGGCCTTTCCCCAGCCAGGGGCTTTCCCATGGCGATTCCTCACCCTGCTGTGGCTGGACCTGTGGAATTCCCACCCCCCTCGCCTTGCTGTCACCACACAGACACGGCTCTGTGTGTGTGACACCTGGGGACACGGCCCGTGGTGGCCTCGGCAGTGCTGGGGGAGCAGCTGGACTCGATGGTCCTGGGGGGGGATTGGCCAAAGGCTGGACTTGATCTTGAGGGTCTTTTCCACCCTCAGTGACCCTGGGGTTCTGGGGGGGCTCAGGTGGTGGGGCAGCAGCTCCTGTGGCTGGTGCAGCCATCGCTCAGGTGAGTCTCTGCCCACCCTGGGCATCTGGTTTGGGGGTCCTGCTCCCGGAGCCCTCACACTGCTGCCTTGAGGCTCAGGGCAGAGAGGGCAGTTAACTGAAATAATTAATGAGCTAGATAATTCATTGCCTTCTGCTTCTGGGTGAGGGACTAGGTTATCTATCTATTTATTTATTCATTTAGTAATTTAGTTATTGACTTGTTTAGCTATTTAATTATTTATTTACTCTGCAAATTCATTATTTAATTACTCAATGACGTAATATTTAATTATTTAGTTATTCTGCGAATTCATTATCTGATTACTTAGTTATGTAAATATTTAGTTACTCAGTAAATTCATTATTTTACCAGCAGCCACAGCCCGTCTCTGTCACCCCCACCAATGCCAGGGATCCCCCAAGAGCCACCACAGAAATCACCAAGGCAGGAACACGGGAAATCCCTGTGGGTTTGTGGAGTCCCAGGTGGAGAGCTTCAGCCTCTTTGTCCCACCTGCCCTCAGCTGCCCCATCCTTTTGTGCTGGGAACCCACCAGGGCTACAGCCACGTTCTGCTCCTGCAGTGCTGTGAAGTGGGGGGATTTCAGGGGTGCTAAATGGGGAGCTGGGAACATCACACCGGTACCCCCAGGCTTTCCCAGGGGCTGCTTGCTCAGGTGGGAAGGAGAGCAGGGGAGTGGGCAGCCCTGCACTGCTGGGGAAACTGAGGCAAGGTGTGCCAAGGGAGGTTTGGGCTGGATTTTGGGAAAATTGATGCAGTCCCCACCCCTGGAGGGATTTAAAAGCTGTGTGGATGTGGTGCTTGGGGACACGGGTTAGTGGTGCCCTTGGCAGTGCTGGGGAATTGCATGACTCGGGGGGGCCTGAGGGCTCTTCCAGCCTCAACAATTCCATGATTCCATGATCTGCAGAGGTCCCCGGAGCACAGCTGGCCTGGCCTTGATGCCAGAGAGGAGGATGACACCCTTGGCTGTGCAGGCAACACTCCTCCCAGAGAAGATGCTTCAGGAGCAGGAACAGCAGAACACCCGTGGTGCCGCTTCCAGCATCCCTGCCCTCCTGACCTCGGGATGTGTGGTGCTCACCCCAGAGCTGCTGTGGGCTGTGACATCCTGCTCTGCACCCCTGCGCTCCCCCTGCTCTGCCTCCTGGGAGAAAGCACTTCAAGGATAAATCTGTCCTGGGGTTTTGCAGGTGAGGAGACAAACACAAACCCACACCGTGTGTCTGGAGAACACCTGAGGGGGAACCCAGTTTTGCCCCCTGAGGTGGCAGAGTGAGCTGTGGCCCTGGTGCTGGAGGCAGGACAGACCCCTGAGCCCATGTGTGGTGTGAAGCACCCCATAATCTGTGAGACAAGCAGAAGGAAAGGAAATAACCCAGCGAGGCTGGTGTGGAGCAGAGCCCTGCTGGTCTCTGAACTCTTGGGGAAGATTTAGTGTTCTGGCTTGAGGGTGAAGGGGAGAAGGACAAAATCCAGCACTGAGGCCATGGGCTGAGCCCCAAAGGAGGCTTTTGGGGGGGCAGTTGCTGCCCTTTCTTGCTGGAATGCCCTCTGACACCATTCCTGTGGGAACCCTCTCGCTCTGGAGCTCTGCCCAGCCAGGTCCTCCTGTCCGTGGGGTCTCTCAGCTGCTCCCTGCAGCACTCACAGGGGCTAGAGATGGGTGGCCTAGGGGACTGTGAGACTGGGGGTGAGCAGGGTCTGCTGGGGGTTCCCAAGCTCCCAGTGCCAGCAGGACCCTGGGGTTCCGTGGGCAGCTGATGTGAACCAGGCCCCAGCGGGGGATTCGGTGGTGGAGGGCTCAGCTCCAGCGGGCCCTGCCCCGAGCCTGGTGTGGCCCTGGGTGGGAGCTGCTGGGGACCCCTCTGAGGCACCACTGCCCCACCTCCCAGCCCTGCCGTGCACCAGCATCTTCCCCAGGCCCCTCAGCACCAGCCCTGCCGCTCTGGGCATGCCCTGGGATCCCTCTGCATCCCCTGTGGCCTGTGGGGGCTCCTTCTGGGGGGGTCTTCACTCATGCCCTCCCTTGCAGAGCCACCAACACATCCACACCAAGAACCATCATCCCCAGAGCTCCCAGTGCAGGAGAACCTTCCGCTTCCACCCAGAGCTGGTGTCACTCTCTCTCACACATTGTTGCCCCCACCCAGGGAAGCTGCGCATCTCTAGGCAGGCACTTGGCTCACCATGTGGGGGAAGAGGAAGCTCAAAATGAGGAGTTTGATCAGCCCAGAGCATGGTCTCAGAGTGTGCCTGGCCTGGCTGAGCCCCTGCAGAGGGACACGTCCAGCCCAGCCCAGCCCAGCCCAGCCCAGCTTTCTGTGCTCGGGTGCCTCGGGGAAGGAGGGGGACAGTCCCTCTTTGCACGCTGCAGGCACTGAGAGGAAAAGGGTCTGTGAGTAAATAAAAATGATTAAAATGTCCTCGGGAACAATAGTGGAGCAGCTGTGAGTGCCCGGGCTGTGGCTGGAGCTGTGGAGCTCAGCCTGGGAAAGCAGCAGGTGAGGGGCCTGGGGCGGGGAGCGTGGCTGTGGGCTGTCCTCGCCGTCCCTCTGTCCGTGTCCCTCCTGCCACCCCGGCCCCGGGGCACGAGCAGCTCGGGGGCTCCTTGCCCTGGGACGGGGCAGAGTGAATCACAGACGGGTTTGGGTTGGGAGAGAAGTTACACTCATCTTGTTCCACCCCCTGCCATGGGCAGGGATGCCTTCCCCTGTCCCAGGCTGCTCCAAGCCCCATCCAGCCTGGCCTTGGGCACTTTGGGTCCTTGTCCTTGTGACTTTTCTGGGGCCAGGTCCCACTCCAGCCCTGATGCAGATGCCCCTTACCCTGAGGGGACAGTGGGGGCTCAGTGAGGAGCTGCCTCAGGACACACCATGGACACCCTTCAGGTCTTGGAGGACACATGGGGTTCATGTCCCGCTGTGCCAGGCTGCAGGATCCCCCCTCCTTGGTCCTCCACAGCAGCCAGCTGGAGCCTCCCAGCACCCCCAGCACTGGCAGCCCAGTGCCTGCAGGGTCTGGCCCCTGGCTGGAGGCTGTCACCTGCCTCCCCCAACACTGGCCGTGCCTCCGTGAGCCCCAGGTGGTGCCACCACGATCCCTGGGTGATGCCACCCTGTGGGGCTGCCTGGCTGCAGGACCATTTCTTGCCTCACAAGGACCTCTGGAGTCACTTTCCAAAGTCTCAGCACTTCTCCACCCACATACAAGTGGTGCTGTCCATGTCTCATCTCTCCTGCACAGGCTGGAGCTTCTCAATGAGCTCTCTGTGCTCCTGTTCCCCATGCCAACCCTAGAGAGTCCCCTGCCCAGCTCCGAGGACAGCAGGGACATCCCCCACTCCTCCCAGTGACACCCCCTGCTCCTGGGACTCCATCCTTGCTCCTGGGCTCTGCCCTGGGGTGCTGGATCCGGGGTCCTGCTGCACCCCTGGAAGGCTCTTGCTCCCTGCAGGGTCCCAGTACTGGTGCTGCTGTGGAGTGGACGGCGGGCAGGGCTGTGCAGGGAGTCTCTGGGGGCCCGCTCGGGGGTGTCCATGGCATGGGGTGCAGGCAGGCAGCTGGAAACCAGCCCGAGGTGGGAAGAGTCTGTGGCAGGAAGGAGACCTGGAGCTCCTCGTGCAAGCCCTGCGTTTGAGGCACAGCAGCAGCACATTCTGCTCCACAGAATGACAGAGTCACTGAGCTTGGTAAAAACCTGCGGAGTCACTGAGTCCAGCCTCCAACTGAAACGTTTCCCACGCAGCTCCGGCTGTGCCAGGACACGAAGGCTCAGTGCTGGCAGCGGGGATGGGCATCGGCTCTGCTGCAGGAGGAGCCACGGCCCACCCTGCAGGGAGCCCAGCTCCCGCCTCGGAGAGCTCAGAGCATCACTCAAACCCTTCCTGGAGCCAAAGAAAGGGGAACCCAATCCAAATGCTACATTTTGAGAGGCATGAGGTGTCAGAGGAGAGACAACACCAGTATTTCCAATTGCGTGGCTCCTGTTGAACATTTCCACAGCTGCTGCAGGCGTGAGGGTGCCTTGTCAGAGAGTTGCTGCCTTTCCTGGATCCAGGATCCTTCTGCAACACCAGAACCTCCCACTCCTGCTTCCTGGTTACCCCAGGAGCCGTGTCTTTGGGGGAGGAGGGAGATGTGTTCCAGGGTAAAGGAGGGATGGGAAAGGAGGGGCTGGGACTGAGTCTCTGGGTGGGGCAGGACACTGCTCAGTATTGACTTTTCTGACAATACTTTTTGGACTTGATGATCTTAGAGGTCACAGAATCACAGAATCATGGAACCCCAGACTGGTTTGGGTTGGGAGGGACATTAAAGCCCATCCAGTGCCAGCCCTGCCATGGCAGGGACACCTCCCACTGTGCCAGGCTGCTCCAAGCCCCAAGGTCCAACCTGGCCTTGGGCACTGCCAGGGATCCAGGGGCAGCCACAGCTGCTCTGGGCACCCTGTGCCAGGGCCTGCTCACCCTCCCAGGGAACAATTCCTTCCCAATCATGATTTTGTAGATCGTTGATTGGATCAATTATCTTCACAATAATTATAATCACGATGGTAGATCACTGCCCATGGGCTGGGCTTGGGTGGCAGAGGATCCCCTCCCACCTGGCATGAGGGGACTCTTTAGGGAGGTTTCAGCAGTGGAATGAGACAATTTTCACCTGCACTGTCAGACATCCATGATGCTCGGGGCCCCGGGAGCGCTCAGGCTGTGCCCATCTCCTGCCCAGGTCCTCACCAGCCCGGCCCGGTGCCCGGTGCTCGGCAAGCAGAGAGGAAAATCACTTGCAATGCAAACGCTGGAAAAGCAGGAAATGCCTCACCCGGGAGTGTTAACTGCTGTTAATGGTTAATGCACGGCAATTTAAGCCTCCGTGGGTCCGGAGGCTGATGCTTCCTCCGAGGTCTGGGAGAGGGAAGGATCGATACAACCAGCGCTGGGGGCTTTGGGCTCCCCGAGCTCTGCATCGCTCGGGGCTGCGGTTCCTCTTCCCAGCTCGGGGCTGGCCCTTGGTGAGTCATTTCACACCAAACGCTGGGGTCTGGGGCAGTGATTCTGTTGGCAAAGACTGAAGGGGAGGAAAGCGGCGTGTGAGAGGAATAGATTTCCATATTGCTGGGAAGCGCAGGAGGAAAGTCTCACTGAACTGCTTTGTAGCCCACACACAGGAACACCGGCTGACGTTGGAGCCTGGGAACGCTCCCGGGCAGATTTAATCCCCTCTTCTAGACCCAGACTGGTTTGATTCACCTGGGTGACGTGGGTTTGCAAGTGGAAGAGGCGACTGGATAAATATTTGCGCTGAGCTGAAGGTCTTTTCCGTACTGAGCCATGTTTCCAGTGGGCTTTTGGTTCAGGGAGGCCGAGAATCCTTAAAGGCAGCGCTTAGAAATGCAAACACGCCTGACTTGGGGGCCTGCTGTTTGCAATGAAAGTAAATCAGGCTGCAAGCAGGGAAGGTTTATCTCTGCTCCAAATCCAACTGCTTTTCCTCTCTCCCAGCCCTGGCCTGGAGTTCTTCTAATGTATGATGGAGTTTACACAGGGAATAGGGGCTGGGGGTAAGATGGGGGGAAGCGCATAAACCCAGGAGTCCTGTGGCCCTCCTTCTCAGGGTCCTCAAAGTGGCAAAGCTTTTGTGGAGGACTTGCAGCTCTGCATTATTCAAATCTTCAAAGACACCCTCAGGCTGATCAGTCATGGGACAGTGCTCCCAGCTCAGGCTGCCCCAGCACCTCAGGGACTGGGAAAACTGAGCCCTGGAAACTGAGAGGCTGGAACATCAGTGAAGAACTCTGCATTTGGTCACATCCCAGACACTGCCCAATACTGATACCGGGGCAGGATTTATTCCTGTATTTGGGGTTTTACAAGGAACTCTCGGTCACTGGTCTGAGCAGGGTGAGAGATCCTGTCCTTTCACCTCCCCGGAGGAACCTGGAGTCCCACCGCAGACACAGCTCTGCGTGTGCTCACAGATGGAGCCACTGACTGTGACAAGGCCGAAGATGACTTTTATGACTATTTTTTATGACCTTTACAAGGTTTTTGTGACAGTGGATAAAGCAGAGCTGGAAAAAGGCCCGACCTGTTCTGCAGTGGCAATGGGTGAACAGAGATGTTTTCCTTACAGACACACTTTGTAGGACTGACAGAACAAACAGGGTCCTTTGTACAAAACACAGTGAGGGAACCCCTTAGGGTGGAAGGCAGGTGCCTGGGAACTTGTGATCTGATTTGCAGCATCTGTCAGGGGTCACGGGCAAATCCAGGCTCACAGGAGTTGTTTATCCCTCCTCTTTCCTGCACAGAGCTGAGTCAGGCTGACCCGGAGCACGGAAACACCATGTATGAGCTCAACGAAAGCAGCTTCGACCCCATCACCTTTGTCCTGACAGGCATCCCAGGCATGGAGGAGTCCCAAATCTGGATCTCCGTCCCCTTCTGCCTGATGTACCTCACTGCAGTGTTCAGCAACCTGGTCCTGCTCTTCGTCATCACCACGGACCGGAGCCTGCACGAGCCCATGCACCTCTTTCTCGCCATGCTGGCTCTCTCTGACCTCCTGCTGTCCACCACAACGGTGCCCAAAATGCTGGCAATCTTCTGGTTCAGTGCCAGGGAGATTTCCTTCGATGCCTGCATCACACAGATGTTCTTCACCCATTTCAGCTTCATCGTGGAGTCCTCTGTGCTGCTGGCCATGGCCTTTGACCGGTACGTGGCCGTGTGCGACCCGCTGCGCTACGCGTCCATCCTAACGCCCTCGGTGATCGCCAAAATCGCCGTGGCCGCTGTCGCCCGCGGGCTCTGCATCATGTTCCCCCCCATCTTCCTCCTGAAGCGGCTGCCCTACTGCGGGCACAACGTGATGCCCCACACCTACTGCGAGCACATGGGCATCGCCCGCCTGGCCTGCGCCGACATCCGGGCCAACGTCTGGTACGGGCTGACCATGGCGCTGCTCTCGTCCGGCCTGGACGTTGTGCTCATCGCCGTCTCTTACGTGCTCATCCTCAGGGCGGTGTTTCGGCTCCCGTCCCCAGAGGCTCGTCTCAAAACCCTCAGCACCTGCGGCTCCCACCTCTGTGTGATCCTTATGTTCTACGTGCCCGCCTTCTTCTCCTTTCTCACACATCGCTTCGGCCACCAGATCCCAAGCCACATCCACATCCTCCTGGCCAACCTCTATGTCGTGGTCCCACCCATGCTCAACCCTATTGTCTACGGGGTGAGGACCAGGCAGATCCGGGAGCGGGTCATCCGCCTCCTCTGCCCCACAGGGGAGTGTCCCTGCCCCAGCTGGGGGGGCAGGTGCTGAGCAGGGGGGAGTGGGATGTGGGATGGGGTCTGGAAAGCAGCACCAAAGGCTGCAGCACCTCTTGGCCTGGAGGAACAGGTTTGCCCAAGGGGTTCAAGAGAAGCTGAAGGTGGTGTGATTCCTGGAAACGTGGGCTTGGGTCATCAGCGTCTTCACTGCTGCTGGTTTCTCCTGGAGCTGCTTCCCTGAATTTCCCTCATTGGCAGAGACTGGGCAGGTTCAGCTGAGAAGCAACAAGGCTCTGCTGACTCACTGTCGCCTGCTACAGCTGGTTGTTTGCTGTCCTACAGCTTCGTTGCTGCCTGTCCCTTCACCTTTCTAACAGTGTCCAGACCATGAACACCTTGTTGGTTGCCAGACTGGAGCCTGGCACACCAAGCACGGCTAGATGGGCAGTGCACTGCTCGCCATGGCACAGAGGGGTATGTCCTCCTGTCCTCCTTGCTCAGGGACCCTGGCACCTCTTGCTGCTGAAGATGTTTCCTTGCTGAAGTGCCCTGAGAGCTTGGGAACGGCTTTATTGCCCTGTGTCTGAGGGGAACGCTTCCCTTAAACCATGACTCCCAAATGCACTTCAAGCCTTTAGAGTGGGGTGTAAAGGGACAGTGGTCTCCTGCACCCACCACACCCCACAGGGATGCTTTCTGTCCGTGCAGGAGCACAGCGCTGTGGAGCAGCGCTCAGCCCGAAGCACATTGCACCTCGAGATCCTTCTCTGTCCATGTGCTGGCTGACAAACCACCAGTTTTGTCACTGGATATTTGATTCATCCTCCAACACCAGAAGAGCTTTGCAGGATTTTCCTTGTTCCCCTCATAGGGGGATGTAGCAGTTGAGTCAGTAACACCTCGCCGTACCTGAGGTCAGTGGCACCCTGCCCAGGCGATCGCGAGCAGCGGTGCAGGTGTGAAGGGGGAGCGCTCGGCGTCGCGGGAGGACCAGCGAGGACAACCCCTGTGTCTGGAACCCGGACTGAACCCCAGAACCACTGAGGCTGGAAAAGACCTCCCAGATCATCGAATCCAGCCTGTGTCTGATGCCCACCTTGTCACCAGCCCAGTGCACTGAGTGCTGTGCTGGGTTTTGCTGCCAGGGAACAGGGACAGGAGGAGAGGGAACGGCCTCAGGCTGGGCCAGGGGAGGCTCAGCTTGGGCACCAGGAGCAATTTCCTCATGGAAAGGGAGGTCAGGCCTTGGCAAGAGCTGCCCAGGGAGGTTTGCAGTGCCCATCCCTGGAGGTGTCCCAGGAAGGCCTGGTCGTGGCACTCAGTGCTCTGGGCTGGGGACAAGGTGGGCATCGGGCACAGCTGGGCCTGGCTGGGCTGGGAGGGCTTTTCCAGCCCCAGGGATCCCAGGATTCTGTGACAAACACTTCTCCTCTCTGCATTCCCTGCTGTCAGCTGCGTTCCTCTCTTACCCACCACTCTGAGGAACAGGGGCCTGGGCACTTTTTTGGGTTTCCTGGGGTCTGGCCAAAACAACTCTGCCTCATCCAGGCAGTGACCAGAGTGTGTTGGCTGTGGTGATTAGGGAGCCCTTTCTGGAGGCTCCACAGTCCAGCTCTCAGAGCAGTGCCAGGAGTGGGGTGGTCTGACCCTGTGTCAGCTGTGAGACCCCATGAAGGGTCTGGTGTGTTCCTGGTGTTCCTCATGAGATGGAGCAGATCAGCCAGTTCTGCCAGAATGTCCTTGTGCCCAGACCATGAGGGCAGCTGGCACTCGCCAGTCCCACAGCCCAACTGGGCTGCAAAGCTCTTTCAGACCTGCCTGAGGTGTGGAAACCACTGCTGCACACCTGGACCTCAGAGCTGTCTCACTTGGAGGGGGTGATGACCCCGGAGATGCTGGAGAAAGCTCTCCCAGGATCTGGACCCCATTAAATGTTGTGCCCTGCATCAGGGCGGGAGCTGTGGGGCTGCTCTGGTTGGGGCTGACCAAACCCAGCGCTGCTGAGGGAGGGCAGGAGCCATGGGCGCTCTCTGGGACCAGGTGTGCTCAGACCTGAATGACTCAGGAGCTGAGATCAACACAGCAACCCAACCAGCAAACTCCGCTCCAGCCATACCAGAAATGCTGCCACGACTCCAAAAGAAAAGGGGAAGAGACAGATTCATGATTTCAGATCAAAACCCCCCAAAAGTTTTTCATTTTCCAACGCATTTCTTCTTTGCTTTGTTTTATTTTCCTGTGATTTGATCAAAGGTGGCACCCTGTGATGGGCACAGGGGAAATGAAAGTCTGTTCATTAAAGGCTGTTTGTCTACCAGCGGAGATAAGGGAGCTGGGAACAAAAGCTGCTCGTGTCGCTGGGGTTTTTCAATGTCCTCAGAACGCTCGTGTTTGCCTTGGCTTTCTCAGCAAAAAAAAAGAGTGTTTGCACAGAGCAGCCACGTGATTTCTGATAGGAGATGGAGCTGTGAGAAGGAAAATGTGTCAGGAGAGTACGTTGCTGTTGGCAGCTCTGAGAACAACTGAGCTGCCACGCGGATTTGTCAATGTACAGGGCTTGGAGCAGCCTGGGATGGTGGAAGGTGTCCCTGCCTGTGCCAGGGGAATGAGATGAGTTTTAAGGTCCCTGCCAGCCCAAACTGTTCTGTGATTCCATGATTCCATGGATCTGTCTGCTCCTTGAGGTTTCCCAGAATGGTTTTAGAGGATGGAGGAGGCAGTTTGAAACTCGCTGCTCTGCTCCTTGGGTGGATGTGGTGGCCAGGTCAGGAGCAAACTGCCCAGGGAAATGTCCCCAAGTCAATGAATCACCAGCTGGGCCATTCCTGGCCAGGGGCCCGTGCCTAATGAGGCATTGGCCAGCCAAGCAGGGAGATTTATATTTCAAGGTGGTTAAAATGTCAGCTTAATAACTCACACGGGCTGGGAAACCACAGCTCCTTCATATTTGTTTTCCGAATCTCGAGACACCTTTTTTTTTTTAGCTCGGTTCATGGTTTTTGTGTGTTTGGGTTACAGGGACCTTTGCCTGGTAGGAAGGAAGGCAAGGAGGAAGGTTCCCTGCCTGTGACACAGAGTTAGAACGAGATGAGCTTTAAGGTCCCTCCCGACCCCAACCATTCCACAGTTCCATGATTCTATAATTTCAACTGGTGCTTTTCCCACGTAGCACATGCAGGAAGTAAATGAAATCTCAGAAATCTTTGGGAGATATGTGGAAGTCACTGCTCTGCCCTCAGTGAATGTTTCTGGACATGGAGAAGGAGCTGAGCCTGCACCTGGAGTGGAGCTGGAGCCTCGGGTTTGTGCGGAGCCGGGCTCCTGGCGTGTGTTTGAGGGGTGAACGCTCTCCCCTGTGCGACCGCTCTGCTGCACGGACAGGGACAAGCTCGGCTTTCATCACGGGCAGAGCCTCGAGTGTGCCAGGTGCAGGTAGCCCACTTCCACTCGGTTTTACTGCTGTCCACAGACAGTGGTGCTGCGTGACCTGTCCCTCACCTGCAGAGCGCAGGGCACAGTGAATTAGAGCAGCGAAGCTCCATGGTTGTCTTCTCCCACGGCAGCCCTGGCAAACAGCAGGATGGAGGCTCCTCGGGAAGGATGGACAGGGGAGAGGAGGGGTCAGTGAGAGGCTGGATGCGTGGAGCTCGCCTGGGATGGATGAGGAGCCGACTGAGAGCTCTCGGGTCAGGATGCCCCTCNGGATGGATGAGGAGCCGACTGAGATGGCCGACTGAGCCGACTGAGCCAGGCCAGGTTGGATGGAGCTCGGAGCAGCCTGGTCTAGTGGAAGGTGTCCCTGCCCATGGCAGAGGTCAGAACAGGATGATTCTATGATTCAGTGAAATGTTAATTTAATAAAAATCCCACTTCACAGACAGGCAGATGATAAACAGCAGCACCTCCTTGCCTGAGACGAGATGCTAACAGCCTTCAGGGGGGAAGTTTTGGGTGACTGGTGTGATCTCATGCATTAGAGATTCCTGCTGGACCCGAAGGTCCCGAACAGCTCTCTGAAGGGTCATGGCAGTCAGGAAGCTGCTGACTGCAGTTTCCCTGCCCTCACTGCACAGCCTGCTGAGGGTCTCTGCAGGTTTTCTGGGAGCCCAATTCTAGTGGGCCAATAAAATCAGAAATGGGGACAAAACCACCTAAGAGGTTTGTAGCAGGAATGTCTGCTGATCTCTAGCTCAGAGCTCCCAATTTCCTCTCCGCTGTGGTTCCCAAAAAGTTAAAACAAGTCTCGGTCCTAAGGCACTTCCAGTCTGGGGCAAGCACGGGGTAGAGCTCACACCTGATGGACAGGTCCCTGCCAGCCCAGGCTGGTCCAGGCACAGCCCTGAGAACCTCTCTGGGATCCAGGATCAGGCAATGGATTGTGCAGGAGTGGCTGTGGTGCAGGGTGATGAGTGATGGGGTGGTGAGGGCTCGCCGAGGTTCCTTCAGGGACAGCCTGAAGGTCTGCAGGGCTTTACAATCAGTTCGGTTAATTAGTGCAGGGGAGGGAAACCCCCAGGGAAACGAAGCAGTGCCGTCCCCGGTGCCCTTCGGGAGCACAACCCCCCCGCCCGCGGTGCCCCAGGGCGCTCCTGGACCGGATACAAACACAGGCTGGGTCTGTCCCACCAGGCTGGGTCTGTCCCACAGCTGGCACAGCAGGTGTGTGACGGAACAAGGCTGGGACACAGCACTGTTGTTTCAGCCTTTTCAGCCTTTTAACTTTGTTTAACTCTGCACATTCAGAGTGAATCTATTGGAGCGTGTCCAGGGCAGGGAACGGAGCTGGGAAGGGGCTGGAGCCCCAGGAGCAGCTGAGGGAGCTGGGAAAGGGGCTCAGCCTGGAGTAAAGGAGGCTCAGGGGGGACCTTGTGGCTCTGCACAACTCCCTGACAGGAGGGCGGAGCAGGAAATGGCCTCAAGTTGTGCCAGGGGAGGCTCAGGGTGGATCTTGGGACAATTCCTTCCCAGCAGGGCTGTCCAGCCCTGGCACAGCTGCCCAGGGCAGGGCTGGAGTCACACCCCTGGAGGGATTCCACAGCCCTGTGGATGTGGCACTTGGGGATGTAGTCAGTGGTGCCCTTGGCAGTGCTGGGGAAGGGCTGGACTTGGTGGGCTCAGAGGGATTTTCTGGCTTCAGTGACTCTGAGATTCTATGCTCTGCTCTAGGTCCCAGCGGCTGCAGGCAGAAGATTCTCTTGTCTCAAAGGCTCCAGCAGCAGAAATTCCAGTTCCTATCCAGGATGGAGGAACCTGGATAGTGGAGGGGGACCCTGATAAAGCAAATTGCCCAATATTTACCATTCCCAGTTAAAATGTGTCTCAGAAGTTGAGGTGCCTGTGCCATGAGCAATGCTGGCCATGACCCCACTCCCCTGAGCCCTCCCTGGGCGTCACTCGGCTGCTCTTTGAGCCTTTTCCTTACACCTTCACCTGGCACAGGGTGCCCTGAGGGGCTGTGGGCTTCCCATCCCTGGCAGTGTCCAAGGCCGGGCTGGATGGGCTCTGAGCAGCCTGGGATGGTGGGAGCTGTCCCTGCCCATGGCAGGGGGGTGCAGTGAAATGGACTTTAAGGTCCCCCCCAGTCCAAACCCTCTGTGGTTCTGTGATTCCGCAGCTCCTGCAAGGGAGGAATGACGTGATGTGTTGCATCGAGACATGCCAGCCCCCAAGCAGTCAGGATCTCACCGCCGCCCTTCACCGTGGGGGGACACCGGGGCTGGAGAAGTCTGTCCCCTGGTGTCCATCCCGGGGTGTGCTGTGCGTGCTGCTGCCCTGCCGGGGAGCTGGGTCCTGCCCTCCCCGAGCCGTGTGTGACCCGCTCTGTCTCCTGCCACTGCGCCCCAAACCCTCGGCCTTCTCTGGCCTCTGCCCACCCACCTCTCTCTCACTGTTCGCCTGGTGCAGGTGGCAAGCAAACCTTCCTCAGGGGTCTCTGGCTCAGCCAGACCAGGGAAGGGGAAAAAAAAAGAAAAAAGTTTCTGACTCAAGTCAGGAAAACCATAAGTTTATGTGCTTAAATTAAACAAAGAAATGGGATTTTCAGAGACAGAAATCTGAAACAGCTTAGTTTGCCTTTAGATTCAAATAAAATAATGGCAAAGTGGATATGAGACTTGATCAATAGTGTAAAAGGGCAGGAATGTAATTAACAGCAATCAGTGCTCGTTTGGGCATTCAGCTTCTGTGGAGACACGGAATTTCATTTTCTGATGATTCCATGTGGGGTGATAAAGTTACCCCAAACCTGAAAAAAAGCTACCCCAAGGCTTGATGCGACCTGAGTATTTTTTATATTCACAACACTGAGGTGTAGAGCTCATTATGTCACACAAACAAATTAATAAATAATCAGTAAAGCAGCTGCTGGTGGACTTTGGCCAACTGCAAAACCTCACTCCAGTGTACTTCCCATTTTCCATGTATTCCTGGGGAGGTCCTGCAGGGATTGGCCAGGTGCTGGGTCTGATGTTACGTGATTGGTATCGGCTGTGTGGACACGAGTATAAATCATTGCTAATGAGGTTTTCAGCTGATGCAGAGACACTAATTTAATGGAGGTGAGTGCAGCCACCCCCCTGGAGGGGAGCGAGGGCTGCACCAGCGCAGGGGCCCAGCCCCAGCGAGGGGGGCCAGGGAAGCTCAGGGCTCTGAGGGAAGGAGCATCTTGGTGGGGGCACCTGGGTGATGCTTGGCCCCAGCCTGAGGGTCTCAGTGTGTCCTGCAGCCAGCTAGGGGTCCTGGTGGGCAGCACAGGGCCAGTGTCCCTCAGCTTGCTCCCAAATGCTTCACCCAGTGCCCAGGGCAACTTTTCTGGGTGTGGATGGGGGGGAGCAGCAGGGCTGGAGTTGTGCTGGCCTCCAGGAGAGGTCCTGCTCCTGCCCTCAGCACACACCAGGCTCTGGGACACCTCTCTCACTGTCCCAGCAGTGGTGGGGTGAGATGAGGGCAGGGAAATCAGGAGGAACCAGCACTTGGATACCACTTTGCTCAGCAGCTACAGCAGCTAAAGGCTGGTTCCCAGTCCCTTTTGAACAAAAATGGAAGCAAAGCTCCTTGCAGGTACCTTTTGGTGTTGTGAAGGGCAAAGGTGGGTGATCACAGCAGTCCTTTGTTGTGAAAAATGAGACTTTGGTCCCAGAACTGCTGGAAATCAAGACAGGCTCCTTGTGTGTCTGCTGAGGGGTGGGAGGCCATCAGGTGCCTTCAGGGGAGCCGTGGGTGCTACCGTGCCCCAGGCAGTGTGGCCTTGCCCCGGGCTGGGGCAGGGAAGGGGAGCTTCCTCACGGGAACTGCTTTAGCATTTCTGGTGTTAAACGCCCTCCTGCGCCCAGCTCTGCTCCTCGCCTGGAGAGTGAAGAAGAGCGAGCCCCTGCTTTGAGTCACGGACATCTCGGGATTGTGAGCAGCATCTGGAGAGTTCCCTCTGCATCACAGCGAGGGAGGAGCCCGAAGCACCTGCCTGGAATCCCAGCGCTCTCCGGACAATGGCAATTACCAGATGCGACCGGAACAAAGCGTGAATTTTCTGTTCCTTCAGTCAAGACTCACATTTTGAAATGGGGTGGGGATGGAGGGAGGCAAATTGAGGTGGGGAGAAGAGGAAAACAGGCTCTCGCTGCTGAGGTGAGGAGGACGATGCCCTGGGACCACCTCGAGTGCCTCCACGTGTCCCTTGGAGGGGGGGGCTGGCACTGGGCTGCCTGATTTACAGCCCCAGAGCAGGAACTAGAGCAGGTTTCCTGGAGAGCTCCTGTGCTCCATCCTTGGACATGGTTGAGACTCAAGCCCTTGGCTGACACGGATTGTGCAGGCAATTGGGCTCGAGACATCCCTGGCTCCTGCCCAGCCTGGAGTGCCCCTCAGTTCTGTGCCTGAGCCATTGTTACGGGTTAGGCTGTGGCACGTGTGTTCAACACCTGTCACACTAAAGTTTTGTCCTTTTTCTGTCACGGGAAGTGCAAGGGACAGGCTGTAATGGGCAGTGGCAGTGGCACTGCCCCAGCTCCCATCACCTGTGTCCTGAGGGGCATCCTTGGTGTGGGGGAGTCTCATCTCTGGGCCCCAACCCCTTCCAGAGGTCAGCAATTTGTGGTTGTTAGACAGGGGTTGCTCCCATGCAGCCACTTAAGGACTGGGGGGTGTCCAGGGGATGCTCTGGCTTGGAATCATGGAATGGTTTGGCTTGGAAGGGACCTTGAAACTCATCCAATGCCAGCCCTGCCATGGGCAGGGACACCTTCCACTGTCCCAGGCTGCTCCAAGCCCCAATGTCCAACCTGGCCTTGGGCACTGCTAGGGATCCAGGGGCAGCCACAGCTGCTCTGGGCACCCTGTGCCAGGGCCTGCCCACCCTCCCAGGGAACAATTCCTTCCCGAGATCCCATCCAGCCCTGCCCTCTGGCGCTGAGAAGCCATTCCCTCTTATCCTGGCACACCATTCTTTGTCTAAAGTCCCTCTTGAGCTCTGTTTTGGGGTCAGTGTTTGAAAAGACAGCAAAGAAGTGTGGCAAGGAGGAAGGCAGGAGAGACATTATTCCAGCACTGGAGGAAACACTTGTTCTCTACAGGGTACAAAACATTAACTTTTAAAAAGCTGTGGAGGCATCTTCATTGTGGAAGTCTCAGGAGAAAACATCTGATGGTGAGGATTGTTCAATGCCCTCGAGAAGGATGAATTGGAATGAAGGGAAAATGAAGCCAGACTTATTCTGATTAGAAATAAAAGCCTTATTCTGAATAATGAGAATAATTAACTGCAGTGAGAGGCTCATGAGAACAGCAGTAGATTTCCCAGCAATTACTGTGCCTATTTCTCCATGCCTGTGTGGAGAGAGGAAGGGTTTGGGTGCAAAGTTGTTTTCTCAGTGGGAAGAATGGAGGACTGACAAGCTGTCCTGTTCTCACCCCTGGTTTGCCCCTCAGCTCTATTCTGTGCACGTTTGCAGGCTGATAATCCGTGGTATTTCTGAGCTGTCCCCGTCCATCCTCCTTGGAGGGGCTCTTCTAAGCAAGGATAGGTATTAGAATCACAGAATCTCCTGAGTTGGAAGGGACCCACCAGGTTCACCAAAGCCCAGGGAACATCAAAGCTCAAGTCATCAACATCTCTACAATCCTCCTGGGCTGCTTGAGCCCTGCTCTATTGACCTTCCAGCAGCCAGCAGTGTCAATTTTGACCCGTTTTTCCCTTAAATCTTCTTAATCTTAAATCTTCTCCTTTTCACGCAGGACTCTGTGACCCATGGGAGAACACCATCCAGCATTGAAGTTTTATGGACACAACCTTGTTTGTAGCAGCTCAAAGTTCCCAGAATGGGGTGTAGGGACATGTGGGCAACAGCGACCACTTTCTGATGGGCAAATCTGCATTGAGCCAAAATGTCAGAGTCTGGAGGGACTCCACAGTTTTCCAAAGATCACCCAGAAGCAGAATTCATGGCTGTTTTCCATGCACATTCCTATGAGCATCACCAGCTATGGTTCTTCCATGAGTGAACAGAAGATCAATCCCAGGAGCACTGACAAAAGCCCATTCCAGAGAGAGAAGGATTCCCTGTGGGTTTTGAGAAACCCTGGTTAAAGGGAATTATTTTGGCTTTAAGTAAGTTGACATTTGTTGACACGTGGGTGCAGCGGGTGCCAGGAGGAAGCGCCCAGTGCTGACATGAGACGTCAGGAAACAACTTGTTTGCTTCCTCAGTGAGAAATTCCTCCCTGAGTCATGGAATCATGGAATGGTTTGGGTTGGAAGGACCTGAAAGCCCATCCAGTGCCAACGGGCAGGGACACCTTCCACTGTGCCAGGCTGCTCCAAGCCCCAATGTCCAACCTGGCCTTGGGCACTGCCAGGGATCCAGGGGCAGCCACAGCTGCTCTGGGCACCCTGTGCCAGGGCCTGCCCACCCTCCCAGGGAACAATTCCTTCCCAAGATCCCATCTAAAATGCCCCTATTTTAGTTTAAAACTGTTTTTCTTTGTGCTATCCCATCACTTCTCATTGATCTGGAGCTGGAGCTCCAGCCAGTTGGCAACGGAGGCTGGTGGGGTCACTGCCACTGCTGTCCCCAGCAACAACAGGGTGGTTGGTGGCAGTGAGGGGGACACAGGATCAGTTGTGGGGACAGGGAACATCAGTGCACTGTCCTGGGCGTGGCTGGCAGCGGGTTCTGCCCAAACAGCCAAGTGCAGAGCAGCTCTGGGGCTGGGAACACGCGCTGGGGCTGTGGGAGCACTGGCTCCCGGCACGCTCAGGGGACAGGCACCACCCACATCCTCTGCGAGCTGTCTGGGCCACGAGCTGGAGATGTGAGCCAGGCTCTCTGTGAACCGATCAGGAGATTTCTGATGGAAAGGAAACTTCTGTAATTTAGAAAATTGCTGTCAGCGTCAAATATCCTGAAAGTTGTGAGTAAAGCCTAAACAAATGGAGTGGTTTGGCTCTGCACCTGGGGTTTTCTGATCCCCCTGTGAACATTGGTTTGTGGATTTTGCAGATGAAATTGAGCAGCAACCTGGGAACTGTGAAGACTTCTTTCCATGCAGCACACAAACAAGAAATGAACCATGGGATGCTGAGACACGTTTGCCTCCTTTAGGTTTTCTTTTGAAACAAACACAATTTTATCAGCTGGGTAAATATTTGTTCTGCTGATGGTGCTGGAGTGTGTCTGCTCTGGGAACAGGGAATTGAACGTGGATGCTGCCAAAATATGCCGTTGCTGGGAGCCCATGGGAGGAGAGGGGCTGGGCCCAGGTGTGGGGGTGCAGGGTTGGCAGCAGAACCCCAGAAGGACCCAAGGGCTGGGGTGGGGAGTTCCACGGTGTTTTACATCCCTGAAGCAAACTTGGCAGGATGGGGGTGTCCACTGAACCAGGAAAGAAGGGTCTGGAGCAGAAAGGGAGGGTCCCTGGGGGTTTTCGGGGACTTGGCCGTGGCAGATTGCAAGTGGCTGGGTGAGGTGGTTGTCTCAAGTGGAAATGGTCCTGGAGTCCCCTGAGCCTGCACTTCCCACATCGTGGTTCTCCTCTGCCCCACAGATGAGGTCGCCTGGGAACCAACCTTCAAGTCAAAGGCTGGACCTTCCTATCTGTTCCTTTGTGCAGTGGCTGAGCTCCGGTGTCCACCCACATTCCCTGGCACTGGCTCCTTCCCTGGCACAGGCAGCAGCCTCGGACAATTCCAGGCACACGTTTCTAGCCTGGCCAGGACAGCAGATATCATCTGCCCAGCGTTCCCCTGGAGAACACCCGCTGTTCACTGATACCTCTGCAGCAGCCATCCTGCAGCTCTCTGGGCCCCCTGTGCCAGCCCTGGGTGCCACACACCAGGCACCACCTCGTAGTTTGGATTTATTTGGATTAGCAGTCCAGGTAGAGAGTGACTCTTTACAGGGGCAGAGAGTGATAGGACAAAGGGAATGGTTTTACACCAAAAGAGGTTTGGTGCTGGGAGCAAATCCTTCCCTGTGAGAGAGGGGAGGCCCTGGCACAGGGTGCCCAGAGCAGCTGTGGCTGCCCCTGGATCCCTGGCAGTGTCCAAGGCCAGGTTGGACATTGGGGCTTGGAGCAGCCTGAGACAGTGGAAGGTGTCCCTGGCCATGGCAGGGGGTTGGAAAGAGATGAGCTTTAAGGTCCCTTTAAGCCCAACCCACTCCATGATTCCGTGATTCCTGTGCTATCTGCGCTCCTAACCAAGACTCAGCAGGGTGGCACTCCTGCCTCGGGGGCTCAGGGGTGTTGGATGCTGAGTGCCACCGCTGCTCTTCTGGAGTTACTGGTTTTATTATGGTCAAAATCTTCCTGTGTTTCGCCATTGGGGGTGACACCCCACTGCCGGTGGCTGGGGCTTCACTGGTGCTGGAATGACCCAGCCTGCAGGAAATCCTGCAGATGGATTCCAACAGCAGGCATGGTGAGATTCCTGGGGGCTGGAGGGAGGGGTGGTCACCCACTGACCCAAGGCACAGGGTCCAGGCATTGATAGAATCATACCACAGAACGGTTTGGGTTTGGGAGGCACCCTAAAGGTCATCTTGTTTCACCGCCCGGCCACGGGCAGGGATGCCCCCCTGCTCCCGTCAATCCAAGGAGGGATCCTAAGCCCCGAACCCTTCCTCCCATCCCCCGAGCAGCCCAGCCCACAGACCTCGTCTCGCACTCCCAAGGGGAAACTCTTCCAAATTCCTTTTACCGGACTAATCACCGAGAGAGATCTGCACAACAATAATTATTCAAATCGGGGATTGCTATTTATAGAGATGCGCTTGTTGTTCGCAGAACGCATCCCGTGCACGCCCGGCTGCCCGGCACTTTCCCTGTCAGAATGGTTTGTAGGACTCCTCACGCCTGCCTGCTCTCCAAAGGCTGGCTGTGCCTTGCCGTGGCCTGGCGCACGGCCCGACGCTGCCGTGGGGTCCCGAGGACGGGGGGTGCCCTCGGCGGGCCGGGGTGACACCGGCAGGAACCCGCGAGTCCGTCTGCGCCGAGCGGCACCGTCCCGTGTGCGGGGCCGGGGGGCTGCAGG
>VZRR01005639.1:928-23410 GCA_013398015.1 Oreocharis arfaki | reverse complement strand
ACCATGGCGGTCAAATCAGTCCTGGCTCTGTTTGCGCTGCTCATCTTCCAGTCCCCACAGCCCGTGGTGAACGGCTTTGATGAGCGAGTATGGCAGCAGCACGTGGAGGAGCTGGAGCAGCCCACCCTGGAGCCGCCCGACCCTGACTGTGTAACCCTGCTCGGAGCTGCCTTGCAGCAGTGGCCCTTCTTGGCCACTACTGAAGTGCTGCTCCTGCCTTTGGGTCTCTGGTTTTGGCGCAGAGTGGCAGCCAGGAGGCAGAGAGCAGCGGCCAGGAGAGCCCGAGAGGAGGCAAGAAGGCGCAGGATGGAAATCGAGCGGAGAAAGCTTGTGTTCAAGAGGCGGTACAAAGACCTGAAGGAAATGTGGAAGACCATGAAAATAATAGGGGAGACAATGGCCAAGTCTTTTCGAAGGAATAGGAAGATGAGCAGGAGGGTGAAGGTAAGGCAGGCTTTTAGAGGAGCACGGGCAGGGGATGTGGGAAGAAAAGCTTCCTGCTGGAGATGCTGGAGATGCTCTTTGGGCTGGCCAAGGCGAGCCGCGCGTGTTTGTGAGCAGCCAGCGCACAGAGCTGCGCCTGCTGCCGAGCACAGAGCTGCGCCGTGGCAGAGGCTCAGGGCTCCTGCCGGAGCCTGCACCTCTTCACTGTATCTCTTCTTTGGATCTGTATTAACTGTGTCTTTTAATACTTTTCCCTGCCAAAGCCTTTCATTTCCTCCAGGATGGTGGCATTTGAAGGATTGGGTGAGATGGCTGCGCATGGATTTCAATAGGGGAAAAGTTTAGAAGCAATTATATATTTATTATTATATTTAAATAATTCTATTTAGAATAATATGATTTTACAATATATTAACTGTTCTTACTAGTAATAATAATTAATTATTATAAGTACAAGCTAGAAAAATGTAATCATAGAATTTTTCTGGAGGGGAATATAACCGTATTAGTCAGGAATTATGCATTTTTGTTATTACTATTACCAAAACGTATTATGGAGCAGTCTATTATATGTAATATATGATAGATTTTTCTGTATCATATAAAATACGGTATAATTTTTAACAATAATATCTAAGAGTATGTTTTAATCTGTATTTTATAAATTGTAAATGGCATATTTCATGAAAGAGATGCCATAGAATATATAATAGCTATAAACCTAGGAATTGATAGGAACTATTGATATTATTTTAGTATATGGAGACAAATGATACTTGAATTTTTGTCATGTCTTTCAATAAAGTTGTCATTCACATAGTATTTCTTCTGTGACGTGTCATGTGTCTGTGCCAAGCCTGGGGCCGCGCTGGCCCCGGGCCGTCCCTGCCAGGCTGAGGGCAGCGGCTTCGGTCGGTGCCGCCATGGCTCCGCCCCGTCCCTGCCAGGCTGAGGGCAGCGGCTTCGATCGGTGCCGCCATGGCTCCGCCCCGTCCCTGCCAGGCTGAGGGCAGCGGCTTCGATCGGTGCCGCCATGGCTCCGCCCCGTCCCTGCCAGGCTGAGGGCAGCGGCTTCGATCGGTGCCGCCATGGCTCCGCCCCGTCCCTGCCAGGCTGAGGGCAGCGGCTTCGATCGGTGCCGCCATGGCTCCGCCCCGTCCCTGCCAGGCTGAGGGCAGCGGCTTCGATCGGTGCCGCCATGGCTCCGCCCCGTCCCTGCCAGGCTGAGGGCAGCGGCTTCGATCGGTGCCGCCATGGCTCCGCCCCGTCCCTGCCAGGCTGAGGGCAGCGGCTTCGATCGGTGCCGCCATGGCTCCGCCCCGTCCCTGCCAGGCTGAGGGCAGCGGCTTCGATCGGTGCCGCCATGGCTCCGCCCCGTCCCTGCCAGGCTGAGGGCAGCGGCTTCGATCGGTGCCGCCATGGCTCCGCCCCGTCCCTGCCAGGCTGAGGGCAGCGGCTTCGATCGGTGCCGCCATGGCTCCGCCCCGTCCCTGCCAGGCTGAGGGCAGCGGCCTCAGTCGGTGCCGCCATGGCTCCGCCCCGTCCCTGCCAGGCTGAGGGCAGCGGCTTCAGTCGCAAGCTGAGGGCGGAGCGGCCGGCCCGATGGCAGCCGTGTTTCTGGTTACGCTGTACGAGTATTCCCCGCTCTTTTACATCGCCTTGGTGTCCGTCTGCTTCCTCGTCACCAGCGCGCTCGTCCTCGGCTGGTCAGTGCTCTGGGGCCGGTGGGGCTCGGCCGAGGGGGCCTGAGCTGTGCTGAGGGGGGGGCAAGGCCAGGCCCATGGCAGAGGCTTGGAACGGTCCGTTCCATCCCAAACCCTCCCGGGCTTCTAAACGAGTATTAAAAATTATTTTAAAAAGAAATTATACGTGTTTCTGTTAAGCTCGTTCCTCTTTTAGTAATACCGAAGTGTTTTCGTAACGTTTTTCGTAATGTCATTCGTGATATTGGCAAACAACGCGTTTTTATGTACTGAGCTATGTGTTGGTGTGGATGGAAGGGAATGGAGCTGGGGAAGGGTCTGGAGCCCCAGGAGCGACCGAAGGAGCTGGGAAAGGGGCTCAGCCTGGAGGAAAGGAGGTTCAGGGGGGACCTTCTGGCTCTGCACAACTCCCTGGGTGCAGCCAGGGTCTTTTCCAACCTAAATGATTCTGTGAATTTGTGAACTGATCTCCTGAAGTGTCTCGAGGAGTGGTGAGTGAAGGAGCTTCTGCTTGTGTTTGAGAGGAAGCAGCGAAGGTGCCACTGTTGCCTTTTTCAGAAACAGCTCCTTGAATGTTCACGAGTCTCAGGAGTGTCTGTCAATGTAAATCCTGGTACTTGCCAAGTGCAGAGCATTGATTGGCAATCAAAATCTTTGATGTAGGAATTGTGTCTACGCCAGACTCGTGTGGCTTCTGGTGGAAATAAAACTGGAGTTGCTGAACTTCCTCTCATTTCACCTTAATATCTGCAAACTGCTGTGCTTTGTGTTTTCCAGCCTGTGAATTGCAAGTGTTTGAGCTGTAGCTGTTTCTTCTCAGCAGCATCTAAATCCCCTGCTTGGCTTCTCTTTTCATGCAAAGGCTTTTGCTTGTTTCTGGGGCTGTGTTGGCTGTCACTGGCTCACACACGTGCCCTGTGCTGCTGTTGATCTTTCAGAGGTGCTTTGTGAGGAGTTTGTGTCCTTGTCTTGCAGTTCCTCCCCTAGTGCTGGGTGTCAGTGGAGGCAACTGGGGGGATTTTGTGTGTGGATGAAACTCCACCTCATTATTTACTTGGAGACAGAAGTAGTAGAATTCCCTTTTATAAGTCTCTCTGTCCTGCTGCACTGATTCTATTAAATTACTGTCCTCATCTCTGCACTTCATCAGTTCTTTAAAAAAAAAAGTCTTTCAAAGTTGATGGTACTGGTGATAAAGATATTTTTTTTTAAAGGATGATACTGAGCCATGATTTAGATAAATCTTCATCATGTCTATTCCTAACCACTGATCCTTTTGCCAATTTAATTGTTATTTATCTACTTGTAATAAATAATGGCAATCCCCTGCTCGAAAAGTTCTGAAATAGATGAGTGCTACAAGATCCTCACATGTGTGCACCTGTCCACTGGTGTCTTTTGGGTACAGGGTGTGCAGAGGACTGTCCAGAGGCATTTCTTTTTCAGGTTCAGAGATTCCAGTTGCACCTGCACTAGGTGTTATTGCAGTTTATGGAAATATACACATTTTTTTATTCAAACCGGAGTGTTAAGGGCCTGTTAATCAAGGAGGAGCCGTAGCCAGGAGCTCAGCACATATAAGCAGGTGAATGTGTGAGCAGTTGCTCAGAGGTATTTGCTGCTCCCTCGGAATTCTCCTGTACCATGGCCATGACCGGGAGCCTCCAAGAGATTTCCATGTGCCTGCAGCTGCAGTTACAGCTCAAGTGCTCCTGAACTTGCTCAACAAAACAACTCAAATCTTTCATTTGCCGCACAGAGCACTGTAAATGCAAATAGTGTCACAGGAACACAGAACACCTGATCTATTGCTGCCGTGGCATTTGGGCTCCCCCATAATTTTCGGCATTAATTTGTGTGTTTGTGGTGGTGTCAGTCAGCTTGAAAAACACCAACTGCTCAGGAATGCACGTGTTCTCATTTGTCAAGCCTTGCAGTTATGGGAGGAGTGTCTGTTCCTATGCCCAGCCCTGGATACCTGTGGCTCTGCTCACAGTCCAAGTAGGTTAATGCACAGGCAGCTTCCAGAGCCAGTCCCACAGGTGCCCTGGGCACAGGGGTGAAGTGGAATTTATATCACCTGATTACCTGGGCATTGTAATTTTAGCTGGAGGAGAATGCTCTTGTCCTGAAGGCTCAGCACCTGTTGGAAGTCTGGCTCTGCAGAAACATTAATTCATTGACTAAACCCTTGGAAATTCCTGCCTTGTCTAAGCTAGCACTGCTCTGAAGAAATTAACGTTCTCCTCTACCAGCTAATGATCTGGACTGTTAGATCACAAAATAAAAACTATTCTTTATTCATCCTTCCTACACGGAATACTACTGTAAAATTTACAGAAAACCACACCTTACTGTGGAACAGAAAGGCCTCTGTGCCTTCAGCTGCTGCTAAAACTGTACCAGAGGCTCTTTTATCTTGCTGCTTTTCAGGAGGATTATCCTGTTGCTTTCAACCAGCAAAGAAAGTTTCCAAGGAAAGAGTTTTTCCTTCACAGTCAGGCAGATTTTGGTATAAAACAGGAGGCACCTTTATGTGCGGCAGCAGAGATCCACTCTGTTGAGGTTTGGATATTGAAGAAGGAAAAAAGCTGCTGCATCTGGTTTCTTTGTGAGATGTTTAACTGGGGTATTCCCCTACAGCCCCAGGGAAGTCACTGTGGGTGTTTCCACTTGTAGCAGAGAGATTTGACCCTCTGTGTGCACAAATCAAGGATGGCCAAGAGTCTTCGATGATGCCACTGAACAAAAGCAAATGTTTCTGTGAGAGGAATAGCTTTAAACCGACAGAGAGCAGGTTGAGGTGGGGTATTAGGAAGAAATTCTTGGCTGTGACGGAGATGAGGCCATGGCACGGGTTGCCCAGAGAAGCTGTGGCTGCCTCGTTCCTTAAAGAGTTCCGGGCCACGTTGGATGTGGCTTGGGGCAACATGGTGTAGTGCAAAGTGTCCCTGCTCACAGGAGGGGGCTGGAATGGCACTCAATTCTGCAGGACTCAAATAGGAGGAAATTCACGCATAACCCTTTACCACTAGAGGGCACTGACTGCTCTCATTAATTTTATTCTCTTACTGGAAACCCAGTATTCCTCCTTTAAAGATTCCCTGTATCACTGAGACGATTCCTGCCTTCTGACACGAAAAGCTGAAGCTGGATTGGCAGGATATGTTATCCATGCATCCTAGCAGATATTGTGGAAAGCCAAGGTACCTCTATTTGTTGTGCTGCTTGCTATTTAGAGCTGACAAAAGAAATCAAATGTGTCAACACTAGCACTGAACCCACTTGTTCTTCTTGTTTCATATCTCCTAGGTTTGGTTTGGGTGTTCCTGTTATTCTGAGGAACTCGGAAGAGACAGGATCCAGCACAAGGGTATTGAAAAAGCGGATGAGACAAGTGAAGAATCCTTTTGGGTTGGAGATCCCTAATCCTGCTGCAGCTTCAGTAACAAGTCGGTGGATTTCTGATGTGATTTTTGTCAATTTTGGGTTCCTGAATTTGGTGCTTTCCATTTTCTGCCTAGAATCATTGGATGGTTTGGGTTGGAGGGGACCTTAAAGATCATAATTCTTGCTCTCATCCTTTTTCTTTATCATAATTCCTCAGAAATACATTTGTATTCCAACAGAAATTAGCTTTTACGCAGTTTATAAACATGGTGTTTTTAAAAGTGAAATGTTTGGATATGTAGGTACAGTTTAATTCTCATTAATGGAACACTTCCTGCTATTACAGATCTTTAAGTAACTAAAACATTTGCAAATTGCCAACCACTGTGGGCGTTTCTATAAATTTCATGGAATTGTAGAATTGTACAGAATTCATTATGGGAGATGTGCCACCCACTTAAATCTAAGCCCAGATCTTCAGCAGTGTTTGGAAGTGCACTATTTTTAATAAATAGATAAATAAATCATCGCCCTCTTTTTCTTTCTGTGCTTCAATGGAAACTGAATTTAAATATACGTTTGGATCAGAGTTCAAGCCATCCCTTGCAGCCCTGAAATCACCCACACTGGAAGTGGAATTCATGGCTTTCTGCATCACTGGGGAGCAGTGAGCAAGACTGAGCATCTTCCACCCACACGGATATGGGGCCTTCCAGTGCATGAAGAAGGACTGCAGCAGATATCCCCCCTCCCTCAACATAAAACCCCCCCAACACAAAAAATCCAACAATTCAGTCTTCAGGAAACTGGGGGTTTTCAGGAGCTTTGAGCACTCCTGCTCCTGCTTGTGCAGGAATTGTTTAGAAGTTGACAGGTTTTTAGAAAAATAATGGAAAGCTTACATCCCCTTTTGCTCCTCCCTCTGCTCAATCAAGAGCTGTATTCTTTGAGACCACGGGAGTTTTGTAGATGAGTGATCTAATTAATACCATTATCTCAGGAGGGAGTGGACTTTGGGCTAAGGCTTGTGCTCTTGGATCTGCCAGTGAATGTGTGAAGTGTTACTAGAAGTTAAAATTTACCCTTCATAAAATGCACGTGGTATTTTTGTGAGCTTAATTAGCCATTTTATCTCCTCACACCCACTTCCTCACCCCACTGAGTTCCATGAACACTAAACTGAATCTAAATTGATAGATTTGTTTATAATGATAAATAATTTTTCATATTTTATAATGTTTATCATTTTAGGGGTGGCCTTATTGCAGCCTTTCAGTACCTGAAAGGAGCCTAAAAGAAAGATGAAGAGAGACTTTTACAAGGGCCTGGAGTGACAGGACAAGGAGGAATGGCTTCCCACTGCCAGAGGGCAGAGATAGATGGGATATTGGGAAGGAATTCCTGGCTGTGAGGGTGGGGAGGCCCTGGCACAGAGTGCCCAGAGAAGCTGTGGCTGCCCCTGGATCCCTGGAAGTGTCCAAGGCCAGGTTGGACAGGGCTTGGAGCAACCTGGGCTAGTGGAAGGTGTCCTTGCCCATGGCAGGGGGGGGAACTGGATGGATTTTAAGGTCCTTTCCAACCCAAACCATTCCACAATTTTATGGTTCTACAATAAAAATCTATGGCACTGAAGTTGTTTTCTGCTTGTTGCTCTTTAAGCAGCTACACTTAGCAATTCCAGGATTCCTGCATGTGGTGAGTTAATGAATTCCCTCTCCTCTTTCTCCAAGGGGGTGTAACACTGACACCTGACTGTCTGGAGGACTGTGTCCTTACCTGCTACTGGGGCTGCAACGTCCAGAAACTCCACGAAGCGCTGCAGAAACACGTCTACTGCTTCAGAATAAAGACTCCTCAGGCATTAGAGGATGCTCTCTACAACGAATACCTCTACAAACAACAGCACTTGTATCCTTTCTTTGAATTGTTTTGACAAAGTATGTTGATTTTTTTGGCACAGGGAACGTTGAGACTGGTGAACGCGCCACGGGTTTTGGCACAACTCGTTTATGAACAAACACGATGACAAATATTCTTTATGCAAACGTCACGTTTGTCTCCAATTGCAGCCACTGATTGCTTTCCTTGACACAGACAAAGCATTAAAAAAAATGACAGGGCAGAGAAATATTGTCAGTTACCAGAAGATGCTCAAGTTGTGGATTTTGGCCCTGTGCCTAGAGCTCACTATCCCTTGGTAGCATTGCTGACGTTAGCAGATGAAGAAGACAGAGAAATATATGATATTGTAAGTAATATCAGAGTATATTTCAGGGTCACTGTGTTTAAGGTGTGAATGTTTCAGGAGGGAGGCTTGAATAAAGCAGCTTCACTTCCCTGTTCCCTAGAATTTGGTCCCTCACTTTCTTATTTTCTAAAATAAAGCAGTTCAAAGCTTTAGCTTCCAAACCTCAATCTTCGAAGAGGCAGTGGAGAAACATTGCTTACTCTTTACTCATTCACTCCAGCATTTAAAATATGCTTGTGATTTTCCCAAAGCTCCTGTCTGCCAGGACCTCTGTGGTCAGAGGAAGGAGGGTTGGGGCAGTTTAGCAACCTGTGACTCTGATTTCTGGGATCACACCTGGGACCTGTGGTGGAGCTCTTGTGCTGATACGGACTCTTGGATTCTGTTGGCAAGGCAGGAGGATTTTTTTGTAAGTGTCTTGGGGAGATCTGGGGCTGGTTGCTGACTTGGCTGTTACAAACATAGAAATTACCTTTCTGCCCCACGTCTGTGTCATGGTTGTGTCTCACAGGAGCCAGCTCCAGCACACTTACAGGACGGGGTGAAGGTCTGGCTTGAGGCTCATAGGAGATACTCAGCTCCCCAAAAAAGGTCTCCTCCTAATCTCTTACTGTTAAAGCAGCTTCAGCCTTGCCACATTGCTGTTCAATATCCTTTATGAACTCTAAATTGATGATCTCTGAATGATTTGAGACACACTTTCATCTCCCACCTTTTCAATGGATTGATAATCTGCTTGCACCAGCTCCTTGAACAGTAACACAACTGAACTGAGAAGCAAATTGCCTAAATCCACTGAACACTTTCCCATGCATTCATCTGGAAATTGTAATCACACCAGTGCCTAAGAAATCTGTCCCCTTTCCAGGTGATGCCTGTCCTTGGCTTTTTGTCACCTGACCACAGGACTGCCCTCCTCCCTCCTATTCCCACTTGAGATGTTTTAATGTTTTAATACATTTTTATACGTTCAGATGTCAGATTAGTTTAACATAAAGAAACTGTAAATTTAATATTTGAATGTATTTCGCATTAGCATGGGCATGAATTTGTAACACCTCTCTTTTGAGCCTTAACATAGAAGAAAGGGGTGGAAGGAGAGTGGGGGAGGTATTTTTCCTTTGGTTTTGGAGGAAAGGAACACATCTAGAATCTGTAAATCCAGTCAAGGAGTAACTCCACCTGAACTCCTTGCCAGACAAATGTCAGAATTGCATCTGGTTTGTTGAAACAAACTTGTAAAATAGAAATGGAGTGTGGAAATGGGTCTTTGCCACCTTTCCATTACCATTTTGAATTTTTTTGGGGGGGTCTGTGTGGGTGTGTGTCCATCACTGTGGATGGTGTGCCAGTGTCTCTTTCTGGGGGAGGGGGTCCTGATTTTCATCCTAGCTAGTTTTGTGACAAGATCATCTATTTGGTTTTGTGCCGTAGTTTTCCTCTAGATCCAGAAAATTAGCATGACCATATATAAGAGTTACAGAAATTATTGGAAGACTGGCAGGGCTAAGGTGGAAGCTTAGCTCTCAGGCACTGTGATTTAGAAAAAAACCCACTTTTTTGCCAAGGAATAGTGAATTCAGTTCTTATAAATCCATATGTGTAGGTATATACACATTTGAACTCTGTATTTAATTAGCCATGTGTGGATTTTGAAGTGCAAGTCTAATTTGCCTTTAAATTTCTTTTTAAAGCAAAACAGCTTCTATATTTCATTTCTCTTTTGACAGCTTCTGGGAACTACAATAATATTGAATTTCACTTTCTTTTTTCCCAGCTTTTTAGAGGCTATTACGTAATTTGGGCAGGGTGGGGGTTGTTAGGCACAGCATGCAAGCTTGGAGTGCTTGTATTTCCAGAGGAATTATCTAAAGTCAGCCTGTGGGGGTTCAGAATCCTTGCCAGTGAAATTTGTCTTTTGCCTGCTCAGATTGCAAGCCAATCAGAGACACTTCTTAGTGATTTTTGGAGTCCAAAACCTGCAGTCTGTGTGTTTGTGAGGGAAGGGAGAGAAAGTGGAGAAGACTGCTCAGGTGTCTTTCCCGTTTGGGGTGTAATTCCATGAGGTGGGAGCAGCCAGAGCAGGTCTCTGCTATAAACTGGCCACAGAAGGGCTCCATGGGGAAGCAGGGTGGGAAGCTGAAGGAGCACCAAGTGCTCTTGTGCCACATCCTGTTTATACCTTGTCCAGTGTATTTTTTTTGATCAGGGCTTGAAGTCAACATTGTTGAATTCCTGATTGTCTAAGGAATTAAGCAGGTCAGAAGCTGTACCAAAGCAAATCAGAGAATCATGGAATAATTTGGGTTGGAAGAGACCTTAAAGATCATCCAGTCCCACCCCCTGCCATGGGCAGGGACACCTTCCACTAGCCCAGGTTGCTCCAAGCCCTGTCCAGCCTGGCCTTGGACACTTCCAGAGATCCAAGGGCAGCCACAGCTTCTCTGGGTACCCTGTGCCAGGGGCTCACCACCCTCACAGGGAAGAATTCCTTCCCAATATCCCATCTACCCCTGCCCTCTGGCAGTGGGAAGCCATTCCTCTGTCCTGTCCCTCCATCCCTTGTCCCAAGTCCCTCTCCAGCTTTCCTGGAGCCCCTTGGGGCCCTGGAAGGATCTTTAAGGTCTCTCTGGAGCCTTCTCTTTTCCAGGGTGAACGCCCCCAGTTCTCTCAGCCTGAGTGTTAAGTTACTAAACATAGGATTTTTTTTCTGTTTGCAGATTGCAATGGTGGCTGTAATTCACATTCCTGATGAAAGCTACAGACTTTCCTGCCGAATATTGTATCAGTATCTTCTCCTAGCTCAAGGTCAATACCATGATCTGAAGGTAAGCCACACACGGAGTCTGGTTTCATGTGTATGACAGTGTTAACTTTAGCTTGTGTAGGCTTTCAGGAGCCTAAATTAGTACAAGACTTCTATTGTCATGCAAAGAACTGGATGGTAGTTAAAATTATTTTATCAGTTAAGTAGTTCCACAGGAACTTACAGTACAGAAATATTTTCCGTGAAAATACTCAAGATTTCCTGGAAAAATTACTTGCTTCTAATCTAGGAGTCCTAGTGTCCACTTAGTAAAGCAGTAGGAAGAAATTCACTGTTGAATGCTTCTTCTTTCCAGAATATTTATTTCCTTTCTAGTCTCTCAAACCAGCTCTTTCTTCAAAATTCCCTTTCAGTCAGGAAAGCCTTAGAAGAAACTTACATTTTTGAAATTCCTTTTTCCTGCACTATTGTTAGGAATCATGCCCAGAAGAATTTGCACTTCACGTAAAATTAGACAAAAAAAAAAGGAGTAGGGGATTGGAATATGAGCAAGAGCAGCATGGGTTGAGCAAAGCAGATTTGACAGAGTGGTGGATATAATTTTGGTAGGAATGGATAGAAGATCCCTCTAGGCACAGAGACTGATGGACCAGAAACAAACCCGAGCTGCTCAAAACCTGAGCACTTCTGTTAAAGTTCATGCATGACGTTGATTTGATGCAACCAAGATCTGATGACTTCTCTTTAATAATTTCCCACTGTTTTAAGTAATTTCATGTTTCTGAAATGCCTTTAACTGGAGGCCAGGCAGCTGCCAGGACCCACACAGAGTCTGGCACTGTTTGACCCAGTGGACACCAGTGAATGGACCCAGTGGAACTTCGGTTGCACCTCTGTGTGTGCAGGGCTTGGGGGGAGTTTGTTCACTTCTAAACATTTGTGTTTATGTGTATTTTAGCAACTCTTCATGTCTGCAAATAGTCCTGCGCCCTCCTCCAGTGATACCATCCCTGGTGAGAGCAGCACTGACACGGGGTTGCTGGAAAAGGCCGGGCTGGCTGGAGATGAACCGGAATTGCAGGAAGAGAACAGCAAAGACTGTGTTGTTTGCCAGAACGGCCCCGTGAACTGGGTCCTCCTGCCCTGCAGACACACGTGCCTCTGCGATGGCTGCATCAAGTATTTCCAGCAGTGCCCAATGTGCAGGCAGTTCGTGCAGGAGTCTTTTCCACTTTGCAGCAAAAAGGAGCAAGATGAGGATGAATCGACCCATGTCTTGCAAGATGTTCTTCCTGGAAGAGTTTTTTAACAGGAGTTAAAAATAAAAGACCTGGGTTGTGTGCACTAAGATTAAATGTGGAAGCCAGACTATTTATGGGAGGATATGTAGCGTTAACTTGTAGGATTTTGCTTTTTATTGTTGGGTAATTTTCAGCTTCCTCATTTTTCCTCGCTCCATATGCTCGCAGGAGCGCTGCTTACCCGTGCAATGTGGACAGGAGAAGTGCGTAGGATATCTCTGAAGGATGTGATTTTATTTATAACTCCTTCCTAGTTTTTCCTGGAGCACTATTGGAGGCTATTTTGACTGCTAAATTTAGGCTGTCTGCTAAAAAAAGAATTAAACTTGCAAGTGCACTTGCACAAGGCTCATTCTATATTTATTGTGTTTAAAATACTAGAGCCGTATATCGTTTTAACTCGGTGTAATTTAGGAACTTAGCACTTTACAGAATGTACCATATGAAGGAAAGTAAATATTCTTCATTGTTAACCCCGTGTATGTTTATTTTGTAGCTGAAGGTTGGACTGTGGCAGGAGCCGGGGGTTGAAGGTGTGGCTCGGGTCACTTTCTCGCTGGTTTGAAGGATTTGTGTGTGAGGGACTTCAGCCAAAGCCCTCTGGAAAGATTTTTGTTGATTATTCTTGAACTACGTGTTGCTGACACTTTCAAGCTTGAGCTCCTGCGATGACATCTTGGGACAGATTTTCAGTCTTGTTGGCAGTGCCTGTAAGAACTTGTTCTCCATGCAAATGTTGGTTAATCACTCCCCAGAGTGGTGGCAGTTTTGTGGTGCTTTGAGGGATTTCCAGCTCTTTTCACTTGCATGGTCAACTTGGATGACCAGTAACAAGTTAACCAGTTACTTTTGTCAATAGTCCCAGGAAATGCACTTGCTCTAACAAAGGAAGAAGCTAAAGAATAGCAGAAAATTATTTCCTTTCACTCCAATGGTGTGTTGTCAAAAGCAATAAAAATGGCTGTTGAGAAGAGAAAGTGGTTTGTTTCTTTAAAGAGAGACAAATTCTCCCAAAGACAAATGGGGTGAGTCTCACATCTGCTCATATAAGGGGAAATGATCCTTAGAACCTGTAGGAATGGGGAGTAGCTGCTTTCTGTCCTCCCTCTTGTTCCCTTGCAGCTTTTCCTCACATCCAATTCCAGGACAGCTGCTCAGGCAGGGAAAGCTGTGCTTCACAATCCTCAGCTCCACTCTCCTGCAGCTCCAGGGCACGCACAAGATGCTGCACACCTCCAAACCAGGGAAGGAAGCTTCTCCTACTCAAAGGTATTCCATCTTCACCTTTCCATCCTTTTTTTTTTTATTATTGTTTGCTGTGACCGTGCTTCCAAACTCCTGGCAATTACCTCTGAGGAAAAGATTTAGGTGGTGCTGTTGGGAAGAGTAATGGTTAGTTGTAAGGACAGGTGGAAGTGGGGAATTGATGCCTGTAGCCACGGATTTCCAGCCAGTGATCAGCAGGCTGGTTGTAAGATAATTTATCTGCTTTGCCTAAGGTGTCCATCCTGGCCAGGGACAACTTGGGAATAAACTGCTGGACAAACCAGGCTGTTGTTTGCACTTTGTATCAACCAGGAATGACAGCCTGAAGTGTTTGTGGGGACAGAGCAGTGCCTGATCCGTGGCAGCAGCTGCTTCCACACCAACAGCTCACACAGCATGTGGGACAGTGGCTGGGCAGCTCGTTATTTCAGAGGAGCAGGTTAATGCTGTGCTGGTTCCAGCCCGGAGCTGGGCACTGATAATTAGCAGGTATTTGTTTGCCTGAGGAGATGATGAAGGAGGTGTTGTTTACTGCTTGACCACGGAAGTCACCGATATTTAATCAATTAATTAAAATCTCCCATCAAACAGTGTGATCCAAACCTGGGGGCTTATTTAATCTCACAGTGAAATGGTATTCAAGTAACCCCACAGAGAGTTGCCTGGTCTGTCTCATCCTTCAATCGATACCAGTATTAAATAATAATGGCAAGCAGGATGTAGCTGTGCTGAACTGCCAGGCCATGTATTTACCATTAAGTCTGTCCCAGCTTTTCATTTATTACTTGTTCTTTTAACAGCATTTTCCAGAGATGCTTAGTTGCTTTCTCTGCTCTAACAAGCTTACTTGCTGGCCCAAATGAAAGACCCGATGGAGAGTTATAAAAAGTACAGTAGCTGGCTCATTACATTTGCCCATCTTAAAAGAATGGCATCTCAAAATATAGATCAGGTGAGAAGGAAAAGGAGCAGCTCTAAAGCTGCCCAGTTTGTCCCTTGGTTGTCCTAAAGCAGGGATTCAAGGCTCTAAGAGAGAAATAAAACCTTCCTGTGACCCACAAAAAGACAGTGTATTGACAGAGGCTGTTCTGCTCTGTCACCCTGTTGTAATAGAGGTGATATAACATTCCTTTTCTGCTCATGCTAGATGATGTTTGTGGATTTGATGACATCAAGGAACATAGGAAGACTTCTGGCAACATGACTTTGTCCTTTTAAGGAGCGCTGAAGTGTTTCAGATTTGTAATGTTTTTTGCTGCAGGAGAGGTTGGTTTGATTTGATTCATCAACTCTAATCAGAGCTGAGGCTTCTGAAGGGGTTGATCAGACTAAGTGGTGCTATTTAGGGATGTCCCAAGGTGTCTTTCCAAGTGCCAATGGACTGTGACGTGGACATCTTCCTTCTGTATGGAAAGTTGCTGTGTTAGGATGTTCCTTCCTCGTCTGCTTCCTTCCTCCTTATCCTCCCAAGCAGAGAGGAAAATGGTCATAGGGAAAATCCAGGTCAGCTCAGGTGGCTTCTGTACAACTCACTGACAAGAGGGTGCAGCCAGGTGAGCGTTGGTCTCTTCTCCCAAGAAACAAGGAACAGGACCAGAGGAAACAGCCTCGAGTTGCACCCGGGGAGGTTTAGATTGGATATCAGGGAAAATTTCTTCACTGAAAGTGTGATGAGGCTGTCCACAGGCTGCCCAGATACATGTTTTGTTCAGCTTTAAGATGAACTTCTGTGTGAATCTGATTTAAATGCCTCATTTACAGGGAAACATCAAACTTCAGGTGTGGTAAAAGCAGACAGGAATCAGGGGCTGAGTTTCTCCTGCTGATTTGCACGTTTGCTGGGGCTCCCCATGCCCTGAGGAAGCTCTGCCAGGTCTGCAGGTGACATCTGCCAGGTGAGGGAGGTCTGGGGCTGGTGTCTGTACCTGGAAGTCTGCAGAAACTGGCCACGAGTCACCACTTGCTCATCTGTCCTCACATCCAGAGTAAACAAGGACTGGCCTCTGTCACTGCAGCAGACGTGCAGCCCCTGCAAAGGCTGTCCCTGGTGTCCTGTGCGTGTGTAGCTGATGTAATTAATGCCAGGGATAGCTGAATTTCATCTGCAACAGCAGAGGTCCTCTGAACTGAGCTGTTAGAAGGGCTTGGTGCTGCCTTGCTGGAATATGCTGGGCAGGAAAAAAAGGGAAAATTGGGATTAGGGGTTTATTTCTGGATAACTTTGGTATTACTACCGTTTATGATGGCACACAATGATGCAGGTGCAAACCTGAGTGCAGCTATGAGGCCACAAGTGAGCACTGGAGAGTCCCATGCTTTGCAGGATCTGCCAAAACAGCCCCCAAAACCACAGAGAGGGCCAGAAAGTGTCTGCTGAACACTTCAGAGTCACTAGGGCAGCTCTGCAAATTGTTTCTGTGTTGCTTTTACTCCCTCGTGTCCATGAGCAATATGGGTAGAGAGACAAGAGCTTGTAGTGCAGTGTGCATATACCTGTAAAGAGGGGCTCCTACTGCTTGGCTTCCATAAATTTGTGGGAATGTGCAACACTTGCATAAAGGCACCTTTGTATGGATGCTGTTGCAGCTGAGCTAGGAGAGGTCCTGCCTTAATTACCCCATCTTGTAGTGGGAATGATTTAAAAGAGTAGAAATACTGCATGTAGACACAGTCTTAAGACTAAATGAATCCATCAGCACAGTCTGATGTCCAAAGTGAGGAGTCTTTGTGTTTCTCCCACAGAATTTTGGAAATCAATGACATTATAAATTCATGCTGAGGTTACTGAGCTTTCATCAGGCTTGGGAAACCCAAAAAACTCCTTTTGTTCCTTCTCCCTGCACATGCAGTCCTCAGGCATAGAAAGGGCAACACTGGGATGTTTGTCCCAGTTGTGACATGAGGATTTGCATTTCTGTCACACTTCTGGAGCTGTTCAAGGCCAGGCTGGGTGGAACTTGGAGCAACCTGGGGTAGTGGAAGGTGTCCCTGCCCATGGCAGGAGGTTGGAATGAGTTGATCTTTAAGGTCCCTCCCAACCCAAACCATTCTGGGATTCTCTGATTTCCATTCTTTAGAAAACACCTGCGCTACCTGTGCAGTTCCTGGATCCTCCTGAGATTTGAGTGAATCCCAGAACTGCTTCTGTGGGACCCACAATAATTATCAGGACAATTAGTTGCTACCTGTGTTTTCTATCCTCAGTCTGCAGCGACCTTTTATCAGCAGAAGATTTGTACTTAAAAAGCTTTTCTAGGTTTTGAATGCCTCCTCCAGCTTTTTGTCTTCATCAGCTGAGGGGTTCTGGCAGTTCCTAATAATTTTTCCTCTTCCCATTGCATAGCTACTTCACATCTAATATTTCCTGGCAGATTTCTCAGTAGTAGCTGCAGTCAGGGAACTGGTGAGCGGTCTAATGCATCACTTCTCTCTCTCCTCCTGCTATTTATTCCAGTGTCTATCAGCTCCTCATGAGCAATACTTTAACAAACAGGCTGGAGGGGAGGATTGCTAACTTGTGAATTATTTGGATAGTTACCCTCTTCTTTTTTCCCCTGTAACTCTGCAGATGCTGTTGCGTTTGGAGGCAGAACAGAGCTCTACCAGGGGTTATCATGCATCAGTCTCCTGCCAGCAGAACTGTGAGATACAGATGTTGTGTCTTCCCTGGTCACGTGCAGCACAGACACCGCGTTTGGTTTTTCACTCCAGTTCCTGAGGGTCCTCGATTTCAAGGATTTTCCCTGTAGGGAAAGAGCGTGGACTTCAAGCTCAAAAAGCACCAGCTTGGAGGGAGCCTGAGGTGGGATATTGCTGGCAGCAAGGCTGAGGATGATCACAGCAAGCAAGGAGCCCTGAGGGAGTCGGACATGGAATTGCCTCTGCTTGCCAGGGTGAGCAGAACCCTGTGGGGCAGCACATTCCATTGATCAAAGTAAGACCAGGGCAGTGATTTATGGCACAGCACAGCTTGAAAAGCAATGATTTTCATTCACCAGATGCTGCCATACATGAGACAAGGCTGGTGACCCAGCTCCTTTGAAAGCCAGTCTCCTCCCAGGTGGTCAGTACCAAACCCTGGCTGGAGTGGCTGCAACATCATCCAAACCGTCCTCTGCTGGTTCAGCTGGAGTGACACAAGAACTTAGCTTTATATTTTGCCATAGGACCAAAAAAAAAACGTGTTTGCCAAGAGCTGGTGGATTCCCATTAAAGAATGACTACGACTTTCCCAGTCTTTCAATCTCTTAAGTGTCTTCCTAGAGACACAAAAATGTGTGAATGAGTCTGCCAGCTCCAGTTTTCCTTTTCAGCACCAACTTCTTAGTGAAAAAGTCTCCATCAAATTTCACAGCATTCAATGCTCTGTCATTAGGAGGGCTTGGGCAAGATGCAGAGCAAGCCTGAGAGGTCTCAGTGGACCATCTCCTTTCACATCTATTCCAGCTGTGCCCACACGTGCTCATTAGTCCATGCAGCCCTAGATGTCATTTCCCTGGGTTTTGCTGAAGTTGCCTGTTTGGAGGCAGGAGCAGGAAGATTAAGAAGGGTTGTTTTCCTCCATGTTTATCTTCCACATTTGGATCCCCTTCCGTTTCACCGAGTGGGAGCACTGAGGTTTTCCTCCACCCCAGCATCCCGGCTACATCTAAACCCTCACCCAGCCTAAAAGCTCCTCCTCTCTCCTTTAAGGAGATTCTTAAATTATCCTAATTTTGTCAGCTACTCCATTATTAATAACTAACTAGGAAAACTGCCACAGTGTCAGTGCTGCTGACACGTGTCTTGAGCTGGAACCAGGCTTCCAAGGAGAATGACTTGAGAGGGGTGGTTAGGGAAGCAATTTCCTCAATGGTGCGTGCTAATGCACATATCTGAGCCTGCCATGGAGCTGCTGGAGCCGGGGAGTCGAGCAGCTCCATTGCACGGTGCCTCCTTGGGGATCAGTGTCTTGTTTCATCAGGGCCATCTGCTTGCAACACAGCCTCAGTCAGCTCCAAGTCCTACAACAAGCTGCTCTGAGTGCCGGCTGGAAATGGTTGGAAAAACCGGAGTGTTGTAGGTAAACATGAGGCTGGCTATGGGATAACTCCCTGGATGGCTTTATCTGTCTGGCAGGCATTTATGTGGTGTTGTCATGCATGAAGAGGGGCCCAGAGCTACTCAGGGGTGCAGACCCATGCCAGGCGTGAGTAGAGCTGTTCTCTGTGCCCATGCCAAGGGCTGGAAAGGATGGAATGGGACATGTTTTGTGTGCCCCACAATCAAGCACCCATAACCAGGCTGCCCTGAAGGCCAACACATACAGAGATCTCAGTCCTGCAAAGGCACGTTCTGCAAATACCCACTTGCTGTTGATGGGACCATCAGGTTTTGCAGTATTTATATTCAAGGGGTTGTTTGAAACTGGCAGAGCCCAGTGAAACTTACTGGAAATCCTTCACACCCATTTTTGCATCCCCTTCTTCCTCAGCTCCTCTTCATCACCAATTCTGTCGGCATTGCCAGGTGTGGGAGCAGCCTGTGATACATTTGCCAGGGGTGGTTTTTTGAGGACCATTAGTTAAGCTGATTTATTTTGTAGGCTCTGTGTCCCCAGGGTCCCCGTGAGCCAGCTCATCAAGCATGCAGGGCAGAGCTGACTCTGCTGGAGAGGCGATGTCCGTGCTCTCCCAGCATTTCAGAGAGGACATGGGATCTTCTCACAGCATCCCCTTGACAATGGCTAAACGAATACAATGTGAGCAGCCCTGCCATGCTGACCAGTATTTCCCAATGCTCCTTTCCCCAGGTGTTAGCACCCAGATGCTGCCATTCTTCTCTTTCTCTTTCAGATCTGCAGTCGCAGCTCAAGCCAGAGGGTTAAATGTACTTTTCCTACCAGCCCTCATCCCCCATCACCCAGTGATCACTGCTTCCAGCATCAGAGAAGTCAGCCCATGCTGCTTTCACCAGGATTTGGGCTGTGCAACACTTAATTTTCTACTAACAGGGCTTAAGAAGCAGTGGTTGTACACCCGCACCGAGAGCTGATCCATGTGGAGGGTCATGTTAAGGCTGGAAGATGGTCTTGAAGGTCCCTTCCAACCCAAACCCTTCAAGGAGTGATTTGTTAATGTCTGCATCATCCAGTTTGGAAACACAGACCCACACAGGTTTTATTGTTTACTTTTTATTTTAAATTTTATTATATTTCTTTTTGGTGTGTGTTTGCTTTTGGAAGGGTGGTTTTTTTGTCTGAATTTTACAGCTCCACTTCACCACCCAAGGTAAGGGAAATGCTGCCATCCCAGTGGCCAATTCCCACACTGTGTTTACGAACAAATCAAAGAGATGTTGTGTTTAATTATCTCAGCCTGCTTACCACGGTATTTTCACTAATATTTGGGTTTAATGAGCTAGGAAATCTGGGCCATTGTGTGCTGGTGGATAGACTCATCCTTTCTTCAGCTAAATATATTATCAGATAGCTTCCACAGAGATGAGCAACTGCTTCCTTTGAACTCGGGAATCGTCAGGATTCACTAATTTGCTTAGACCACCTGCTTGGCTAATATTACCACAGGCCTCTTATTTTCCTTCTGAAATGGTAAACAGAAGTCTAAATGTTGCTGTACTGACCCTGGAGAAGAGGAGGCTGAGGGGAGATCTCACGGAGGGTGCAGCTTCCTCATGAGGGGCATTGGATGGGCAGCTCCAATCTCTGCTCTTTGTGACAGTGATAGGACCTGAGGGAACAGCTGGAGCTGTGCCAGGGGAGGTTTAGGTTGGATATCAGGAAAAGGTTCTTCCCCTAGAGGGTGATTGGGCACTGAACAGGCTCCCCAGGGAATGGGCACGGCCCCGAGGGTGCCGGAGCTCCAGGAGCGTTTGGACAGCGCTCCCAGGGATGCCCAGGGTGGGATTGTTGGGGTGTTTGTGCAGGGCCAGGAATTGGGACTCGATGATCCTTGTGGGTCCCTTCCAGCTCAGGAAGGGACCTTTCAGTGACCCACCCCAACCCAACATCTGCTCTGCCCCAGCCCACAACACAGACAATGCACAGCCCCACTAACAGCCTCTGCTTCCCACCCAGGGACTTGCAGCCCTGCAGAAATGCTCCAGCTGGATCTGCAAAGATCCCAAGGTCCCACAGGAATTACCATATAAAACAGAATTATCCTGCTTCTCCACTCACTCTGCCTTGTGTTTTGCATGGGGTGTCTTTGCTCCCAGGACACGTGGGCTGCGCTTTGGATTCCCCACTCACAGGGAACAGAGTTGGCCACGGGGGTGTTGGTGAGTCCCCCCACTGCAGTCAGGGAAGGAGATTTGCTCCCAGCCAGCTTGAGGATCCTTCCATCACACTGATCTGCACGGGCACCCGCCCTGCAGAGCACGGAATGCAGCAAGGAATTTCTTCCACGGGTCACAGATCTATTTTTTAATTACCATAGAAACCTCCAAACATCAGGCGTGTGCTGTTACGTCAGGGTCTCACTTCTCCACAGCTGCCTCCTTGGGACACTCTGGGGAACAGGAACTGTGGGGTCCTAAATGGTGGGTGATTATTTTTGGATTAATTAGTAAGCATGGTCTTGGTGTCTGCTGGAGCACAGGATAGGAACTGTGGCTTTGGTCCTTTTACTCTTCTCATCCACAACTTGCTGGTGTGGGGGGACGCCATTTCCCACCGCCCTACCCAGCCTCACAGAGGGACGGATTTGCTGCTTCAGCCTTAAATAAATATCCTTCCCATCGCTGCCGTTCCCACTTTAGACATGCAAAATGCAAAACCTGGGAGGCGTTCTTGGCACAGCCAGCTTGGCAACCCTTAAATTAGCGGGGTGTGAGCGCGTGGCGTTCCCACCCGGAGCTCCTCGTGCTGCCGGAGCCTCGCTCCGCGTTCCCGCGCGAGACGCGCACCCGGCGCAGCAGATGGTGCATCCTCACGGCTCTGCAGGCCATCCCAAAGCACACCCCGACAGCGGGAGGGCTGTCAGCACTTAGGTGAGGGGAATGGGGCTCCTTGGTGGAGCATTTGTTGGGATGGAGCCGGAGGACGAGGCAGATGGCCGGGGTTTGTTGGCAGGGAACTCCCGTTTGTTTAATTAGCCACCAGACAGACTGAGAGCTGAAGGCAATCTCCGAGTGGGGTCAGATGGACCATTTGCGCTTGACATCTACCTGGTGATCCTCATCATCCTGCTGTGGGATTGATGCTCCAGCACACAGGACCAGGTGTTCCCGGTGATTTTGGGTGGTCTTTGTTTCCCCCCTGTTTTTCCCCCAGAAGGGGCAGATTCAGACATGTGCGCTGCTTTAAAAAGCAGCCAAAGGATGCACAAACACAGAGTTTTCCTTTCTCCAGCCCCCACCAGAGCACACAGCCTCTTTTGGGGAATGGATTTCTAAAGCAGCTCCAGGAGAACTGGAGGGGGACTTTGGACAAGGGCATGGAGTGACAGGACAAGGGGCAATGGTTTCCACTGCCAGAGGGCAGGGATAGATGGGATATTGGGAAGGAATTGTTGGGTTTGAGGGTGGTGAGGCCCTGGCACAGGGTGCCCAGAGAAGCTGTGGCTGCCCTTGGATCTCTGGAAGTGTCCAAGGCCAGGTTCGATGGGGCTCGGAGCAGCCTGGCACAGTGGAAGGTGTCCCTGCCCATGGCAGGAGCTTTGGAATGAAATGAGCTTTAAGATCTGTGATTCTGTGACTCACTGGTGGAGGGGTTCAGCCCTCCCTTTGCCATGATCCCATCGTGTCTCCCTCACAGACCATCTCCTGACACCTGGGCATGTCTCCTAACTCTGAGCTTCCCTATTCTCAAAGTAATGAGGACTGGGAGATGCTGCAATGGTGGAATTATGGAATCATAGAATTGTTAGGGTTGGAAAAGCCCTCTAAGATCATTGATTCCAACCATTCCCCCAGCACTGCCAAGCTCAACACTGACCCATGTCCCCAAATGCCACATCCACACAGCTTTTAAATCCCTCCAGGAATAGAGGCTTCACCACTGCCCTGAGCAGAGGTACCAGTGTCACTCATTCCTGAGCATGGATCAGATATTTTGGGGAAAAGATTCCTGAAGGGGCTCAGAGAGAGCTGGAGAGACACTGGACAATTGCCTGGAGTGACAAGACTGGAAGAAATAGCTTAAAACCGACAGATATTCCCACAAATGTAAAGCCCACAGAAAAAAAGCACTTTACATCTTTATTTTTGCTTTATAAAATGTTTGATTATGTTTAGTATGTGATGCCTTCTTGCAAACACTTGTGCTTAGGGTTTTTTCTCCCCCATTTCCCTTGTTGTATATACCTGTATCACTCACCCCTTGCAATGGGATGGAAATAAATAAAATTTAAAAAAAAAAAAAAA
>VZRR01005638.1:43738-55467 GCA_013398015.1 Oreocharis arfaki | reverse complement strand
GAGTCCACGAGCGGCGCGGCCACACCGCCGGTCTCACACTGACCCCCAGCGTCGGGCGGCGGCTGAGCCCGAGCTGCTGCCCCGGCCGGGGAGTTCGATGGGAATTAAACCCTAATTAAACCCTAATTAAAGCCTGTAGCAAAGCTACGTGACAAAGCGGGAAGCGGAGGGGGGAGAGCGCCTGCTCCCACGGCTGCAGTTACTGCAGCCGTTAAATTGAGGCAGGAAAAGGTTTCTGTTGCTGAGGCTTTTTAACAGCGAGGCCAGGATGCCAGTAAATCATTAAATCCATGTGATTAGTCTCCTGGAGCAAAGGTAAGGATCTGGACCCAGTGAGATGCTTTGTGCTGGGAGAGATTTACTTGTGGTTTGTTAAACAATTTAAAAATCAATATACCAGCAGCAATAAGGGGCTTAGGGAGGGCAGGAGACCTGGGGCAGGTAGAATTCACTGGGCAGTGTTTGGAGCTGCCTTGGGAAGGGTTTGCCATGTAAGCACTAGAGATTGTTATGAGAAGTGGGTACGTGCACCAATAGCAAGGGGACAAAACCATCAACAGCAAGGCTCCAGGCAAGGGTTTGGGAAAGGGCCCATGCAGAGCTCTGGGCTGTCCAGCTGTACCCATCACAGGGAGCCCAGTGCCAAACAGCCCCTCAGACAGGTATTGCAACCCCCCAGCCGGGGCTGGGTTCTCTGCACTCGCTGTTCTCCCACGTCCCTTATGGTTTGCCATTAACGAATGTCACAGGTTTCCTCTTTGTTGCTCTTTCTCACAAAGCCCACGTACAGCTCTGTTGTGTTAATTAATTTCTTCAGATACTGCCTTTCCGCATTTGGTCCTTGATAACACACTTGCAAGAAATCCAAAATAAGACTCAAAGAGATTTCTCACACGGCAAGCATAAAGTTTCATTATGTACCGTAAATTCCCTGTGATTTCTGTGTCAAGGCTCTCCAGCTACTGATGTGAGCACTCCTCTGTGACAGAAATGAGGGGTTTATTCCATGTGAGTGGCGCAAAGGTCCTCAGGGCAGCAGTGCTCAGGGCAGCCGCAGATCCTTGAGAATATTCAGTTCTCGATGAGGTATAGACTCCCAGAAAATTTCCCAGGAGACAGTGCCCAAAACTGGCAGTTCATAGAATCATGGAATCACAGAATGGTTTGGCTTAGAAGGGACCTTAAAAATCACCCAGTTCCAAACCCCTGCCATGGGCAGGGACACCTTCCACAGAGCAGGTTACTCAGAGCCCCATCCAGCCTCAACGCCCACCAACATTACCTGAGCTGGCACAACAACACTGTGTGATGGAAGGCAGCAGCAGCTAAACAGTTTTCCCTTCAAATCCTGAGCACAAGACCAACTCTTCCTGCTGAGGAGGCAGAGGAGACAGCCAGAAGGATGCAGCAGGGAGCGAGGATCCTGGCCCTGGTTATTGGGAAGTGGATCCTCCTCCTGCTTTCTCCTCAGAAGAGTTCAGCCACTTGAACCCAACCCACCTCTCCTGTGGCAGGAAAAGGCCAGCCAGTGCTCCTGCCGGATGGCTGTTCAGTTTGACAGACCTCACATTCAACAGTTAACAGCCAGCATGTTTACAGGCAGCATTTTTTTTGGCTGCTGTCCCTGGCATGTCACTCTTGTTTAGCCAAATGAACTGGGAGGATTATAACAGACAGGGACACTGGTGCAAGTGACAGGCGCAGAGACAAGTGCTGCAAGAAGCTCATTTACACATCGAGTTTCACAGCCCGGCTCTCCCTTCCTGCTCCATAAGCTCATCAGCTGCTGCTGCAGAGCCGCCAGTTTTCACAGGAATGATGGAGCTCATAAACCCCTCCTTTTATTTTTTCTTCCCTGCCTGCTTAGACAACAGATTCTAATATAACCCATTTTTTAATATCGAGAATAAGCCCCCTTTTATGTGGAAATGTGGGTTTAATGTAAATAGCTCGTGCTGCTCTGATTCTCTCTGAGGGCTGTTGGCTGTTGGCAGTCCCCCTGTTGCCCTTCAAGTCACTTGGGAGTCACTGCTGCTGAGATGGGGATGGATCTCAGAGGGATCCGCGGTCTCTCCCGGGTGCTTCCTGCGCTATGTGACACTTTTTATCTCGGCTGTATTTCAGAGAACGCAGCAACATCTGCAGCTGTGAAATTGTCACCACCTGCCCCCAAAATAACGTGGTAAGAGGGGATAATAGGGTGAGTGTGACATGAGAGCTCTGAAGGAAGCCCTGCCATCCCAGCTCCATCTAAGCTGCTGTGTCCTTTGCAAGTGTCCAAGGCCACCCCACAGAGCCTCAGGTGCTCGTAGTTGTGTATCTCACCCCACACCAGGTCACCGAAGGCCCCGGGACTGCTCAGGGCTTTGCCACTCTGTTCTCAGTGCTCAGTCACATCAGCTTTCCAAAGCAGCATAAAAACTGAGAAACACACAGTGTTGTGAAAAGTATTTATTAGAATTGTCAACATTAAATTTTCCTTACTATTTTCAGTTTGTTGTGGAAATTAAAACAAGAACCACGTTTTCCAGCTGCAGAAATGCTGCTATTCAGCCAGTTTTAGTCTGCGGCTGTTTACAAGACAGCATAAGTTTTCACTGCGTAATAAAAACAATCATCTGTATTCCATGGCTGCAAGCAACAACACTGTGAGAGAGTGGAGCAAGTCGAGGAGGTTTTGGAGAAGAATATGAATTATCTCACCCGGAGAACAAAGCACAGACGGACCCTGAGCACCGAGGGAAATTGCACAACAACGTGCAGGCGAGTCTCCAAACCTGCACAGTTTAACTGGGGGATTTTATACTTTTGAGAAAAAATGTATTTCTTGAATATCCCCATAGGTACAGTCTTGCCACTTATTTCTGCGATTTAAGTTGTTGCTTCTGTTTTTTAAGGCTGAGATGAATGGACAAGCATTTAATCAGTCCAGTTGGATGGAGGAGCACAGGTACCACTGAGACTCGTGGGATGACTCTGCAATGAGCAAGAACATTAAAGGCTGCTATAAAGAAACAAGCTCCCGTGCCCTCAGATGGACAGAATTATAAAAATCCCCACAGCATCCCCAAAGCACTGAATTAACCGCAGAAGGAGCTGTGTTTAATGTGATGGATGGAGCCCGTGGGCCCCATCGCAGTGACGCGGCCGTCAGGGCACCGGTACCTGCCATCGCTCCCCGCAGCACCTTCCCGGGAACATCAGACAGGATAATTACGTACTTAAATCTGGGTGCTTTACTACACAGAAATTCATCTGCTACCCTCAGAGTCCTTGAAGTTAAAGAGGGATTTGAGTTACTGACATAATTTGTTCCCTGAGGGCTGTGGAAAGCAGAGAGAGGCACATCTGAATAATAACTCTCCGACCATGTCTTGAATGGGAGCTCCAGAGTGAGACACAATGGGAAGCAAAAGATATTAAATGTTTATAAGCTACACAGTTCCCAGGCAGGATGGGGTTGGGTTTTTTAAGCAGCAGCTGGGAGGGAGATGAGTAAGTCCCCTTCAGAAACTCTAATTACAGCCTTCCCATACCTGAAAGGAGCTTACAGGAAAGATGGGGTAAGACTATTTACAAGCGCTTGTAGTGACAGGACAAGGAGGAATGGGTTCAAACTGATACAGAGCAGGTTTAGATTGGATATTGTGAAGAAATCCTTCCCTTTGAGGGTGGGGAGGCCCTGGCACAGGGTGCCCAGAGCAGCTGTGGCTGCCCTATCCCTGGAAGTGCCCAAGGCCGGGCTGGATGGGGCTTGGAGCACTGTGGTCAGGTGGGACGTGTCCTTGCCCATGGCAGGGGGGGGCACTGGGTGATCTTCAAGGTCTCTTCCAACCCTCCCCATTCTGTGATTCTGTGACCTGTGACAAGCTGCTTTACGCTCACTTTGCCAAAGCTTCTGTTCAGGTGATGCTGTCTGCGGTCCAAGCTAGGGGCTGCTGTGTGTGAGGGGCTCTGTCTGTGAGGGACGTGGGCTCCCCCACCTCACCGGGCGGGATGAGGCTGCCCTTTGCCGGGAGCCCTTAACCCTTAGTCCGGTGCCCTTAGCCCGGTGCCCTAAGCCCAGAGCCCGGAACCCTTAGCCCTTAGCTCGGAGCCCTTAACCCGGTGCCGGCGCTCGCCCCGGGGCCCCTGAGCCGAGTGGCTCCACAAGATGGCGAGCGTGGGCCCGCGCGCGGCCCAAGATGGCGGCGGGCGGCGCGGCGCAGGGCCGGAGGCGCTCGGACACCCGGAGCCCCGCTCGCCCGGCACGGCCACGGCCCAGGCACCGGCCACGGCACCGGGCCCGGCGCTCCGCGAAGCCGGCCCCGGCAGCCGACCCAGCACAGCCCGCAGGGGAAGCAGCCGACACGGCGAGCCCGGTACGAGGGACGGGGCCGCGTGGGCTGGTGTGGGAGGGAAGGGCCGCGGGGCCGGGCGGTCACAGCGTGTGGCGATCGCAGGTAATTATTACCATTATGAGCATCACGATGTGGGAATTGTCAGGAGAATTTGAGTAAACTTACCGCCGTTCCCCCTCCTCCCACACGACGTTGTTTGTGCCAGTGCAGAAATACAGAGCAGACTTAGCTGCTAGCCCTGATGGGTGATGACAGTCAGGCCTGGCACAGCAATTCCTATTAGCATCATCCTTAAGAAAATAAAGACATGGTGATTGACCTCGTACGGTGCTAGTTTATTCTCTTGAGAAGTGTTTTCCGCTCGCTGGTGATGGATTGTACATTGTGGTTTATGTAAGCTGTCTGTTCCTCTTTTCCTCTCTTCACATGCACTTTCTACTAATTACTTTTCTTAGAAGGTTTGGATCAAGGTGCCACTCATGTGATGGAGCCCCTCTGTTCCACAGCCAGCTTTGCAACTAAAGAGATACTGTGATTTTATTCTTCTTTGTTTCAAGTGACCTTTAGGATCTTGTCTTTTTTTCTAACAGTGTTCATCGCATGAAGCTGTTGAAGGACAACCTGCAAAGAGGATGAAATGTGAAAAAAGCGGTCTAAAATCAGAGCTAGAAGGACTCACATGTGAAAGTGGAAACCTTGCTGCACTGGGGGAAACACCTAAAACATCTGATGGCGATGTAGGTTCAGAAGGTCCAGGAGGCAGCAGTATAATCCAACAGGAAAAAGATGAAAGCATTCCAGAGACTGATGAAGGGAAGCAGGAAAAGGAGCATGGTGTTTCTCTGGAGCCACATGCAGTAAAATCCAGCCGTACTCCATTAAAAATGGGTGGGTTTCTGCACCACCATCACGTGTTCAGCGAAGAGGAGAGCAGCTGTGGGAGCTTTGATGGGGCCAGCTCGGAGGATGCAGATCGCTCGCGGAGGCCGATGCTCCTGGAGCACAGCAGCGGCCTCTCGGATGAGGACAGCAACCAGCCCATGCCAGTGCACCGGTTCTTTGGAGATGTTGAGCTGGTGAGATGAGGAGTCTGTTCCTGCTTTAGATTCAGCCCTGGTCTGCTTAAAATTTGCCTCAAAACTCTTGGTGAATTTGACCAGTGTTGTTGGATATCTGGAGTCATACCCCTGAATACCAGACAGAATTATCTTCATCAGAGATGAAATTACTTGCCTAGCCAAATTAATTTCAGATGTAAAATCTTTCTTATTTAGATTTTTTAGTCCAATTCCGTAAGATAGGTGTTTTATTGATAATGACATTATGGAGACACAGCGTTGTTGGCAAAATAGTATTTTGCTAGTCTTTGGTTCTTAACAGAATCATAGAATGGCTTGAGTTGGAAGGGATCTTAAAGATCACACAGTTCCAGCCCCGCTGCATGGGGATTGTTTGGAATGGATACTGGTTTCTGTCTACCTCAGCTTTTGAACTGATCCAAGGGCCAGAGCTTTAAATTTGAATTCCTTTAACAAGCACAACTTTGGGGCAAGTAATGCCACCATCTTTTAGGTGTTTCCTGTGGTATTTAGGGAGCAGTGAGGATTTGTTTAGGGAGCCCTTCGCCCTCTGCAAATCCTCTCACACCTGTGGAAGGAATGCCAGCCTTGAGACTGCCCATGGATCTGGTTTGGGCAGGCTCCCCTCAAAGCCCCCCAGCTTTAGCTTTGGGTTTGTGCCACTGCTCCCAAGCTGATGGTTGGTTCCCACATCAGCTGAGAGAGGATGGGAACTCGTGGGGGCAGGAGTTCTGCCATTTGCCACCACGGATTTCCTTACTGATTTATCTTTTCCCTCCAGGATCTCCCAGCAGTTGTGCTCCCAAGCATGACGAGGAGCAGGCGAGAAGCCAGGAAGCTCCATTTCATCGCAAAGGAAGATGATGATGATGAGGAGGAGGAGGAGGAGGAGGAGGAAGAGGATGTTGTCTAACAACAAACTGTAAACAAACCTTTCTTTTTCTTTGCGACCACATGGCAATGGCTGTGTCAGTAACATGAGGTGTCTGTTTGCCTTTTCTCAGGGAGAGAACTAGAAGAGTTTGTTTTGCTGGAATTGGCAGATACAGTATTCCAGTGGTTATCTGGGGCAAAGACTGAATTTTCAGTGATTTGGAAATAAATTATAATTTAGCACTTTACCACTGATATTTAGGAAAAAAAACCCAGGGAAAATAAAAGTTCTTACAGCTTTTTGGTACATTTGAGCCTCTATCTTGAGGAAATATTTGTTTTCACTCCTTTTTTTTTTTCAAACTACTCAAGAAAAGGATGCTGGAACAAGGTTCTTTTACTTCTGTGATGTCCGTGGCATCCAGGTAATAAAGGAGCAAATTGACTCCCTGGTACAAAGAAGGTCAAGGGTCAGCCTTGTGAGTTGTTTACACCTAACCGAGGACCAATTAAACCTCTGAAATGCAGTTCTGCTGGCAAAATGAAATGCAGGATGTCAGAGTGGGCTCAGTGTGTTCATCTCTGGGAGTTTAGCACGTTTTCATTGCACGTCAGCTCTCCAAACACCCACCCCGTGGTGCTGCCTCCTCACTCCACCTCCTGCTCTAAGTGTTGTCCTTCCTCGATTTTCAACTGATTTCCAGCAGGGATTTTGGAAACAAATGCTTTGGTGCTGATAAACAAGGAATACCATCCCTTGGATTTGATGGACAGAGGAAGATTGCTAAGGCTGTGGAGCAGCCCCCTTTGCATGTTTAAAAAAAAAAAAGGAGCAACCTCAGCTAATTCCAGGAACTGTTAATTCACCCAATGTTCGTGGGAATATTTCTTTCAAAGTGTGATTATGCAATAAGCTTCCAGATATTTATTGTTGTATTATAGCTCCTTCTATGTTTCTAAAAATAGAGAGAAAATGTTATCAGCAGATGGTTTAAATAAATATTAATTTCTACAGCTAGAGCCTGTTAAACATTCAAAAGTTGTAAGGCAAACAAATTGCATATGCATGGCATGGTAATGCATTCCCATTTCCACTCCAGCTGATGCATTGTTTCTGTCAAAGAGATTTCTTGGCTCTTTTTCACTCTAATTCTGTAATACAGAAAAATCCAGATTTTTTAATCGCATATTCATGCTGCTCTGTGTTGCAGCAGCTCCTCCCGGCATTCCTTCAGTGCTGTGTTTGCTGCTGGCTCTTTCTAGCAAACACAATTTCACACAGAGACATTCATTTCACTGTGCAAAATGCATTTTCAGTTTGAGGGACATGTGCCACACAGGTGACACTGGGTTTGTCACCAGAATCCTGCCAGTGCTGCCCTCCCCAGTGTCAAACAGTGCAGGAAGGGAAGCTGGAAGGATCAACTGCATGCAGTAGGATGGGAAATCCTGTGTTTAAAATGCATCTCCCTGCTTTTCAGATCACAGCGTTTGGGAGGAGACTGAGTTTGCTGTTATTTAATTAAATCAATACTCTCTGTAGCAAAGCTTCCAAGACCCAGTAATTCAGGGCTCAGGCAGAAACACCATTTCCACAAAATTCCATGTGGACTAACTGATCTAGGACCAACAATATGGGGGAAAACAGAGCTTTTCCTAGTTATTTACAGAGCAGTAAGTAGCTGGTGCTCCATTTGTAAACACCTTTCCTTTCATGCTCTATCTCACCTGATTAATCTCTCGTGCATCTCCACGTACTCACACACACACACGTGTGGGGGGCACTTTTTTATTTAAAAAGTTCACACGATTTACACTGACACTCCCAAAAGTTCAGTTGCTATCAGCTGGTATTAAAAAAAAAAATTCAAGTAAAAAATTGAATCATTTGTGATTTGTTGCCTGAGGTAGAAAATGTTTTACCACAGCAATATTCTCCAAGGCAGTGAGTAAACGTTACTGTAAACATGATCATTATAGCTGTCCTTGCTGCTGGTGCTTCAAGCAAACTCAAGCTGAAGAGGCAGAAAGTGTTAGAAAGGAGAGGGAAATCAGGAGAGAAGATGGCAAACAAAGGTGGGAAAAGAAAAAATGTGGGGATATGCCATGGCTTTGCTCTTCTTTCTGGGAGATACAGGTTTGAAGCAATGGCAAAGGGGCAGTCAGGGACGAGGGCAGGAGTTTGGCACAGGTGAGGTGGCACCTTTGGCACTCCTGAAATACACTGGTTGCTACCTGCAAAAGGCACAGAGTAAAACATGATTCTAAATCCTTCCTTGTTTGGCTTAATCTTCAGAGGAATAGGGATCTATGAGCCCCTGCAGATTAGTTTGTAAGAAATGTTTTATCCAGGTTTCATTTCTGTGTACTGTGAGTTTTGGGCCAACACTGGCCAGAGATGACAGGGTAGAATCAGTGTCAGCCTCTGGCTCATTTTGTACCTTTATCACACTTGATTTGAGCTGAGGGAAGCTTGTAAGGAGTGGGAAGGCAGGAGAGGAGAATTAAATGGGATATTGGAGTGTGCTTTGGGAGGTTTTGGTTGGGTTACCCAGCCAGTCTTGTGCCAGGGACTCTCAAATAGTTCTTATTTAAGAAATTGGAGCTATTTAAAACCAACAGACTGACATGATTGAAAAAAGCAGCAGGTCCCTTCCAGAGACAGCACTAGGAAATCTCATGGGTTTGCTTCCTCTTTCTGTAAATCCTGGTTTTGTCACAGCTAAGGTTATGATTGGTTTTCTTATGACAAGCAATATGTACAAGTTTTAAATTATCCAGGGTAAACAGCAGCTGATAGAAGTATTCCCAGTTCACTTCTCTCCCGTCTCGTGTTTTGACAGCTTCTGCCAGTTCTGGGACAACAGCACGTTTCTTCTCAATTCTTGGGGACACAAAAGAGAAGACAATATTGCCATCAAGAGTTTTTTCAGAATAATGAAGCCTCTATCTTCCTTTCAGAGCCAGGCAGAACTGGAATTCTTTCTCTGTAACTAGGTGTATGATTTTTTTCCCCAAGGAAATTAGTCTAGCAGATCTTGTTTGCTTCACACCTACATTTGAAATGGGTCAGAGGGGGTTTTGCCAGAGAGGAGAATTCACACGGGTAGTGCAGTGAGAAGGGGTTCCATACAAAGAAAATCTGCACCGAGGCAAAGCAGCTAATGAGAGGCAGCATTTCATCTGTCTTCAAGGTTTTGTTCTCGGAACAGCTGCAGCATCCCAGCACCTTTTCTCACAACACATTCACAGCAGAGCTGACTGCACAGCGGGGGGAAGGGACTAAGGCTTCTGATGAAGCTGAAGGGCACGAAGCAGGTAAGTCACTTTGTACATACATGTGGTCGAGATTCCAGGTGCTGAAGAGGATCCTGCTTTCCCTGTTGCTGTAGGGGTTGATGGAATGCTTACACGGGCAGTCATCTCTGTCGAAAGGGCCCTGTGAAAGGTGTCACACTCATCACCCCAGCATGGTCCTGCCATGTGCTAGTGATCCTGCACCCCCCACATCCCCCCCCAGCCTGACACTGCACCCAGGAAACTGCTTCCTTCCTCTGATGTTGAAGTGGGAATGGGTTCAAACTTAAAAAGGGGAAGTTTAAGTTAGGTATATGGAAGAAATTCTTCCCTGTGAGGGTGGGGAGGCCCTGGCACAAGGTGCCCAGAGAAGCTGGGGCTGCCCCATCCCTGGAAATGTCCAAGGCCAGGTTGGACAGGGCTTAGAGCAGCCTGATCTAGTGGGAGGTGTCCCTGCCCTTGGGAGGGGATGGAATAAGATGATCTTTAAGGTCCCTTCCAACCCAAACCATTCTGTGATTCTTCAGGAAGGCTGCAGGTACCTGACAGGAGAACCACCCCTCTGCGGTGCACAGGCGCGCTGCCTCCTCCTCCTCCCTTCTGTCAAAGTAGCACCCGTTGTACTTCACAGATTTCAGTTTATCTGCCATCAGGTCGATTATCCCTCTGTAGGCATCTCGTGCTGCAGGATGAACGTTTGAAATAAAACCACTAACCTAGAGGGGGGAAAGCCAGCAATCACTCCTCCGTTCCTGTGGCAGCCAGGGGCTCTTTTCTACAATCACAATGCTACATTGTAAAGGAACTTCATATTCCCGTGGCTACAGAATTACTGTTACAGCTTGACACAGGTTACTTCAACAGAAACTCTTACCTCTCTCATGTAGCCCCGCATTCTGCTCTCACAGCTGTGCCGCAGGTAGCTGGATTTGTTCTTGAACCGAGACTCCAGCCCTGGAGGGAACGAGATTGTTTTGTACCTCAGCACACCTCCTGCCCAGCTGGGAATTCGTCCTGGCTTTTCACTAAGTGAGGATGCACAGGTTTTTAAATTTCCCATTTTTATTTTACTGGTTCAGGACTACCCTGCTCTCAGCACTTGAAAGAACGCTGTAGAGCATCCACTGAGAGAGCAGTAGCTGGTATTGTCAAATGTTTCTTGTTACTGTGTATATGTGGAACACCAAGAGAATTGCTGGAGAAGAACTGCAGTAATGGCCTGGGAATGGGAAGGGAGACTTGCAGAGTGTAAAGAGAACATAAAGCAAGGTTAGCTGGCAGAGATGTGCAAGTTATCCATATACTATCAGCAAATCATTAAAATGTCATAAATGCAGATTTATATTAATGGGGGAAAATGTATTCCAGAGCTATCTTTGATAAAGCAGTAGGGAACACAATTTTTAAAAAAATGTTGTCTGGTAGTAAAGATGCATATACTTTAAAGAAACCTAAAGACACCTGCTAATGGAAGGGATAACTAAACCCCAGACCAAGTACCCAATCCCACCAGCCAAAAGAGCTCCCAAACTTTGCTTTAAGAGCAGCAAAACTGACAGAAGTGACTTTTCAGAGCAGAGGAAGACCTGGGAGTCCCTTAGCAGCTTCCTGTGGCAACAAACACACCTTCAAACCATTTCTTGTCGTCTTCCTTGTCTTCGGCCAGGATGTTTTCGCTCAGGTTGTGGATGAGATCCGCCAGCAGCTTCTGCCTGTGGGGAGCCCGCTCGTCCGTCAGCAGCCTCCGCGCAGCCTCCACCACAGCGCCCTGCTGGCTGCAGAACGCAGCCAGGAGCCGCTCGATGTCGCTGGCACCTGGGGCAGGTGAGGCGGCACCGGCTGAGCCCCCGGCGCCGGCGCTGCCCCCGCGCCCCCCGCCCGGCCCCGCACTCACAGCCCCGCCAGCTCTCCCCGGGGCCCAGCAGCACCAGCTCCGTCTGCGGCGGCAGCGCTCGGAAGTAGCTCTCGGTCAGCTCCGTCCCGTCCTCATAGAGGCAGAGGCGGCTGCCTGGCAAGGGAAGCTGCCCCGCGGGCGGGTGAGCGGCGGGCGGGACCCCGGCTCCGAGCAGCCCCGCACCGCACTGAGAGCGGCTCCAGCCCCGGCCCGCAGCTGCGGCACCCGGTAACCCCGGTCCTGCAC
>VZRR01005638.1:28771-43563 GCA_013398015.1 Oreocharis arfaki | reverse complement strand
GGGCCGCGTTGCCATGAGAGCGGCAATGGGGCCGCGCTGAGCCAGGTGGGGTCCGGCCCGGCGCTTCCCCCCCGCGCTCCGCTCTCCCTCCGCCCCGGGGACCCCCTGAGGGCCCGCCGGGCTCCCGCGTGCTTTGTCCGCCGCCCGTCCTGGCCGTCCCCCCGGAACGGTGCCGCCGTGACCCCTCCGGGCCTGCGCCTCCTGCGGGGCCAGGGCCGGCGAGGGGAGGGAGGGACGGGGCCGGTGTTGGTGCCGTAACACCGGCACGGCCCGGGGTGGGCAGCGGCGGTCCCAGTGCTTGTCTTGTGTCCCCAGCAGTAGCCGCCGTGGGTGCGTGGCGTTCCCAATGAGACTAAACTGAGCTTGTGCTTTGCGTTTTGTTCCTCTGGCTCCAACACACACAGCATGGTGCAGGTTTGGTACAGGTTGCTCCTGTATGCATTTGGAACTCTTGGTTTCAGGCTCCATCTTGGATTATCAGGTTTAATTTATTGGTAGACTGCTCTGCAAGTGAGCTAAATCCTCGTTTTGCTCAGCACAAATAAAACCCGCACTATAAGAACATTTATGGTGCTAATGTTAATTAAAGGGAATACACATTTGCACTCATCATCTACTGACTTGACAGACCAGAAGATTCAATTCTTTTGACTGTAGTGTCTCAGTGGGTTTTTATCATCCTTCCAGGGATGAGTTTAAGCTTGAAGGCCGTGGCTGTGACCAGCTCAGCTCCCCAGGATGCCACACAAGATCGGTTTCACCGTGGTCAGTTCGTCGGGACACGAGGATGGGTTCAGCGCTCGGGAGCTGATGGTTCACGCACCAACAGTGAACGGGTGGCGGTCGCCCAGGTACTGTGTGGGGATGGTCTTGGAGCGCTGAAGTTCTGAAGCACCAAGTTTAAAATGAGCGGCAGATGTACTGTGCATGGTCAGAGCAGTTTACAGCATCCCAGACCAAACTGATACAGCAAAAAAGTTATTTTAATCTCATGGAATCGTCATCCTGGGGGGAAAAAACACCTTGGTTAACACCTAAAGGCACTGTGTTGTATTTAAATAAAGTCCTGGGAAATGAAAATGAGAACTGTTTGTGTTCTTGGCAGTCTTGGAGTTTGCAACTGCTTTGACTTAGTATGAAAAATCTGTTTGTCTCAGCACATCCTCTAAACATTTGCGAGGCACCTGAACATATGCACACAGTAAAGAGAAGGGAAAAGTGCTTCCACTCTACTCTTGGGATTCTTCTTACAATATTTATGATGTTGGCTTACAATTGATAACTTGAAAGTTCCATAATTAAATATTGCTCAAGTTGGAAGTGAAGTCCTCTTTAAAAGGATGATAGAATTCAGGAACTGTGTCTCTTTCAGGCTCTGTCAGTACCCCCAGGAAATCATCCTGCAGTTGGTGGAGAGGTGTCGGATCCGGAAACTGCAGCTGCTCGCTCACCAGTACATGATTGCAAGCAAAATTGAGTTCTACATCAGTGAGAGTCTGCCTGAGTACTTTGTTCCGTATCAGTCAGAGAGGTTTCAGAGACTCGGGTGAGTCAGAAAGTTCTGAATGAGTTTATTGTCTTAATCTGTGGGCTGTGTGTGATGTGGACACGCTGCGTGAGCAGCAGAGAGATCTGTGACAAAGCTGGAGATGCAGGTGAATTGCCTTGCCAGCTGACAGCACACGTTGTCTCAGTTATGAGGGAGTTTTAAACCTTACCAGTGTTGTAACCTGAGGAGCAGAAATCCACCTGTGTGTTTGTATCCTCTGCTCACGTGTTACGATTTCCTTCCCAGTTATGTCCCTCTCTCAGACAACGAGAAGACTGATTTCAGAGCTCGAGAGTTGAAATCTGTGTACATGGATGCAGTTGGCCAGTACCTGAAGCTGATTTTCCATAAAAATTATGCCAATAAATACAACTTGTACGGGCAGGTGAGTTAGAAGTCCTGACCTGGTAACCTAGGTTACACTTCCCTAGTAAAGAGCAGGCACAGAAATCTGCTCCCTTGATTTGTAGAAACAAAAAATGTTGGTTGAAAGCTCCTGTATTTATTTTAGTTTGTTTTAAAGCACAAAACACGAAAACCAGGTTAGAAGTGAGTTGGGATCAGGTGGATGCACCTCATCCAGACAAACAAGTCAAGGGCACATTCTGTCACTCTTGTTTGTGCTGAGCTTTAGTCCACACAGCAGGGTCTGTGTTGAGGACAAGGAATTCCCTCTGAGAACACCTTTGGGGTCACAAAGCCACTCTTGAGTGGTTTAGACCTGTTGTGGCATTAAGTGAAGGCGTTGCACAGCCACCGTGGTTCAGACACACAAATACCTGCCCTCAGTTCTGCAGGGACTCCTTTCAGTTCCAGATCAGGAAAGGGAGCAGCACAATGGGGTTGTAGATTTGGTGATGCATTTTCAGTGAAGCAGGAGGCACATTTAGCACTCAGTGCTTCTCTCTGCTTCCCTACCACCCTGCCAACTATAGGCCCTGTTTGTTGTTCCAAGAAAAGAGGAGTGAACTTGCACGTTTCCATTTTCTGTGAATCTCTGCAGGTTGCCCTGGTAGCTGTGAACATCATTGGGGATCCAGCAGACAGTGGCAATGACAGCATGAGCAGTGTAAGTGCAAAGCACTTTTACTGTTGCTCCTTCTCTTTGAGTGTAGAAGTAATGGGATGAACCTTTCTTCTGCCAGTTCTGTGCTGTAGCAGAGCTGTGTTGCATTAATTTATTTTTAATGTTTTCTTGAAGCAAGGAATTTGAGCCTAATACATGAATACAAAAATTAAATATGATTAGTTGGGACATTTTCATTTTTCAGCCTCTCCTTGCTTCAGTGTGCCCCAAAATACAAGTGCTCTGCATTGCAGAGCTGATGTTGGTTGTGGAAAGTCAGAATTCTGTCTTGAACTCACACCTGATATTAGTGAATGTGCATTAAGATTTTTTTTTTCCCACTCTTCCAAAGCCTTCCAGAGAGAAGCTGATAGATCACTACTTGGGAATTAAATCGGATGACCCTGCCTTAGATGGAACTTACCTTGGGTAAGGATGTTCTTTGCATATACCCTGTCAAAACCTCTGCTCAGTGTGAAGTAGTTGTTGGTCTCTGTGTTTTGTTAATTCCCTGCAAATGAAAAGAGAAGCCTGGCTTGTTGCAGTTTTTTTTATTCATTTTATGCCTTCAGGAAACGTGACTCCATTTCACCTCTGGACGATTTGGCCTTTGACATGTACCAGGACCCAGAGGTGGCTCAGATAATCCGGAGGCTGGATGAGAAGAAGCGGGAAGCTGTGCGTCACGAGTGCTACGACCACGCCAAGAAGCTCAAACAGGCCATTGCAGACTTGCAGAAGGTGTTGTTGAGAGATCTCTGGCTCCTAAGTGGAGCAGTGCTCCAGTGGCCCATCAGGGCCGTGCTGTTTGTGTGGAATCGTAATGATTTTCCATATATTTCCTGAAAGAATAATTTTAAAATCAGATAGCTTGATTGAGTAATTTGGCTGGAACTAATGAAACAAGTAGAGTAAGGTCATTCCAAGAAATGCTCAGTGAAGTGATTCCAAGAAATGTGTAGGAATATGATTCCAAGGTGATTTGTACCAATCCCAGGTGGGGGAGCGACTCGGCCGGTACGAGGTGGAGAAGCGTTATGCCGTGGAGAAGGAGGATTATGACCTTGCCAAGCAGAAGAAGGAGCAGATGGATGAGTACAGGCTGAAGGTGTACCAGCAGCTGGAGCTGCACGACCTCCTGGATGCACAGCTGCTGGTGGGTGCTGTTAGTCCAAACTCAGGAGGGTGTTCTAAATAGAAATGGCAGAGCGACCCAACTTAATTCACGGGTTAATGGAAATTTTGAGATTTACTAAAGTTTTTTGGTTTTCTGTTCGGATTATGGATTTCCCCAACCTAAGACTCTCAGTGTGGTGTTTTATGAACATGCTTAGTCTCCATAAATTACATTGAACTGTTGAGGTCTCAAGAAAATGGCATTAGAATCCTGAATGTTTTGCGTAATTTCAAGGCTACCTGATGCAGATGAATAAGGTATGTTCTCATATTTTGGAGGGGTAGAGGAAGCTTAGGCTGGTATCAAGGCTGACTATACAGAATCCATGTGATTTTTTTATATACATATAGTTATATAATGTTCTCAGAACAGGAAGTTTTATAATCCCTCCACACATGCACCCACACAGAATTATTTTCTGACTGTTTCATAAAGCTGCATCCAGTGGGAATGATGACACACCTGTGAGCCAGGTTTAATATTTACTTGAAACCCCCAGAAGCTTGTTGACAGAGTTGTAGCTATACTGACTGATTTTAGCACATTTTTAGCCTTGCTGTAAAAATCTCCTTCCTTTTCTCAGATCCGAAAACCACCTGAGTTGCCTCTGAGGTCTGTGAGTGGCACTGAGAGCCCCCAGAGCTCCCTTCCTGAGCCCACAGACCCATCCCAAGGAGAGCTCCAGAGGGCAGAGTCTGTGCTGGAAGAGCAGTTGGTGGATCCCACTTCTTCTGAGTCTGTTGTTCCCTACCAGTCCCCTCTTTCTCCTCAGACTCAGCCCACAACTTCCAAGGAAACATTTTCCAAGGAAAATGTGAGTAGTGTTCCCTCTGTTACAAGATAAATCTGTCAGAGCGAACAATCTGATGTTCAGCCTTCCAAACAATGGGATTATTCTCATGGTTAACTGGGGAGTGATGCTGCTTTGATGTGAGAAAATTGCACTGAGGTGAATCCAGTTAGTGATAAAACCACTTCACATCTGAGTCGTTTCCAGAGCAACGAATTTTATCTTTTCTGCTAGGTGGAATTTTTACCTTATGATGAGAGGCCTCTCCCAACCATCTGCAAGCAGGTGGATGAAGCTGTTGCCTACCTTGAGCCAGAGGTGACCGAAGAGGACGTGGGTGATGCTCCAAGGCCTGGCAATACTGGGGAGCCCAAACCACTCACGGAGAAGGCACTGAGAGAAGCCAGCCCTGCTGTGGAAGTTTTTGGAGAGACTTTGGTAAATACCAGTAAAACAAACCCAAACCCCAGTAAAACAAACCTAGGTTTATTGTGCTCAGTGTCGTATTGAGAGGGTTTTTATGTGTTCCGAGCTGCTGTTTAGAAATCTGAGCTTAAAATTAGACCTTGGCTTTATGGATGCCTGTTTTCAGCATTTCTACAAGTCTGTAGCTCTGATGATCGATCACTTGGTGTGCTGATAAACAGGCAGGATCCAGCAGACTGCTTTAGGGTATTGGTCCAGAATACCCATAACTTGGCACTGTCTTTTGCAGGGAGAGAAACTCTCACTGTGCCTGGAAGGGCTCCATGAGCCTGACCTGTTAATCCCATTTCACTCATTGCGTTCCAAAATGTGTGATTTAATAAAGCTAGATTCCTGTGGGGAACACCTGGGGATTTCATGCTTCAGTTGATACATTCTTTTGAGGCTGGTTCTCTGCATAAATGTTAAATATGTTTTGAAATATCTGTAGGGGCCTTTTAAGAGGTGGACTTGTTCTGTGCTCAGGTTTCAGGAGCGTATTCCAGAGCTTGGTCGTATCGAGAGGAAGCGTTACTGGCTGTGTACGAGAAGCTGATGGAAGTGTCAGTGGACACTCCAAAGGAGGATTTAAGGAACATGCTGAGGGCTGCTGTTTTCCTTGTGGAAAGGGCCATCAAAGACACTGTGTCTTCAGTAAGTTGGGGTGGGTTTGGTGCTGCAGTGAAGAACTAGCAGCCAAAATTGCAGAACCGTGGGGTTGGGATACTTTGAACAAATTGTTTATGAATCTGCTGTTGAGTAAGTCCAAACCCAAAACCTCTCAAAACTCTAAAACAAATGGGCAATATTGAGCAGATGGAGAACATTGCCCTGGGCTAAGCCATAGCTTGAGAAACATCTGCTGATGCAGTAAATGTGCAGTGAGGTTGGGCCTTTTTGTTTGTTAAAGGTGAAATACAGCAATGAAGTAACTTTCAGTTTCTGGCTCAAGGAACTGCACTTAGTTGAAGGACACTTGGGCATCAAATAAACCTTAAATAAGAAGAAAATCCAGGAACTGTTACTCTTTTTAAAACAATTTCTGAAGCCTTTCACCTAAGTCCTGGCAACAGGTTTTCTGGAAGAGAGTTGTCTGAAGTAGCTTCCATTAAGGATGCTACTGTAATTCCAGATGAAGAATAGATTTTACTGTATTGTCTGAAAATGGGGGGGCTCTGTGTTATTTTTGCTCAGTGTTTCCTTTTTCTTTTTAACTTAGGTTTTTCAGGCTTCCCTGAAACTTCTAAAAATGATTATTACCCAATATATACCAAAACACAAACTAGGGAAGCTAGAAACTTCTCATTGTGTGGAAAAAACCCTGCCACATTTGCTTTCCAGAACAGGAGACTCTTCATCCCGCCTTCGTCTTCTCGCTTCAACCTTCATCCAGGTGGGTGTGTCCCTTCAAATTTGGGAATTCACAGGTGGGAAACGCCTGATCAGAGTGGATTGTGAGACCAGGGTTGGCTGCTGTGAAGGGTTACACCTTACCACAGAATAGCTGGGGTTGGAAGGGCCCTCTGGAGATCCTCCAGTCCACCCCCCTGCCAAATCAGGGTCACCTGGAGCAGTCTGGGGGTACCTGCTGCTGCTGCAGGTGTGACTTGTGCTTTTTGTTGCAAGTGACCTACAGGGATGAGAAAACTCTCCTTTGCAGAGACAGGTGATTGTCCTCACCCAGCATCTGCCTGCTCACTGACGCTGTGTGTTTCTAGGAAATGGCACTGTGCTCTGAAGTGAAACCTCTCCAGATTATTCCAGTCCACCTGGTTAAAACACTAAAACCGAACTGCCCGACACACCTGGCCATGAGCCACGTGGAACTGGTGGAATCTCTCTTGAGAGCCATGGGGACTGAAAACTCCGGGTTTACCGTCAACAACGTCATGAAGGTAAGAGGTCGAGGTTACAGCACATGGAGGATTTTCTTATGGTTTTCTGGGGGCTTGCCTGGCTGGTTTGGAGTGCTTGAAAATTTCTGAAGAGGTGCATTCCCCTGATCGACAGTGCTGGTAGTTTTAAACCAGGTTGGGTGGGGCTTGGATCAACCTGGTCTAGTAGGAGGTGTCCCTGCCCGTGGTATGGAGTGGCATGAGATGAGCTTTAAGGTCTCTTTCAACCCAAACCACTCTAGGATTCTATGAACCAAGATATGGGGGAAAAAAGAATCAATGGGTTAAAAAGTGCTTGCAAAACCTGTTTTGCAGGGAGATTTCTCCTGCTGCAGGAGAGTCTTGGGCTAACAATCCTTAAAAATGGGAAAAAAGAGAGAGATACATTTTTATGATTATTTTCAGTTTGCCACAGGAGCTCTGGAGCACAGGGCCCATGAGGTGCGTGAGGTGGTGCTGCGGATCATCTTTGCCATGTACAGGGAGCACAGGGCAGCCGTGCTGGAATATCTCCCTCCCGACGACGCCGGCGCCCGCAGGACCGTGCGCTACAAAACACTCTTTGATGGGTTTGCCAAAATCGATGGGAAGTCTTCTGAAACTGAAATGAGGGTATGTAATGAGAGGGCAGAACGTACAGGGCCGCTTCAGAATGGCAGTTGGCTCAGTATCCTGATTTCATGGCTGGGTTGGATGCTGCACAGGTAGCAGAGCGTCTTCAGGTGTGTGGTTTTTGTTCCTTGGTGTAGAAGGGTCAGTGTATTCTCTTGGGAATAAAGCCAACAAGGAATACAGAATGGAAGTGCTGAAAGAGTGCACAAGCAGTTTGGAAAATGCATAAATGCTATTTTCTGCTGTCAACCCTGGGGAACAGTAAGCCCAAAGGCTGTGCTGTGTGTTCCTTTCAGGTAGTGCAGAGGACTTTGGGAGAGGGGAGGTGTCACTGTATCACACCCATCACTTAACCAAGCAGGAGATTTCCTGTCCTGCATCAACCATGAGTTCTGTGCTGATATGTTTTGCAATCTCTTGTGTATGAGGGATGGTTCCAAAGCTTTTGGAACTGACAGAGTATTTCCTGCCAGGTGCAGAGAAAAGCAGCAACAGAAGCAGAGAAACAGACAAAGGAAGAAATGAAAGCTCTAAAAGGCCACCCAGCAGCTCTAAAGTTAGAGTTACTAGAAGAGGTTGATGCTGAAGAGGTGAACATGTTTCAGTTTAAGGTTTAAGGTTTTTTTAAGCCCTTGCTCCTTGGGTATGATGGACTTATATAATGAACATTGGTGTTGTCTCATTAAAAAGAGAGAGAAACTCCAGACATAACCTGCGTGACTCTCCTCCTCAGCAGTCCAGCTTAAAATCTGGGGTGTTGTTTTTCCTAACAAAGTGTAAAATTTGGATTCTTTATTCTAATATAACGATATAATAATACCTTTATAATATAAAATAATATGTTAATGCAAGAGATTTGCCCTAGAACCAGAAGCACAAACACTGTAGTGCATTGGCTCTGCTTCTAAATCCTAAATTCCAGACAGAAAACAGAACATAGTGTGTTCCCTTTCTCCCTGGAAGGCAAATATCTGACTTAAATTTCTTTGTTCAACAGGAGAAAGAATCTGATTTTCGGAAGACAGAGATTCGAGGTAGGTAGTTTCAAATAAGAGTTAAGAACCGTAGATGAATTAAAATGTGATCCTGGTTTAATAGTTCTGTCCTTACAGGTTACCAGCTATATGGAAGCCCCCAGGCTACAGCAGGAAAGATTCAGGAGGAACTTTCCTCTGTTGCAAATTACCTGGATAAGTAAGTGAGATGAGCCTCTAATCACCTTAAGCACTTGGTGTCACCTGTGAGCTCATAACAGTAATAATGTTTTTCCAGTAGATCAAAGCTGATACCTTCATCAGTGAAACAATAAAGACTAAAATCTCTTCTAACAGATTTGGAGTTATCACCAGGCAATCCTAGCTGCTTTATTTTTAAGTTCTTGGATAGTGTGACTTTGTACTTTTTTTTTCCCTGAGTGTTTGCTTGTGGGATAAGAAGTAGTCAGTTTAATGTTCAACTGCCAGTGTGCAATAAGGGAAAAATATGGTGTGGCTTTGCTGGGTGTTGTGGGGGGAAGGTGTAGAGGAAGGAAGCCCTTGGAAATTCTGGAGCCAGGAAAGCCAGTTTTGGTGAGCTGCTCTCAGAACTTCTGTGGAATTAGTCATTCTATAAGAAAAAATGCTCTATAGTTGTATTTACCATAAGTTACTCCCAGTACCTGCTCCATCCTCCGGTCAGCACTACACAGGGAAAAGAAGGTCTTCAAGGTATTGGCTATTTTTAGAATAGTTTGGGACAGAAGGAACAGGGCTCATCCATTTCTCTCTGATGTCGCTGATGTTTGTATTTTTTTCCCAGCTTGTGTATTTTTTGTGGTGAAAGGAACAAATCCTTCACAGAGGAAGGGTTGGATCTGCATTACTGGAGGCACTGCCCCATGTTAACCCGATGTGAGCACTGCAAACAGGTCAGACTGAACTTCCCACATCTCCTGGAGGCATTGGCTGCTGTTATTCTGGCTTAGAGGCACTGTCAGATATTTAACACTGGGGCAGGTGAATTCTGAACACACCTGTGTGATTTGGGGTGGTGCTTTTGGAAAAGAGCAGCATTAGAAAATGAATTAATAAACGGACTGAAATTGAATTTTTTCCCTTTGCCATTTTGGAAGGTGAGGCTAAACCGATGGGTTTTTTTAATCCCATGCCTATCTGCTCAGCACAAACCTTCGTGGCTGTGTTGCAGATGCTGGAGATCTCCAGCCTGACAGAGCACCTGCTGACTGACTGTGACAAAAGGGACAGCTTTGGGAAGTGCCCACGCTGCAGAGAGGCCGTGCCCAGGGACGAGCTGCCCAGGCACACAAAGAGCAGGATTTGCAATCGTGAGTAGCTCCAAACAGGAAGGTGGAACATCAGAGGTGCAGACTTTCAAACACTAGGGATCTTTGGCAAGTCAGGCTGCTTGTGTTTCAGATTTAGGGAGCTAAGTAAATCCTCAGGAGGGAAAAGATTTGGGATAAATGCCTGAGTTTTGCAGTGCTTGGCCTCTGTTAATGTGCGTGGGGAGGGTGAGTGAAAAGGCTGGAAAATCTCTACCGTATCCCTGGGGAATAAGCACTATCCCAGCACAGAAAGGACATGGAGCTGTTGGAATGGATTCAGAGATGGGCACCAAGCTGATCAGAGGGATGGGTCACCTCTGCTGTGGGGAAAGGCTGAGGGAATTGGGGTTGTTCAGCCTGGAGAAGGAAAGGCTTTGAAGTGACCCAGTTGTGGCCTTCCAGTGCCTGAAAGGGCTACAAGAAAGGTGGAGAGAGACTACTTACAAGGGCCTGGAGTGACAGGACAAGGGGGAACTGGATGATCTTTAAGATCCCTTTCAATCCAGGCAGTTCTAGATTCTGTGATTCCTTTTGATCTTGTTTTGATGAGGATAATTAAACACGGGACTTCTTTGGGAGCAGTTAATGATCGTGGGGCAGGAGCTGGGTTAGTCATGGGGTAGTTCTATGCCATTTGCTGTGCAAATTCTCTTCTTGTGTCTGAAATTAGCTTCTCTTTGCAATTCTTACATTATTTTTCAAACAATTTCAGCTGCCAAGCCAGAAAACGTGGCCAACCGTTGCCCTCTGTGCCATGAGAACTTTCCCCCTGGAGAGGAGGTGAGGCCACCCTTCACTCTGATGTTGTCATGGGTTGTTTAAATGTGATGTACCTTTCAAGATATATTAAAATAATGGGTATATTAATTTCTATTTCCTATCAAGGAGCTCATACTTTGAAAAAGCAGCTTAAAGTGCTGTTGCCATAAAGTCTGTACACAATTATCATTTTCCCCGTGTGACATTGGCTAATTTTGCTGGAGTTGTACAATCACTTCTTTGTAACTGACTTCAGGCCTGGAGATCTCACCTGATGGACAGAGATGGCTGTAAAATGAACCAGCGGAGGACATCCCCCATGAACAAAACCATCCTGGTGCAGCCTGGTAAGACATTAATTAATGATAATAACATTTGCTTAAGGAAAGTGTTTCATCCCCAAGAGCTGGGTCTGTGCAGCTCGTGGTTTGCATTTGGGTGAGCTAAGTGATAGTTCTTGTGCTGGAGCAGTGTGCTTGGGGAGCACACTCCCAAAATCATGCAATAACAATCATGTTAAAAGGAGGACATGAGCTCAGCTGGTGAGGAAAACTGGCAGATTTGATAAATTGATCAGTTCAGGGTTTTTTTCTGCAGAACAGGATGACCATGAATAGAACAATCAGCTGAACAGTGTTCTGGAAAGCTCCTGAACGCTGACACAGGGAACCAGAGCCTGATTTAGCTTTTAGTGTCCAATCAAAGGGTGCTAATCTGATCCTAATTACAGGGTGAACTGAACAGTGAGTGCTGTGCACTGCTTTTCCTTTCCAGTCCAGACCAGGAACTTGACAGATTTATCATTGTGCAGCTTTTTCACCATCAAAGAGACATTGATGCTGATGTCAGGTGGTGTTTTTTTTAACAGTTGTCTTTATGAAGCACGTGGAAAATCCTTTTATTTCCAGAACACAGAAGTTAAACTGCCTGCAGCACCAGAACTTTTGGCCAGTAACATCCAAAACTTTCCTCCTTCAGTCTCTGGAGTTTTTTAGTCAGCTGCATGTTCAGAGTTCACCTGCTCTATCTGAGCTGTGCTTTGCTCGTATCTGCATGTCACTACTCCACGTTCCTGGAAGGAGCTCTGGAATTGCCTGTTCCAGTTGAGCTTAATGAATCATAGGAGTTGAACTCAGTACTTTCCAGTCTTAAACTGGCTCCACAGTTCAGTCTGTCCTCAGCTTTGCTGTTTGTACTGGCTGATAAGATGCCAGTCAGTTGTTAGCTTGTTGCTGCTTAGAATTTGGAAACAGAAGCAAATCCTGCCTGGATAAACTCTGATTCCAGAGCTATTTCCTAGAGATGGGAGAAGGAACCCTGACCATTGAGTCTGACCCCTGCTGGTGTGGAACAATGCCTGCCAGCCTCTGGTTGCTTCAGTCATTCAGACTTAACAGACCTTGGGAATCAAAATGATGGATTAAGTTCACTGCTGGGACTAGGTGTGCTTGCAATAATGATCTCTATTTTTCTCTTCACAGCCAGAGTAGGTGGCTACTATTTAAGGAAACTGGGTCCTTCAGGAGCAAAGTTTCAACCTCCTTCAATAGGAAGCAGGATCCGAACCCGAAGGGGCCCAAATAAAAGCACTGGCAAAACATACTCAAAGTGATGACAGGACAAGTATTTCTTCCTTTGTCTTAATAACTGGGCATGTGGCTGTTCAGAGCTATTTAAAAATGGTAGGCAACTTGTATCATCTTTTCTGTGGGCTGTTTTTAGCCTTGAGCAGTGCCTGGTGTGATCCCCGCGGCCATCCCTTGGCTTTGCTGTCACTGCAGCACTGGGCTTTGCTCCTAGGAATGCTCGTGTTAGAAATACCAAATGTTCTGGGACACAAACATTATTTTGACAGATAACTCTGCTCTCCTTTCCAGTCCCATGTCTGTAATTTAATGGGTTCAAGACATTAATTACATCAGGGGAGAGAAGTCTCTTCCCTGGCTCCCCCGAGGTGCTCGAGGAACAGGAGCCAGGCGTGGGGCAAGCCTTGGCCTTACATGTACATCACATTTAGGGTTCTAAAGGCAGCAGAGCTGTACCCAAAGCGCTGCTCAATCCCAGGAATTAGCAGCAAATGGAACAGCCAGAGGGCTGGTTGGATGTTCTCCTGTCTTGTGCTGCTGTGCAGGAGCTGACAGGACATTGTGGCCTCTCTCGCTGTGCACCAAGTGCCTTATGAGCCCACTTGGCAGGAGGGTTAAACGAAACCCTCCAAGTCTCTATCCCCAAGAAATGGCCCCTTACAGAAACAAAAACATAACCTGGTTGGGCCCTGAAGAGCTTGAATTAATAAATTTAGACCTTTTTGCCTGCTTTAGTGCACTTTCAGCTCAAATGCTGAGCTTCTCTTGTTAGATCTTTATTAAAACAACCATCCACAGACTGCAGCACATGTCTTTAACAGCTTCAGAGAGATAAAGTCTATTAAGACCCAAGGCATGAAGCTTCATACCAAAGCAGCAATTCTCACATCTCTACCTGTAACATTCCAACTGTTGCTTTCCAGGATGGAATTGGTACCATGGGCACGGGAATGAGTGATCATGATAATATGAAGGGAAATTTGGGGGTTTTTGCTCCCATAGAGTGGCTTTGTGGTGTTGTTTTGTATACACAGAGCTGATTTTGTAATACAGTTTTTCTAGTTTGCCTGCAGCCTGCTTGCGAGCTTCTGGATTTTCCAGGTAGATGAGTGTGCTTGGATTTCAAAAATATTTGTATAAATTGTTTCTCTAACTCTTCCAAATACATATCTCAATAATTACACACACATTAGGAACATATATATATGTACATATATTAACAAATACATAGGTATTTTTATTTTCCCTTTAGTGACACAGATTCTTATTTAAGAGCCTGATTCTGTATGCTGAATAAATAATATCTCAAAATAACCATTGATCTTGCTCAGACGTGTAAGGATGAAAACTCCTCTGTGTTACGATAAGGAAGTAACTTAGCAAAAAATGGCAGTTTTTTAGAATGTGAAAGAGCCCTCTTGGAGCACAGCCGTACCACCAGTGTCATCTTTAAAGGTGGGTTTCCTGGGGCTGTTCCTTAATAAAAAAACCTGGGTTTGCTGCAGTGGCAAAATAAGCACTGGGGTGAAAAACACTGTATGGTTTAATGCTGTGCCACGAAGTCTTGAGCAAAATATTCCAGAGAAAAAACATTGCCCAGGTGCAGGTCTGGGCAATATCTGCAGGTCTGCAAAGTCTTGGACTGGAAGCTGGACTCGGCAATGATGGAACCTCAGCAGGAAAGCAAGGAAAGAGTGTGGTCCTGAGCTCAGGGCTGGTTTCTGTGTGATCTCTGTCTGTATGAGCTGTGCCTGAGTGTCAGCTGAGGTGTTTTCATCTGTGTCACTTGAGAGATTATTGCAGAGCAGCCGCTGTCCATGTGTGCAGGAGCTGATCTCATCCCAAAAGACCTCTCGGTATTCCACTACCCCAAGAGAGCAATTTACAGTAATTGCATGTTCCTAAGTGCTGGATGAACAGATTGAAATGTGGGAGATTTATCAAGAAAAGGGGTCACTTGCGTTAAATGTCAGTTGTTTTTATTGCACATATTTGATAAATTACTTTAGTCAGTCTGGAGGGTACCTCTGCGTTTTCCAACTGCTACAATGGAAATGGTGCAGGGGAGAATGAGGCCATGGCTCCTGCAGCACCTGGGGGTACCGTACGTGTATGCGTGTGACCCCTGCCTGTGTGACCTGTACCTGTGCGTGCTGTAGTTGTACCTGTGTGAGCTGTACCTGTGTGACCTGTACCTGTGCGTGCTGTAGTTGTACCTGTGTGAGCTGTACCTGTGTGACCTGTACCTGTGTAAGTTGTACCTGTGTGACCTGTACGTGCGCGTGTTGTAGCTGTACGTGTGTAAGTTGTACCTGTACCTGTGCAGTACGGCTGCGGCAGACGCGCTGCTCGGCGGCCATGGAGCCCCGTGCTTTGCCCTTGTTTAAGGTACCACTTGCAGCATCCAGGGGCAGCGTCCGGCCCCGTCCCACCGCTCTCCCGCTGCCGAGTTCCCGCGGCGGGTTCGGGTCGCGGCCGGACCCTCCCCGAGGGCGGGGCCGTGCCGGGGGCGGCCGTCGGGCGGCGGCGGCGGCTCCGGGCGGGGCTCTGGGCGCGATGGCGGCGGCGGC
>VZRR01005638.1:0-28544 GCA_013398015.1 Oreocharis arfaki | reverse complement strand
GGGGGACGCGGCCCCGGCCTTCCCGCAGCTGCGCAGCCTCAACCTGAGCGCGAACCGGCTGCGGGAGCTGGGCCCGGGGCTCGCCCGCGCCGCGCCGCAGCTGCAGGAGCTGCTGCTCTCCGGGAACCGGCTGCGGGCGCTGCCCGGCGGCCTCCTGCCCCCCGCCGGCCCCGCGGGGCCCCCCGCGCCCTTCCCGCTGCTCAGCCGGCTGGACGCGGCCGACAACGAGGTGGAGGAGCTGGGCGCGGACATCGCGGCGCTGCCGGCGCTCAAGGTGGGATCCGGCCCCGCCGTTCCCCCCGGGTCCCCATCGCGCACCCCTGACCGTGCCGTCCCGTCTGTGTCCCCTCCAGAGCCTGGACGTGGCCAACAACCAGCTGCGGGAGCTGCCCGCCGCGCTGGCCGACTGCCCCCGCCTGAAGGAGGCCAACTTCAGGGGCAACCAGCTGAGGGACAAGCGGCTGGAGAAGATGGTCAATGGGTGCCAGACGAAGGCCATCCTGGAGTACCTGCGGGCCGGGGGCCGTGGGAAGGGGAAGGCCGAGGGTGCCAGAGAGGAGGTCAGGAAGAAGAAGAGGGAGAAGCAGCAGAAGAAGGACGGTGGGGACGGGGAGCAGGATGAGGTGGAAGAGGCGAGCAAGCTGCTGGTGAAGGTTCTGCACGTCTCCGAGAACCCAGCGCCTTTGGTGGTCAAAGTGAGCCCTGGTGTCAAAGATGTTCGAGCCTTCATCGTGTGCTGTGTGCTGAAGGGAGTGAACTTAAAGCCGGGAAATGCTCTCAAGACGTTCCTGTCCATGCAGGTAACAGCTGCGGCCTCATAGTACTCATTTGGAATGGGAATATTGCTGGCAGAGTTGGAAATAGACTGTTCTAGGCTCCTTCCAGCAGATGAGTTTGTGAAACTTAGGGTGAGCTCTTCACTCAGCAGGTGTGAGGGTACAGGGTGAGTGGTCCCTGCCAGCAGCATTTGCCCAGTCAGTCCAAAATGAGCAGATCTGGTTTTTGGGAAGGACCCGTCATAGCTCAGGTATTGCCATGAGGGCAGTGGATGCACTTATGTTTGTGTTGTGACTGTAACAGCAGCTTGTTAGTGCTGTGGACCTGCTGAGAGCTAAAAATAACCCTGTGTCCATGTGTAGAGGTCCCCTGCATTGGGTTCAGGTTCCTTGATCTGAGTTAAAACCATGTTACACACCCAGCTTTCTGACTGAGGTATCCTGCCCACAGACCTGTCCCTGGGCCTGCTGCTCACCTGTCCCTTGGGCAGCAGGTGGGAGCTGCTTTCAGTTTACAAGACTTGAATATTTGGGATTGCTTTCTGACTTAAAACTTGATTTCCCTGTTGAGAAAGGTGTCACGTGTTGTCAGGCTTTGCTGCCTTTCCATTTGGACTGTAATGCAGATACAGGTGAAGGGACGGGCTCTGTTTCAAACTCACCTGGCTGGTAGTGCTGCCAGCATTAAATACAGAAGAATCTGTGTATAGGAGGGATAAATCCTGTTGACTTTTTGATCTGTTTCGATGGCATCCTTTATGTTTCAGACTAAACTGCACGAGGACATCTGTGAGAAGCGCACAGCGGCCACCATTGCCACCCATGACTTGCAGCTGGTCAAAGCTCCTCTGACATATGATGTTCAGCCTCCTGATGAGCTCAAGGTAGGGCTTAAGGGTAGTTTCTTGCCCTATAGAGCCTAGAAAACAAACTCTAGGAACTTTACTTTTGAGGTTGTACTGGTTTCCCTGCTGTCCTGCTGTACCAGGTGCCTGGTTTAGTACTAGCGACTGAGCTTGTTTATCAAGTGGGTGTTAGAGCAGTCCATGTGAAATGGAAATTTTTCCATGCTGCAGAAGGCATGACAACGTACAGGAGTATTGTTCGAATTATTGACTTGCTTACAGGAGAGTGTTATATCCCTGGTGTTTGAGTGAAATTAAATTCAAGTGTTTTGTTGTGTTGTGTGGTGCAGATCATGCCCCTAGGTCGGAAGGAGATCAAGGCAAAGGACCTCCTCCGCCAGCTGCAGCTGGAGGCTGAGGAGCAGCGGAAGCAGAAGAAGCGTCAGAACGTCTCTGGGCTGCACAAGTCAGTACCTTACTGTGGTTTTCCCCACATACATTTAGGTGCCTGCCCTGGGGATGGGACAGATCTGTTTAGAACAGCAGACATAAGGGAAGCAGAGAGGAATGATGTGTGTGCGATGCACGTGCTGTGAGCTAAGCGAATCAGAGATGAGGTAAACCTGACAAAGTAGCAGATGGGCTGGAAAGCAGCGTGTGGCCCTGCCCTGTGCTGTTTGCTGCTCGTGCAGAGATCACACACTAATTCCTTTTTGTCACTATTTCCTGCCATTGTGCCCAGCTGCTCTCTCAGTTGCTCACTTTTTGCTGCTTTGTTTCTCGTGGTAGGTACCTGCAGCTGCTGGATGGCAAAGACAGCTACCCGTGCCTGGTGGATGCCGAAGGTGCTGTGATTTCCTTCCCACCAATAACCAATAGTGAGAAAACAAAGGTACTTCCCGTTCATTATTAATTTACATTAACAATTAAACAGTGTTTCCTTCTACTGAGAGGTGTTTAGCTCAAAGACATACGCAGTTCTGTGAAACTTGTGCTTGTAGTCCAAGTATAAACTCGCAGCCTGCATCATATGGGCTCCCCTGTCAGACTGAGACGGACCTGGGAGTTACAGTTTTACCTCCTGAAATCTGTTCCAAAGCACCAGCCTGCCTGTGCAAAGGCTTTGTGGAAGGGCAAGAACGTGGGTTTTGACTTGTAAAGAACAGCAGAGCTTTGCCCTTGTTAAAGCTGAGTGAAAGCCTTCAGCTCTGTGTACTGGGACACGTCCAGGGGGCTGTGGGTGAAGTGCTCTGACTCCTGACTTGCTTTGTCTCTGAAACTCTTACAGATTAGAAAAGAGACCCGGGACCTGTTTCTGGAAGTGACCAGCGATACCAGTTTACAGATCTGCAAAGATGTGATGGACACCCTTATCCTGGTAGGAAGTTCAGGAAAATATCCTTCAGTTCTTGGGGGAGGGCCTCCCACCAAATGTGTCATTGCTCACATGCAGTGAGAAGAACACAGAAGCTGATTTGTGTTTTAGTAGTATTATCATTCCCTCTTGTTCATTCTCTGCCACAGAATTGATCTTGTTCTCTGTATTTTGCTTTTAACAGAAAATTGCAGAACTGAACAGATCTACCTTGGAGAACAAGGAAGGCTCTGGTTCGGATATGGAATCGGATGCTCTCTGTGGACCAGGGAATTTGAACCTGCCCTTGGTGGTGGAGCAGGTGCGAGTGGTGGACACGGATGGGAACTTGAAAGTACTTTATCCTTCAAAAACTGACCTGGCCACAGTTTCCTCTTTGCTGACTGTGATCCGTTAGCAGCTGCCTGAGCTGAGAGAAGATTCCATTTCCTTTTCTTTGGTTTTTTCCTATATTCAACAACACAACTGGTGCACAGCGAAGTGGTTTGGGTTTTCAAAGAAAAGATGCGGAACATCCTGCTGGGAAAGCAATGGCTTCAGAGTTTGATGAGCTGCAGCAAGGAGAGTTGGGGTCTTTCAGCCTTAACAGAGATCATCAGTGTTAGGCCTGGGCAGAAAGAGCAGCATCTTCAAATGTGGACTGGAAGGCAGAGAAGGTGTTGGATGTCAGAACGCAGTAGAGAAAATCATTACAATGCTTAAAGCAAGCACAGTCCCATTTTTCTGCAAGATCACTTTTTCCTCCTGGTGTTTCATCTGGATCATTATTTCGGCAGCAGAGGAATGCAGTAATTGGTGGTATGGAACCGAGGTCCTCTGCTGAGTCCAACCTGGAGTCAGAATGCCAAAGCACTTTGCTGACATCTTGTTCTGCACAATTTTATTTTTATCTGGAGTAACTGTGAACATTTAGTTGCTGTCAGAAGCATTTATTGCTGTCAGAACTTGAGGGATGCGTTTTAACGTGATGGTTTCTGTGTTCGGGCATGAGCACAGCTTCCATTTTTAAGGGGTTTGTTGAGCCAGCTGTAGGGTTTGTGTGTCCCCCAGTGCATTTCAGAGCCATCCTCCATCCCTGTGGGAATTGTAGTGACCTTGTGTGTGCTTGGAGAGTTCCTGTGATTGAGCACTGCCTTTGTTCTTGGTGAGCAGGTTCAGGTGCATTCAGAGCTGCCTCAAACTGACACTGCTGAACTCCCTGTCCCCCCAGAACTGAGGCACTGATGCCCAGGGTGACCCTTCTGGAGCTTTCTGCCCCACTCACATATTTTTACCTTCCGAAATAGAGGCAGTTGGAGCAGTTCTTGTTTGGCAATCTGTGGGTGACCTCTGTGTGTGGGTGGGCACTGGTGTGAACTCACACCTCTCCCTGAGCCAGGGTGACCTCCATATTTACTCTCTTCTGGTAAAAATGGTATCTCAGAGCTCTAACTGAATTGATAACTGTGTCAAATACCATCCCCACGTTGGGACTTGCACATGGAATGGAAAAAATAAAACAGCTCTTGCAGCCATGGCACTGTGGCTCGTTTTGGCGTTGGTGGATGTTCAGTTGTGTCACTTAGAAACCTCCCAAAGGAAAAATGGGAATTTCACACTTCCCAGCTGCTTGTAGCCAAGCAATCCTTGTGCTTCAGGCTTCTCTGGGAAGTCAAGTGTTACTACATACCAAGGACTTAGAGTGACTTGTGCTCTGAGTCGGCTGAAACAATTGAATCAGATACTCCCACAGAACTTGGTGTCAGTAAAATGAGTTTAATGTGTTGTAAAGTCACCAGCTCAGAGCCGAGAACCCAGAGCCTGAGGCTGGTGATGGCTTCTGGCTCAGCCATCAGGGTGGCTTTTCCAACTTGGAAGAGTACCTTCTCCTTGCCGCGGTCGGTGAGGCCGCGCGGCTGTCGCTGCTGAGCAGTGACACCCTGCTACTCTTGTTCTTCAGCATCTGCTGGAACTCTGTCCGCTCGTTAAAGATTTTCTGAAAATCAGCCATATGTAAAGAGCTGGGAAGGCTGAGAGTGCCACTGCAAAGTGCTCTCTTGCCTCAGCAGTCCCTCCCTGGCTGCTGGAAGCTGTTTGGAAGAGCCACGTACCTGCATGGCCTCCAGCACCTCGTCGTCCGTGAGCTCGCCCGGGGGGTCCTGGATGCCCTCCAGGCTGAACGTAGCCTGGATTATTTTGCTTCGATACCTTTCAAACTTTGGATAAAAGAGGAGAGCAGGTGTGTTTAGTTTTTTTGTGCAATTCCTTGGCATTCGTATGGATTTACAGGGACTGCACTGTCAGGCTTGGGCAAAGGACTGGTGAATGATGAGATGGAAAGTGTTTGTGTGAAATTACAGGCGGTTTGGGCTTCACTGAAAGTGCTGTGGTAATTATGTGGGTCTAGGTGGGCCAAGGCTCTTCCCCAAGCACATCTGCCTGCAGGGAGATGACTTTAAGGTGGTCCTTGTTACCTCGAGTCTGGAAGGATGTTAGAAACCTGCTGATGTAACTGATCTGAACTCAAGTTTCTCAAGGGTTTCTGGCATTTGAGGCCTGTTTGCTTTATAAGCAAACAGCTGGGGAACAAATGGACTGAGATTCCCAAGCGTGTCCCAAGAGGGAGACAGGGCTCTGAGGTGAAAGAGGCCACGCTTACCTTGGTGTTGATGCGCTCCAGTTCCACTCTGGTTTGCAGCTCCTTGTGCTGCAGTGCCTCAGCCTGGCTCTGGATCTCCTTCTGGGCCTGTTTCTGCTCCAGGAGGTGGAGGCGGGTGGTCACAACCTCAGCTCGCAGCTGGCTGATTGTCTCCTGTAACTCACTGATCAGCTTGTTCTGCTCAGCCAGCTGGGATTCCTGTTCCAGAACAACCTGAGCACATACAGAAATCCAGCTGTTGGGAAGGAAGCAGGTTTGGCCTCATCTTCCCAGTATTTGGTCCAAATGCATCCTGGGCAGAATCTATGGACCAACAACCTCACCAGTAGTGGTAGCTGTTATTACTTGGTGTTTTCTCTATAACTACTTGGACTGAGTAGGAGTTTTATATGCCAAACTCTCCCAGCCCTAAAACCAGCCCAATGAAGCAGCAAATACCAGACTTTTCTGTAGAGGCTTTGCACGAATTCACCTGCTGAAGGTTGCGGTTCTCCTCCTCCATCATCACCATCATTTCTTCCTTTTTCTGTTCTTCTGTCAGGCTGCAAAACTGGAAGGAGAATATTTTACACTTCATTTTTGCAGCTACAGTTGCCCCTCCTGCCTATGAGAGAGGGAACTGTTGCAAAACTCCTAAATTCCCAGCTGCCAGCTCTCCTGCCAGCCACAGCCACCACGCTTTTGGGCTGTACCTTGTCAGACACAGCTTGGAGCTGGACTTCTTGCTCTCTGAGCTGCTTCTGGAGCAGTTCCTTTTCAGATCTGATTCTCCGAAGCTTGGATTCTTGGATCTCCATCTGTCTTTGCAAGGAAGAGATGGCACCTGTAAAGTGGGAGTACTCTTAGCAAAGCAAATCCCTGCTGAATGCTCTGTGGCTGTTTTTTTCAGGTGAGCATAAGCAAAGCCACTGTGGGAACAGTCTGGGAGCAGAGTTGGGTCACATTAATGCTGCAGCCACAGTGATAATGTGGTTTGTGGTGCTTTGCTGGTTTGTGCAGCCTGGAGAAGAAAAAGTGGTTTCACTTCAGGGTGACCTAATTGTGGCCTTCCAGTACCACAAGGAGCTGACAAGAAAGATGGAGAGAGGCTGTTTACAAGGGCCTGGAGTGACAGGACGAGGGGGAATGGATTCACATTGAAAAAGGGCAGGGTTAGACTGGATATTAGGAAAAAATTCTTACCTGTGAAGGTGGGGAGGCCCTGGCACAGGGTGCCCAGAGAAGCTGTGGCTGCCCCATCCCTGGCAGTGTCCAAGGCCAGGTTGGACGGGGCTTGGAGAAACCTGGGACAGTGGAAGGTGTCCCTGCCCCTGGCAGGGGTGGGACTGGGTGAGCTTTAAGTTCCCCCCAACCCAAACCATTCTGTGATTCCACGTGTATTAAACCACCTGACTTTGTGTGAGGCGGGCGCTGCTCTGAGGACACGGAGAACGGGCACCTCGAGCCCCGCTTTGCCACTGCGTGCCCGAGGGCTCTCCTCGGGGCTTTCTCTGCTGGGTTTTCTCATGTTCTTCACTTCCAAGGGGAGAAAGAAAGTGTTTTCAAAACAAGTGGCTTTTCAGCCTCGCTGTGTGAGCAACACCCTGTAATGTTTTCCCGGTCAAAGAAGCCGAACCGAATGAGACCTAGGCAGGTAAAGGCGTGCTCTGGGCACCTCCCGCGGTACCTATGGCCATCTTGTGGTCATCCTTGGCTTTCCGCAGCTCCTCCCGGAGCTGTCCCATGGCTTCGGTGAGCGCTGGTTCCTGCGAGCCGCCATCGGCTTCCATCGGGGGGCCGGGGCCGGGCCGGGGCCTCTCCCGGTGCCGCGGGGCTCGGAGCGGGGCCGCTGCCGGGCAACGGCGTGAGGCGGGCGGGCCTTCCGCTTCCGAGTCAGCGGGGCCGGGCCATGGGGCGGAGGAGGAAGACGCTGCACGACTACGCGGCCGAGTTCTCGGAGCTGTCGGTGCGGCGGGAGCCGGCGGGGCCGAGCGCGCCGGGCCCGGCCGGCGCCGTGGAGACGCTGTTCTGCACCCCGTGCCAGCTGCCCCTGCGGGTGCGCCGCGACCGCATCCTGGAGCACCTCAGCTCGGGCCGCCACTGCCGCAACCGCCGCCTGCTCCGGCAGCTCGGGCTGCGAGCCCCGGGGCTCCGGTGAGGGACCGACCGCTGCCCGGGCTCAGCCGGCTCTTCCCTGCCTCGCCCGCTTCACCTCTGCCTCACCCACCGCACCTCAGTCTCACCCGACCGACCCCTGCTCGGGCTCAGCCGGCCCTTCCTTGCCTCACCCACCCCATTTCTGTCTCACCCACCTCGTCTCAATCTCACCCGACCCCAGAGCAGTGTCCCCAGCAGGACCAGGGCAGTGCCCGTCCCCCTGTGCTGGGCACTGCTGGGGCCCCTCGAGTGCCTTCTGTCCTTCACTACAAAAGAAACATTGAGGGGCTGGAGCGTGTCCAGAGAAGGACACGGAGATGGGGAAGAGGCTGGGGAGTCAGTCCTGTGAGGAGTGGCGGTGGGAGGCACTTAGTGCTGTGGTTTGGTTGACAAGGAGGTGATCACTCAAAGGTTGGCCCTGATTATCTTGGAGGTTTTGTCGAACCTTAATGATTCTTTAATTCTCTGTCTCACCCGACCCCATTCACAAAGCGTTTGGACAACGCCCTCACATGATGGAGTTCTTGGGTTGCTCTTATGCAGGAGGTGGGCTCAGTGATCCTTGTGGTGGGTCCCTTCCAGCTCAGGATATTCTCTTATTCTCTGATCTCTGTCTCCTCAGCTCTGCAGGTCCCGACTCCAGCCTCAGCCTGAGCCTGCCCCTGCCGCTCGACGTGCCCTCCCTGCTCTCCCATCCCTCCTTCATCATCACCGCTGGATCCGGCGCTGGCTACAGCATGGTCCCCTCCCCGCGCTCCTACCACAAGCTGCTGGTTCCCCACCACCCCATCGCCGCCGCACACAGGGACAGCCCAACGCCCTCCACCTCTGCCAGCCACCCCTCACCACTGGCCACTTTCCACACCAGGACTGCACCTCTTGGCCAAAGTGGGGCTGCACCTGATGCCTCCAGCAGCCCGGCACCCGCATTGTGTCACGGTGGCAACAGCATTGGCCTCGTGCTCTTCGGCGCAGGGCTCATGAGCAAAGCCTTGTTGCAAAGCGTGGTGGAGGAAACGGGCTGCTGCCTGCTGTACGTGGTGGAGGATCGGCCGGAGGAGGTGGAACGTGCCTTCGGCGCCGAGGTCCCAGCTGGCACCAGGGTGCTGCGGCAGCAGGACGCCGCCGTCGCGCTCGGCGATCCGCGGTACTGGCGGCCACCAGCTCCCGTGCCTGGCTCTGCTCCGGGCAGGGGGTTCCACTCAAGTCTTGCCTCCCCCTCTGGAAAACTCTGTAGCAGCCCCAGACTGCTCCCCACGTGTGTGGGACTGAGGAGTCCTTTTGTCACCTACCCACGGGTCCTTCAGGCGTCTCTGAGAAGCTTAACTGTACTCACATACCCAGATTAATGGAAGCTTGGACGGGTTTAGTTACAGGCAGTTTTGTTAAGAAATACAGAAAACCCCGTTTTCCTCCACTCCCAGAGAACAATAATAAATGACACCTTGCCTGCTGCCTGCCAGTTTTCCTGTCTCAGGGCAGTTGGCTGAGTTTGGTGGCTCTTGGAGCTCTCGGAGATAAGTGAGGGTTGGTGTAAATAGGGAGGATTGTGGTGTTTTGCTTTAGAGTTGAGCTGAACAAATGTAACATCGCTTTAGTGATGTTGTTGCAGTCAGGTCTGAAATTTGTGCTTTAAGTACTGCAAAAGGAGCAAAAGGCAGAGCATTTAGAAAAGACTGATTTGATACTAGAAAGTAAAGAATCACCTTGATCACTTGTTCAGCAGCTCCACCACATGATTAGTTTGGATTTCTGTGTGTGTGTTAACTGACAGGATTTAACTCCTTTTTAAAGGACACCTTTAAAAGACTTTCCCCTTTAAGATGCAGGAAAAGCAGTGCAATTCCTTTGTGCCACTTGTGATTTTAACCTATTTGTGTCACTCACTCAATATTTCATCCTTGAAGCAGGCACTGAGTTCCTTTTATAACCCAGCTGGCTCTTCCAATGGGGTTTTAGGCTTTTTAAACTGTAACCAAAAGGAGCTTTTGAGCATTGTTCAATCTAGTGAAAACCTCATCCTCACTGAAGATCTCTCTTGATTCCTGCAGGGTCTCTGGAGCCATTATTTGTTCCCCACCTGACGAAGCCCCTGAGATGGTAAGAGATGCCTTACGAGCAGGTAAGAGGAGCAGCTGCACATTCAGCTTTTCCCCGTGCCTGTTGATGTGCACCTGTGAGTGTGTTTGTGTTTCAGCAGCAGCCCTGGAGCTGTGCGGGCTCTCTAATTGTGTAATTAAAGTGACTGAGATCTCTGCTGATGTTAATGGCTGGACACCAGTGGGGTTTGTGCTGTGATGATCCCAGTATGACTGGCCAGTATCTCATGCTAAAATCCCACCAGGACTCGCAGAAAAGCTGCCACCAAACAGTCCCACTCCTGGGGTCTGGGACAGCTGAAACCACAGCGGGCAGGCAGAAGGGGGTAAATGCCATCAAAAACCAGAAATGTAACGAACTGTGTACATTACTGCAAGATCAAGGTGTTTTGTGCAGCTGTGCCTCCCCTGAGCCCTGTGTGTGTCCCGTTGTGCACAGGTAAAGGTGTGTTCTGCGAGGGGCTGCCCAGCGTGGACAGGCAGGCAGCAGGAGCCTGTTTCGATGAGGCCGACAGGTGTGGGAGGCCACTCGTGTGCGGGTTCTACAAGTAAGATCAGCAGTTTCCCTCTGATTTCTTCCTGATAAAATCACACGTCTGGAAGCAGCACTGATTCTTCAGGCTTTCCCGACTTTGTCCTCACATCACCTTGGTTTCACCTCATTCCTTGTTTCCCTTGGAAGGCGCTTTGACCCAGCCCTGCAGTTCTTGTGCAAGAAGGTGCGGGACAGCCGGGCGCTGGGCAGGATCCACCGGATATCCACCATCAGCAGCCTCTATCCAGCAGCCTCTCTGAGCCTCCTGAAAGCCTCAGGTACCCAGCAGCTTCCTACTGAAGAGTCTGGGCTTGGATTGGAGTCACTTGGGTGGGAAAGGACCTTAAAGCTCATCTGTTCCACCCCCTGCAATGGGCAGAGACACCTTCCACCAGACCACGTTGCTCCAAGCCCTGTCCAACCCAGCCTGGGAATGTCTCTTGCTGTGTGTTCTGTGGGAATTCCCCTGAGTTTGTGTAGACTTAAGATCCATGGGGGTTTTTTGAGGAGTGTTTTCTTTACCAAACTTTATTTCTGTGCGCTTTTTTTTTGTCCTTTTAGTATTAATTTCTTCACTGTGGGGGCTTTTTATACCATCTCCATGCAATTCAGAAGTGTACATTGGCTGTGGGTTTCAATGTGGAGACCTTAATGCCCAGTTTTGGTTCTTCCAGGTGGAATTTTTTACAACGCTGCCGTGCATGACATAGATATTATCAGTTTGTTGTTGGGAGAGAGTGTGCCAGATACAATATTTTCCCTGGGCCATGCCTTCTGTGCTGGTAAGAATGAGTCTTTTGATGGTTTATTGGGTACCTCTGAACTTCAGTGTTAAAATTGGGAAGAAAGAGGGAACGAGAGCATGGTAGCCATGAGAATTGTTCCATCATGGAGCAGTTGAATAAGCAGGCTGGTGAAACAGAAGGCAGGTTCCTCGAGGGTCTTTGGTGAGGATCTCTGAATCTGGTGAATCTCTTGCTGATGTGAAGCAGTTGCTGTGGAGTTTTCATTGAACATTACTCTGAAGGACAGCAGGTTTGGAACCAGAGTGCAGAAGATACTGAGCAAAGCTCTGAGCTCACGAGAATGTCAGTGAAATGTTCATTCTCTGCTTTCTCTGGCCCTTCCCCGTGGATCCGAGCCCAAAGCTGTGTGTTTGCTCTGGGTCATGTGGGGCTGACGGGCACACTCTGGGTTACCACACTCGTTTAAACGAACCATAAAAGGTGGAAGCTGCCATTTTTGAAATGGAAATGCAGAGTTTTAATTAGGGTTATTGCAGCAGCTGCCAAGCTTGGCTGGCTGGGGTGAGGAGGGGCAGGATGCAACGCTCTCCTCCGTGGCACAGCATTGAAATGCAGCAAACAAGAGCCCTCCAGGAGGGTTCTGTACCCTCTCCCTCACTCCAGCAACGTGCTGGAAGTTGCCTGATCCTGGAAGCAGAGGTGGGTGCCCTCGTTAGGGAGAGCTGCAGGCTGGGAAGGTGGAGTTGGGCCTGGGGCTGTGTGTTCCTACAGAGCTGCCTGTGTTCCATCAGGAATGCTGGTGAAGCAGCTGGAGCGCTGTCACCAGTGCGTCCTGTGGGAAGGTGTCACAAAGGCAGTGTCATCTCCCAAAGGAAGAAGAGCAGTTTGTAGCTGTAGAAGGTGCTGGTGTGCTGTTCCTGGGGTGAGCCAGGCCTGTTTTGTCCCCCAGACATGGGCTGCCTGAGGGACGTGGACACTGTTGCCATCAGCATGAAGTTCCCCAGCGGAGCCATTGTCACTCTGGATGTCAGCCAGCACTGCACCAGGAGCTGTGACCAGCGGCTGGAGGTGGGGTCCTGCTGCTCAGTCAAGTCTGTTTTGGCTCCACAGCCCTGCACAAGTTCTCCCCTCTGCGTGTGCCTGCAGCACGTTTCCCAAAACCCCTCTGTGACGGAACCACTGAGGTTAGAAAAGACCTCCAGGACCATCAACTCCGACCTGTGACCAATCCCCACCTTGTCACCCAGCAGAGCTCTGAGTGCCACATCTGCTTGTTGGGCTGTTGCCTCAGCAGCTGTGGCTTCTTGTCTTTTGTCAATCTACAATCCGCTTTCTGTTTTCTCACCCAAATTTTCCCTCTATTCCACGCATTCTATGGTGTTATGAGCTGCATGAATCATGGCTGAGCAGGAACTGGTGTCAGCCCTCCCAAGGCTGAAATGTTGCACATTTCCTTTGTCCCTTCCAGGGTGGTTTCAGGTGTGTAGCAGGAGTTCAGCATATTAAAGGGGAAGAAAAGTGTAAATTCCTACAGTCATGAATAATTACAGCTGTGGGGGCTGATCTTGGGAAGGAATTTCTGTTAAGCACCTAGAAAAGGGGCTTTGCTCAGGTGAGGTATCACACAAGTGGAAGCCACTGCACTACAGCACATCTCTGGTGTTTCTGTCCTGTCTGAGCCATACCAGGGCTGGGGCAGGTGTGACTCCTCATTTCAGAACCGACTTTTGTCTTGGTTTTACAAACCAGGGCTTTTCTAACTTAGCAAGGTGTGTGAGATTGAAAGTGTGATAACTTAAAAATGTTCTTTCTTCCCCGTTTTGCTCCTTCCCTCAGGTTCACGGGTCTCAAGGGACGTTAAGGGTGGACAACCAGAACCCCCTGGGCATCACAGAGCACGGGACTTCTGTGTCCATCTGTCCCCAAACTCAAGCTGAGCGCTACAGAGACGCACACAGGGAGCTCTTCCGGCACTTCCTGAGAACCCTGAAAGGTGAGACAAGGCTTAAATTGATGGCTGGTGTTGCTTTGGATTGGCTTTGTTGGGATATGCACTGTGTCAGGTCATGGAGATGGGTGGGGGATGGAGTGTTGATCTGAAGCTCTGTGCTGGGAAGCAATGAGAGTTGGGAGGGGAAATTGCCTTGGACGTTGCTGTCCTTTGTGATGAAAGCAGCTGTTTGTGACAGCCAAGAGATCCTCAGCTGGAGTCCTCGCTGCCCAGAAGGGATAAAAATCTCAGAATCACGGAGTGGATTGGGTAGGGAGAGACCTTAAAAATTGTCTAGTCCAAGGGATTTTTGTTCAACAGCTTTTCAGTTGTTGTGGCTGCATTGACAGGGGCAGGAGGAGGGGGCTGAGGTGTTTCAAATCCTGTGGCCCCAGCGCCGGGAGCTGCTGTGGGGGCATCTGTGCTCACAGGGGACCACGGGTTCCATGCAGCATTTCGTTCTTGTCCCACAGGCCAGGAGCCCCCGGTGGTCACCAAGGAGCAGTTCCTCTGCACGATCCAGGTCGCTGCGGCGGCCGAGCAGTCCTGGAGGAACGGATCTGCCGTGGACTTGCACAGCGGCGCCACGGATCCGGCTGGAGTCAAGGCTGAGGTCGTGTGACAGCCCCTCAGCTGGGACACGGCGAGGACTTCCCACCTAGTGGCCTCAACATAAGCCTGGATGGCGGTTTTGATGTTCCCACTGGGAATGCCCAGCAGACAGAGGCACTTGTGAACTGGGAGCACTCGCTGCTGGGGCGGTGCAGGATTCCCAGCACGTCAGCCAGAGCCTGCCAGACATTCCATGTGGTTTCGTCCCCGTGGCTTTTCCTCCTGGAGAGTGCTGCTGGCCACAGAGCTGTTTTCCCAGGAGAAGAACGATGCTCCTTGGGCCAGGCAGGGTGGTGTAGGACCACCAACAGCTGGGATGAGGGAGAAGTCCCCCCTTGGAGAGGGAACAGCCACTGCCTGCCTGGAGGAGGAGTCACGAGCGGGTGCCTTCCCAGCAGTGCCACAAGAGGTGATGTGATGCTCAAAACAATACAGGAGCATCTGGTCTGTGAGTATGTTTGGGTTGGATATATGGAAGAAATTCTTACCTTTGAGGGTGGTGAGGGGCTGGAATGGATTTCCCAGCAAAACCCTGGTTGCCCCATCCCTGGAAGTATCCAAGGCCAGGCTGGACGAGGCTTGGAGCAGCCTGGGATAGTGGAAAGTGTCCCTGCCCATGGCAGGGGCTGGAATGGGATGAGCTTGAAGGTTCTTTCCAACCCAAACCAGTCTGGGATTCCATGATCCTGTTTGGGACACAGACCCCAGCAGAAGGCAGAGCCACGGGGCAGTCGGTGACTCTGCCAGGAGCTTTGAAATGAGCTCCACACATGACTCCTTTGTCATGTGTGGAGCTCTCTGCAGCTGTGTGGCTCTGACTGTTCCTGTCTGGCTGTCACATGCCAGTTTTCAAGATCTTTTGAAAGCTTTTTTTTTTGTATTTTTATCAAATTACAACAACATTCTTGCCTTCTTCCATTTCAAGGCGTTAGTTCATAAACTTCTTGCAAGAACCTTTAGTTCAATCAATTTCCAGTTCCTACCTATGGAATATATACTCCTAAAACTAGAAATAGTGGTGACATTTGTGTTCTCTCTGGGAAATTGTTTTTAACAGTGTAATTTTTCAAGCTCCAAAACCCTGTGTCTTAATGCTTGTTCTCCATTTCATTCACTATTTTTTAGCCATTTATTAAGGAAAAAAAAAGTTTTATGTATCCAGAAGCTGTCTTTTGCCTCTCTGTACTTGCTGTAGCAGTTTAGTACTCACTGGTGGGTTTCTTTTTGGTTTCAGCAGCTTCAGGCCCTTGGAGGTCCTACAGGTGAAGGTTTTCTCTGGGTGAGGAGGGCACTTTCTGTCCAGTTTTAATTGCCAGATGCAGCAATTCCCACACGTGCTTTTATTGTGTTAGGAAAAAAAAAAACCAAACAAACCCAAAACAAAACAAATGAAAAACCACAGCTATAAAAATAACACATTTTCCGAAGATAACATTACAAAAAATACAATTCCTACCACGGAGTGATCCATTAATACTGCCGGGAGCAGCCCCGGGAACACTGCAAATGCGAGTGGTTGTTGCAAAAGCTTTAAAGCATTAAAGTGCTTTACTGAGCTGTTTGCTGGGGACACAGGTCCACTGTCAGCCACACCAGGGGAGTTCCCAATCCCAAAGGAGTCAGGTTCCCAGTCCTGGTGGTGAGAGGGGTGGGATGGCCTCGGGGATGGTGGCTGCACCTGCAGCTCACTGAGGGAGAGGAGGGACAAGAGGTCACCTCTGTGCTGCAGGCTCGGAGCTGCTGTGGGACGCCCAGACAGGGCCTTGGAGCAGGGTCCCGGGCCCAGGGCTGTGGGTGCAGCATGTCCAGTGGTCACACTGCTGTCCCCTTGGAGAGGGAACAGCCACTGCCTGCCTGGAGGAGAAGTCACATCTCAGGTGAGCCCTGGTGGCACTTGAGCTGTTCTTCTGCTCTTGCCTAGAGGGTCCAGGGCTTTGGGAAGGGTGTCCAGCCCCTTCCCCAGCCTGGGGCTGATGGGATGAAGGTGCAGGGCTGCCTTTGGAGGCCTCCAGAGGGAGAGCGCAGCAGTGGGAATGTGCTGGGCGGCATCATCTCTGGGCAGGTTCCCTCAGGCTGCCCAAAATCTCAAGTTCCCAAGGCTGAGGAGGCAGATGCAGCAGCTCCCTGCCTGCCCTCCCTTCCATAGCAACAGCTCCTGTGGCTTCCAGTGCTTCTCCAAGACCTCTTGTGGGACATTGCCTTCCCAAATGTGTAGGGAATGAATATTCAGGCAGGGAACACACCTACTGGTGTCCTTGCTTTCTGCGAAGGCTTTTTTCCCTGTCTGAATCAACAGAGAAATTACAGCTCGGAAAAGTGACCAGGAACGGAACAGAACTGGTCATCCAGTCCATGCCATGCTCCAAAAAGATGGAATTTACACCATGGCATTCCAGCTTGTCAGGTCTGACCTGTCAACAAAACTCCGCAAGGGAGCAGGGATGGATTATCCAGACCTCTGACCTCCCAGGATGATCAGTGGCTTTCCCCCTCCTCCACAACTGCATGCAAGAGATTGAGAGAAGGAAAAAACCAGAGTTTTGAATAGATAAGGCTGGAGACAGGATTCTCTGCATGTTTACGTGCCACAACATGAAATTAATTTACTTGACGCTGCGGTGTCTCAGGAGTCAGTATCAATTTTTATAGCTTACATGAAAATAAATCTTTCTCTCTCCTTACAGCACAATGAGTTTACTATATGTACATTCTGTTTATATACACCAACCTTTAAGTACAAGAACACATTGGGAATGGACAAACAGGTTCTTTCTGGCTCTACAGGGGGCTGAGGGAAGGGGTGTGTTTGGCAGTCCACGGAAAAGCAGGATGTGGCTTCACACCAGTCCCTGGCGATGCTTGCACAGGTCAGGGCTGAGTTGCAGTGACAAAGCCCTCTCAGTTTGGGGCACCACGGAGAACACAGACGATGAGCAGGGATGAGAAAAACGTGCCATCCTTACGCTGCTGGAGGCAGGGATGCTCCAGGAAAACACAAACCGGCCTCTGCCTCCCGTGCCATGGGCAGGCAGAAATCCTGCTCCGGTTGCTGAGCTGCCTTGGCTGCCCTCCTCCTCTTCTTCCTCCTCCTCACCTCCAGTTTCCTCCCCAGGGCAGGCACCTCCTGCCTGGCTCAGGGCCCGCAGTTCCCCTGGATAACAAAATTAAACCTCTCCAGGTGCCCAAGGCTGTAAATACATTTCAAGGGGGGCGGGTTTGTCACCCCTCCGGTGTCTCACTGCCACCTCCAGAGCCCTCAGTTGATCTCTCCCTCCGTGAACTCCTCCTTTATGGACTGTTTGCGGGATTTGCAGTCCGGGAGGTCGAAGCCGAAGTCGGCCCAGTCGTCGGCCGCGCCGCGGTTGGGGATGGTGATGGTGTGGCGCACGCGGAAGTGCACGGCCTCCATCACCCGCTGCCGCTGCAGCTCGCCCGAGCTGCCGATGGAGATGGTGGAGGCGTTGCTGCTGGAGCGGATCAGCTGCTGGGCCCCGTAGTCGTGGCTCTGCTTGAGCTCCTGCAGACCCCGCCAGATGATCATCCGGTACTGCTCCGGGATCTTCAGTGCTCCGAGATCCTGCAAGGACAGCACCGCTGAGGCACGGCTGCCAGAGGTGTGGCTGTGCCAGCAGGAGCGAGCCCTGGACCCCCAGGCCGTGCTTTTGGGGGGACACATGGGCACAATGCCCAACGGAGCGGGGCTAGACCTCCCACCACGGCCATGAGTCCATTGTCTCCAGGGTTATTTCTTGTTTGTAACCCAGTTACTCTACCGCAGCTTTGCAGGTTGGAGACTTTCTGTTGTTGTTTTGGCAGGGGTTCACATCAAACCAACGTGGAAATGGGAGGGAAGGAAGCGACCATTCCCCTTGGACACAGGTGGCAGAGCAGCGTGTGCAGCATCCTTGTGCCTGCGCACTTGGGATGGCCTCTGCTCCGCTCCTGGCCTGGGAGGCTGGAGCAGCAGCTGCCTCGAGCACCGAGGTGGGTGACAGCAGCTCTCACAAAGCCAGGAGAGGTGGGTGACCTCAGACAGGGGACCTGTGCCAGCACAGAGACCAGCACAGCAGGGAGCTGCCAGGGATCCACGTTAATGCCAACACAGAGACTCATGGGAGCGTTAACTGGAGCAGACAGCGAGTATGCAATTAGTAGCTACAAAGGCCAACTCAGACACACAGCTCTGCCCTGACACAGGTTTTGGCCATTCCTAAACATTTCCTTGGACAGCTGACAGACAGTCACGGAGTTAGTTCAGCAAATGGTCCAAAACCAGGCTCAGGTTACACAACTGGCCCCAGCCACCAGTGACAAATCATCATCTCTCCTGCGGGATGTTGCAGCTGCCAGCTAGAGACACTGCTACACCTGCCTGGGGCAAAACAGGGTCGGGCAGGAGCTCTGTCTCAGCCAAAACACCAACTCCAGGATTTACAGGGCTTGCCACAGCTCAAAGGGTTCAGGATTATTTTTTGTTTTCCTTTTTTCTTGTTCCCCTGATGGGCTGAGGAAGCCCCAGCTCTGGTGCTGCCCCTGGTACCAGCACAGCAGTGTGGCAGCAGCAGAGGCTGATGCTCTGGGCACACACAGGTACTTCCAGCACCCCTTCCATGCTTTTTCTGACAGCTTTTGCCTGGCCTGGGCTATTTCATTCCAGACTTCCTTTAATAAAATTTCCCTGGGCTCAACTCCCTTATTTCAGCCTCTTTCATCTTAAAGATTAGCAAGGGAAGAGGTGAGACCAGATTAAACCTCCCTGTGCTGCAGTGGGGTGTCCCTGCTGGCTCCGTGGGATTTGGGATGTTCTGCTGAGCACCTCAGCTGTGTTCTCTGTATTAGGTGGAAAATCTCCCTGAGCTCTGGCCTGGGGATGTTTGGTCTCTGTTGTTTCTGAGAGTCTGGAGGAAGCAGCTGAGACTGGCTGTGGTTTTTTGAGACTGGCTGTGGTTTTTACCAAGGCCTGAGCCATTGCTACCTCTGAAGGACCATCAAGGGGGCAGGAATGAGAGGCATCAATCCTGGGAGCACAAGTTCTGTGTGAGGGGTTGGGGCACAGGTTTCCATTTCTCCAAAACAGTTTTGGTTTTGCTTTTCAGACCAACAGCTGCTGGAAACAAGTGGTAAGAACAGATCTCCCCAAAGCATTTACCTCTATGGATAGGTTCTGCAGGTGGTAAATATTCTGTAACCCTTGTGAGGTGAAATAGTCGATGCAGTTTGGACACCCCAATCCTGTTAAAAAACTGCAGAGAAAGTTTGGAAAATAAAGTGGCATTAAGTTCTCATGAACAACAGCTGTGTCCCATCTCTGTGGGACAGACCGTGTCAGGTGGGGGACGTGGAGAGCTCCTCTGCCACTAAGGCCAAAGCAAAGTGTGGGGTTATGTTCATTCCTAGAACTACAGATGTTTTTTCTCCTGATTGTCTGAGATTTTGGCTCAGGAACTCATAATGTGAGGGAGCTCGAGCTACTGGGGAGGGGGATCAGGGCATGCCCAGGGTTCTGCCCTATGCAGATGCTGGCCCAGGGTCCGTCAAAACATCCACGGTCTTTTTAAAGGCCAAAACATGAAAGATCTGCAGAGCTGTTAATGCATTCCTGATGGAAATAAGCCACATGGACCCATTTCCAAGCATTGCTGGAAGGGGAATGGGGAAGCTCATAAAGCTACATGCCATTGCACATGTAGGGCAAGAGCCTGGTTCAGATGTACTCAATCTCTGACTGATCAGGGGTGGATTCCCAGGGAGATGTACGAGGGCAGTGTGGGTTTCTGACTGGTCGGTAGCTGGGCTTTGGTTGCTGAGGTGAGAGGAACCGTGTGTGATTTCGGAGCAGTGATTTCTCAGTTGGGGCCAGTGGCCAGTTGACCAGTTGCCAGACAGATGGGAAGGTTAGAGCGAGGGACACAGCAAGGAACAGAGGACAAGGCAGACAGGGCACCGGGCACCTCCCTTACCTGACGAGGCTGGGGTCGGGGTTGTAGGGCGGCGGGGGGGTGCAGTGTGACCCGGACACCATGGACTGGGACGAGTGGCCCCCGTTCATTTCCCCGTTGGGCTGCATGGGGTGGCTGTTCAGCATTCCGGGTCCTGGGCAGTGGCAACAAATGCACCCCTTAGACACCACCCAGACCTGATCACCCCCCACTGCCGGGCAGGGAGAGCCCCGTGCCAGGTCTGGGGATGGAGGACGTACCCATGGGGCCCAGGCTGGGGGCAGAGCCAGAGCTGTGCTGGGCAGGCTGCCCCACCAGCTGGTTCACAGAGGGCAGCTTGTTGATTCCTCCGCCGTGGACTTTGTTCATGGGGGAAAGGACGGGGCCGTAGGAGGAAGGTGGCTGCAGCTGGCTCCTGTTCAGGGAGGGAACACAACTGGTCAGGCTGGGATGGGTGGGATGGAGCTGCCCTGCTCTGGCCTGGAGCTCCCCTCCAGCCCATCAGACCTCCCTGCCAAGGGTGCTCAGGGGCTGCGGGGCTCTGGGGGACTGTGGAGGTCTCAGTGACTGTGGAGGTCTCAGTGACTGTGGGGGTCTCAGTGACTGTGGGGGTCTCAGTGACGGTGGAGGTCTCANCAGGGACTGCAGTGGCCTCAAGGACTGAGAGGGTCTCATGGACCTTGGGGGTCTCAGGGACCGTGGGGATCTCAGGGGCTGTGGGAGTCTCAGGGGCTGTGGGAGTCTCAGGGGCTGTGAGAGTCTCAGGGACTGTGGGGGTCTCAGGGGCTCTGAGGGTCTTGGGGCTGTGAGGGGTCTCGGGGCTGTGAGGGTCTCAGGGACTGTGGGGGTCTCAGGGGCTCTGAGGGTCTCAGGGGCTGTGAGGGTCTCGGGGCTGGGGCAGGACTCACTGCCTCTGCAGGAGCTGCTGCTGCTGCTGCCGGTAGGAATCCACCAGCTGCTGCGGGACCAGCTCTACCAGCTCCAGGCTCTCCTTTATCTTCATCAGGATCTCAAAGTTCTCCCGGCCTCGCACCTGGAGGAGGGAACAAGACCAGGGCTTTGCTTTATTCCCATCCCACCTGGCCAATTCCTCATTCTCCCTTTTTTCCCGGGCAGACTGTCACTGTGGCCAGGGGCTGCTCGGGATGCAGGAATCCCTTGGACATGTGTATCCATGGATGCTTTTGCTCCTGTTCCCAAGGCCTCTGCTGTCCTATGGGAGCCTGTGCATCCCCAACCTGCCCGACATCCCCTCCCCACGGTGCTTCTGGCAGAGAGGACGGTGCCACCGCTGTCCCAAGCCGAGCTGTGACCCCGTTGCAGCTCACCCACACTTACAGGCACGTAGTACATCTCCTCCTCCCCGTGCCTCCGCTTCTTAATGCCGGTCCCCAGCGCTGGGATGCCCTGGGGGCTCTGCTTGAACGCTGCAAAGGAGAAGGGAAGAGAATTGGTGGCGTTCTGGGAGACAGGGAGCACCTCTAGCCGTGCAGGATGCTAAAACCATTCCCTTGGGGCCTGGCATGGGAGTGTCCCTTTGGTATTGTCAATAATGAATAAATTATCTGGCCATGAGAGCCCTGCACAGGCAGATTTGGGTTCTGCAGGGAGAGGGGCGGGGTCCGATTTATGAGATTAAGTGGAGAAAGGTCAAAGCATCACCCCCGAGTGAGCTTCGGGAGCACGGGGATTTCGGGTGCCCTGAGCCCCGCACCCCCTGTCAGGGGACTCACTGCGCTTGTTGGCGTTGCCGTTCTTGGCCGCGCTCTCGTTCAGGGCTTGCTGCTCTCGGAAATGATCCTCGTCGGCTTTCCGGTCCCTGCCGGGACAGGCACAGATCCGCCCCTCGAAGGATCTCCTCCCCAGGACCTGGCCGCTGGGAGAACAGAGCAACCAGTGAGGCTGCTTCCCCTTGGCAAGGGCATCGGGACCAGCGACCCTCGGGGGTCGGGACGGAGAGACAGAGCCCCTCAGCAGCTGGCTCCTGGGCAAGAGGTGCTCCTGGGGCAGAGGAAGGCTCCAGCTGCCGGCCTGGGTCCCTGCTCCCTCCGTGCCTGCCCTTTTCCAGGCTGGCAGAGGGGAGCATTCCTGTGCAAGGACCTGCCCCCATCCCATTCCCTGGGGGCGCTCCCTGCGGGGGACGGCTCCTTCCCCAGCCCTCCTGCGATGCCCATCCCTGCTTCCACAGCCACTCACTCTCTCGTCTCCAGGGTGATGATGATGAGGATAGGCCTCCTGTTCATGCCTCCCACGCAGCTGCTGTTGCACATGAAGTTGTACAGGATGGTGGTGAACTCGGTCCCCACCTGCCCGGGAGGGGAGAGCAGGTGCTGAGCGGGAAGTGATGGGGGGAGGCAGGCGGGAACCCCGGGGAGTGAAGAAGAGATGGGGAGGCAGGCTGGGACTCCCGGGGAGTGAGGAATCAGGGCTGGACCCTCTGGCCCAGGGCTGGTGGCTTGGCAGGCCCGGCAGGGGGACACCAGAGACGGTGTGGGGATGGTCCCAGCCGGAAAGAGGGGACTGTACCAGGACTGTGGGGGCACCCAGGGCAGAACTGGAGCGGGTATCCCATTACACCCCACTTCCCAAGACCAGGCTGCTCTGGGGTGCTTCACAGGGCTGGGAGCTGCAGGTGCTCGAGTGTAGCTGCCACCGGTGCCGGGGGCGAGCATGGAGTGGTCTTAGATGTGCCAGGGCAAGGGGGGGCACTTGGACCCTTTGCCCCATGCCAAGCAGCCCAAACCAGGGAGGCAGGAGTGGGTCCTTCCCCCCGCGGTGAGCAGCCGGGTACCTGCGGGGGCTCGTAGGGCACCATCACACTCTGCCGTCCCGTCACCGGGTCATCCACGTACTGCGACAGGTTGTTGCCTTCCACTCGGATGAGGTGGCTGGCGGGGGCTGCCTGGCCTGCAAGGCAAACCTCCAGTCAGAGCCGTGGCTGCCCAGGGCACTCATCCTGTGCACACCGGGGCTGTGACACGAGGGACGTGCGGCCCCCCGGCCGCGGGGACGGCTCGGAGCCCTCACCGTCGTTGAAGTCGCGGCCGAGCTCGTGGTTGGGGCAGCGCTTCACCACCTCGGTGACGTGCTCTGCCTTCTTGTAGACGGGCATGGCCCGGATGATGGTGCCCGGGGGCGGCGAGGTGGACACCTTGATCTGGATGGGGCATGTCTTGGCGATCTGACAGTAGAGCTTCTTCAGCAGCGGGGAGTACTGGAAAAGAGGAGGCGTCCCTCAGGTGAGCATCCCTCAGGTGAGCGTCACTGCTGGGGTGGAGGGTGCTCCCCTGGCCACGCTCGGCTTCCTCTGCTAATCTGGTGTAAAGGCAGGGTTCCTTCTCATCCCTTTCCCCCGGAAATACTGAAATCTGACAATTTCACTCATGCTGTGTGGTGTCTGCTTTCCACATAAGCCGGATACAGCCACCTCCTGGGGCTGGGAAGGGTTTCCCACATGGGCAAAGGTGGCAGAGCAGGGGCACCGCTGCACTGAGACAGAGGGAATCTCACTGAAAATCAGCGAAGCCCTCGTTCGTGCATCGCTGAGCCCATTTTGGAAACATTCCCAAGTCTGTTCTTGATGTCTTGGGTTTTAATTTTATATTTTTCAAACCCTGCACTGCCTGGTGTGTAACTGTGCAGTTCCTTGCAGCCTGTGAGCTGCTGCTCTCTCAGGACAGGCAGTCAGAATAAAGGCTCTCCAGGCCTGCTCTCCAAGGACACCCCGACTGTCCTAGGCCCAAAATGTGGAAACCAACATCTTGAGAAGGGGGGGTGAGCTTGGGGAAATTGCATCATAAACTGAAGCTTTAATTGGAGAATTAACCCTGATATGCAAACAAACCAAACTTATAACAGTGTGAAGAACTCGTGGCCTGGGGTCCATCTCAGGGTCCAGCCTGGCAGCAGCCTCTGGACTCCCCAGGGTGCTTTTTTGAAGGCCCTCCAAATAAATCCTCACCTTTATTCCCTTATTCCTGTCTAGACGCTGTTTTTTTAGGTGGCCACTTCAGGCATCACTCTCACACACGGCTCGTGACCAAGGGCTGGGAGCACCGAGGGCACTGACGCACCACAGCCTGAGGAAATTGTGCCTGATGTCAATAGCAGTGTCACAGCTGATCAGGCAGGACCTGGGAGTTTAATTCTGACATGGATGAGTTTGTCCCTATCCTGACTCAATCCTTTGTAGCAGCAGTGGTTCCTGGAGGGGACGGGGTGGGGACATGATGGGAACCACTGCCCGGGATGGCTGTGGGAGGAGGATGCTCTGTGGCAGCTGCAGGCAGTGCCCACAGTCACTCTCAAGTAGAAAATGGTTTGTGGCTACCAAATTCCTCCCCGTGAGGGCACAGTGAGGTTTGCTCAGTGGCAAACTTCTCTCACAAGGCCCTTAGATGGGGGAAGCTCTGGAGGCTGCAGTGTGTGCCCTGCCAGAGCAGGGCTGGGGAGAAGGAGAGCCTGTCCTTCACCTTCCAGGAACTGCCCAGGTGTGGGGATGTGCAATTCCCTTCCACCTCGGCTGTGCCATGCTGTTTTCCATCTCGCAAGGAATGTGTTTGCTATACACCAGCCCACCCCTGTGCTCGGAGCAGCCCGTCCCTGCATGGCAGGGCATGTTCCCGCTCCAGGTATTTTATCTCATCCCCACAACACAGCGCCCGGTGCCAAAAAAATACCACCGTGCAGAGCATTTGTGGGGATGTTAAAGCTTGTCCCGAGCCATCCAAATACAGGTGTGCCGAGGGCAGGCTCTGCTCTCCCGCTGCAGGGGGGTTCCTGAGCTGGGGCTGCCCGAAATGGGGGCTCAGCACAGGGCTGGAGAGGCTGACATGCATGGCTCAGCCCCCACTTTTCCTGGCCATGATGTACAGCTGTGGATCAGGCAGGAAGGATTTGTGTGTCCCAGTCCCGCTGCCTTGTTTGCAGGAGCGGATCTGCCTGTGGAAGGATTTGTGTGTCCCGCTGCCTTGGCTGCAGCTGTGGATCAGGCAGGAAGGATTTGTGTGTCCCAGTCCCGCTGCCTTGGCTGCAGGAGCGGATCTGCCTGTGGATGAGCAAGGTGCTCCTACCACCAGGACTGGGACAGGGCAAACAGCATAAACAATTTCCAGGTTTGTCTCATTTGGGTGCTCTCTGAGGAAGATCTGGGAAGACGTAAAGGGCAGAGGCTCCACCAAGGCAAACAGCAGCAGCCCCTGCAGCTGCTCCAGCACTGGGCTGGTGGTGGCCAGCAGCAGGTACCAGCACAACGAAGGGGTGTCCTGGGTGTCCCGAGATCAGAACCTGCTCGGTGCTGGGGGGAGCAGGAAGATGCTGTGGTCACTGGAGGGTGGTGACCAAGAGGTGTAACACAAACTTGAGCCTGACAACAAGAATTAATCCTTATTTTTGTAGGCACTTGGACTTGCCGAACAAGAGAGGATGCTTGGAAACTCCTACTGAAATCCCCAAATTTTGCACTTATACCAGATGATGCTGACTACACCTCGACTCCATGGCCAGGTTTGCTTCCTGGGTGTGATCCTGCACCCCCAGCAGGGTTTCTCAGGCATCAGGCCTGAGCTGGAAGCGTGGGCTCCGCTCACAATGCGGTGACTCCGCTCTGCCTGGCCACAGAGGAAACTGCCACGTGGCTACAGCCCATGGACCCCCCTCGCCCACCACGATGGGGTTTAATGCCCTCGTTTAGAGGAGCCACCGTGGCAATACAAGGGTTATTTGGAGGGGGCTCTTCCGTGCCAGGTGTTAAAATACTGACAACTCCTGTCAAAGGATCTTTTCATGTAGACATTCCCGGGCAGCCCTCAACATGCCTGGGAACTGTAACTGCTCTGGAAGAGCAGAGGTGCATTATGGCAAGTTCTTTGGTAACAAATTCTCTCATTATACCATGTTATGACATGGATAAATCTCTGTTAAATAGCAGAGTGATGCCCCGCAGGGGGAAGGCGGCCGCTCCGTGCAGACTTGCCTCTGCTGATAACCTTATCGTGTCCCAACAGCTCCGAGATCGCCTTCAAAGATCCCTCCACAATAACAAACTATTCTTTTAAGGAACTCCCTGCTGATAATTCTGGGCAAGAAAAGTCCAGGCTGTGCCCTGGGCGGCCGCGCTCCTGATTCCTCTCAGTGTGGAGCTGTCCTGTGCAGCGTCTCCAGCCGCAGCGAGGGCCGAGTGCTCCCGGTCTCACAGACCCAGGCTGCTCATGGCCACCAGGACAACCAGCACCGTGTTTTTGGCATCCCAGGAGGTTCTGCATCCCCAGCTATGCTGCATCACCAGCTTGGCAATGCACACTCTCCATAGGGGACAGCAAAACCGGCGCTGAGCAGCATCCCTGGGCAGACACCTCTCTCCTCCGTTATCTGCACTTGCTAATTACCTGCTCCATGCACATCTCTGACAGGCTGCGCTGCGTCACCTGAGGCCCTGGTAGCTCCCAGCACAGCCATACCCTGCACAGCACCCTGCAGGGACCACAGGCACCACGTGCTCCTCGGGTGTGACGTGAGGCAGCGGCAGAGCAGAACCCAGGGATCAGAGTGCTGGGATCTAACCCAGACCAGCGCGGCCGCCTCGCTGCTGCTGCTCTCTGAGTGCCACGGCCGTGTTCCTGCCACCTGCACTGGGTCTGTTCACTCACATCCTCCCCACTCTGCAGCGTTTGGACAAACTGACCTCTCAGCACTGGCCATGTGTGGCAGCTGGGTCACAGCCAAAGCTCAGGTCACTTGAGCTGCTGCCAGCTTGCTGCTGGGTGCAGGAACAACATTTTGGGGCACCTGAACACCTTCCTGGTACATCCAGACCTCAGCTCCAGGATTCTTTTCACATCTACAGAGGAGCCTGGGTATGTTCTGCCCTGGGCATCTCCTGCCTGTGTCTCCAGACCCTGCTCTGCCCTGGGGACTGCTGGTGTCTGTCTCCACGCTTTACATTAGGACTCAGGTCCATCTCTGCTCCTGGAGAACACCGGAGGGTGTCTGTTATTGGGTGTCACTGTGTGTTTGAGGAACACAACGGGTTTCTGTGGCTTGTGGGTGCTGGGTTGCTGCAACCAGCACAGAGCAGCAGCAGCAGCAGCAGCACCGAGCGTCTCCCTGGAGCCCATGGAACACATAGAACTTGTGTTCCTCTGGGATTTCCTGCAGCTTCCAGTGTCACCCTCGACTTCTGGGCTGATACTGCCATGCCAGCTCTGTCTCTGCCTCTGTCCCTTCCCTGCCAGTGCTGTCTGTCCAGAGGTCTAGGAATAAGCCAAAAAAAATGGAAAAGCCAAATTATTTAACCTCTAGCAGCCTATCAGCTCTGTGTCCCCAAGATCATGGTATCACAAAGGGTCTTTGGATGTGTTTGAAATGCAGCTGCTTTTTGGGTGAGATGAGACCACGCTGCACCAGTGCCCCATGGAGCAGGACACAAACCAGTCACCCCATGGTGCCACCGGCCACTGAGAGGCTTCACCATGGTTATCCCAGTGCTGCTGCCCCAAGGAAATGTTCTGGACACCACAAGATTCCACCAAGTGAATGCCCTGCCATGGCTCGTGGATGCAGTGTTGACGTGGATCCTCAGCATCCATCACTGCCCACCCTGAGAGAGGATCTGCAGATGGTTCCAGAGGCCACCAATGCTGCCTCTCCATGCAGGGAATGGGCAGGGAGAAGTGGTTTTCCCTATGGATGCTGACAGCCTTAAATAACCTGAATCCTCTGCCTGGAAAGACCTCCTGGCGAAGTCCATCTGGCCCGGCCCTCCCTGGGCAGCAGAACCGCTAGGAGGATGTGTCCCAACAGATTTGGAACTGATAAAATCTTATTTATCTTCAACTGTTGACACCGAAGCGTCTAGACTTGCCTGTTGGAGAAGGCGCAGCCGAGGCCGCCTTTCCCTCTTGAAGGAAATGATTTGCTCAACAATTGCTTTTTCCACAAATCCTCCCCCCCTCCTCCCTACCGGCCTCCTCCTCCTCCTCCTCTTCTCCTACATTCCAGGCTTCTCATTAGCTCTACTCAAGACGTGTCCAGGACTGCAGTCAATGGATCCCCAATAAAGCCACCGGCCCGGCAAGGCAGAGAGAAGAAAAGTGCCGCCTCCGGCTGCTAATTTCCTTGCACTCCCCGGCAAGCAGCTGCGGAGCTGCATCCTGGGACAGGTTGGGGCAGATCGCAGCCGAGAGGTGATAATAACATGTCTGTCATCTTCCCCGGACATGTAGCATCTTGCAAACCGCAAATACCGTTAACCGGCTCGGACGGAGCTGTTACGGCAGATCCTGGAAGACGTGCCGGCGGCACAGCTAATTTTATTTTTTTTTTCCCCTCTGTCTAATTTTTTTTTAATAACCATTTTTTAATCACCGGCCTGTAAACTCCTCACTGAGCTGGAAATTCCTCCCTGAGCTACTTTGTTGCTCGTTTACTATGAGTTAGGTTTTAGTATGACTGGTGCCTGAGAGGAGAGCGGAGTGTCCGGCAGGGCCTGAGGTACCTGTCCAGCACACAGCTGGGCTGGACAGTGGGGATACTGCCCTGGGGATGGCTGTAAGAGGTACCCTGGTACCCTGTGCCTCCAGTTCCTGCACCACAGTGGTGATGGAGTGGGGTGATGGCCATAAGGGATACCCCAAAACCCATCTCTCCATGTCTTCAGTCCCTGCACCATGGTGATGATGGATTGGGGTGATGGCCATAAGGGATGTCCCCAAACCAACCTCCCTGTGCCTCCAGTCCCTGCACCACAGCAGTGCTGGATCAGGGTGATGCCCATAAGGGGTGCTCCAAAACTCACCTCTCTCTCCCTTCAGTCCCTGCACCATAGCAGTGATGGATCAGGGTGATGGCCATAAG
>VZRR01005631.1:185773-269776 GCA_013398015.1 Oreocharis arfaki | reverse complement strand
CCGCTCGGTGAAAGGTAAGGCATCCTCCGCCGGCCCCCGCCGCCGCCGCCCGGCCCCGGGCAGCCGCCGCCGCCTCCGCCGCCGCGACGCGGCCAATCAGGGCCGGGGCCCGGCTTGGCGGGGATTGCGAATCCCCCCCCGGTACGGGCCGGTGGTGGCGGAGACCCCCCCGGAACCGACGGCGTCTCCCCACGCGGGGCATCCGCCCGCCCGCCGTCCGTTCCGGGGCTGTGTGGGTACCGCGGTGTCGGCCGAGACTCGCCGGCGACACGTGTCGCGATAACTGATGAAAGAAGCCGGTGGCATCGTTGAGGCGGGGAGGGAGGAAAGTTTCGCGGTGATGCTCGGGTGCGGTGGCGCATCCGCGGGCCGGGGAAGGGAGGAATGAGCTCATTCGTGTTTTAGCCGGTTAGCCCGAAATAATTGTTCTTTTATGATTGGGAATAGTAGCGCCGTCTGTTTGCGCCTGCTGTCCAATGCGCGTAAGGGTGGTGAAAGAAGGGGAAAATTAAACCAAATTTGATAGATAGGGGTTGAGAATTTGCTTGGACTTGAAGAAACAATGGCCAAATTTAGTAACGGCTATATGAATAAAGGTTAGACATTAAACTACGCGTGTTCTTCTCCGTGTCCAGCGAAGCGGTGTTTAAAATCTCCTGTTTACCTCCACAAGAAAACAGCTGCTGGCGAAACGTAAAGGGAGGGCCGGGACCAGCCCCGCGCCGTACTGCACGCCTTGCCAGCTTTTTGACTTTTAACTGAATGTGTGCGAGAGAGAAGGCGTGATTCCCGAAGCCTTTCGCTCTCGGCCACGAGGAGGTTAGCTGATGTTGGGGAAGGTTTTATTGTCCTCTGCACAAAGCAGAAGTCGCAAACTCAGTGGTCCGGAGGCTTTGTTGTAGAAGCACAAAAGGATCAGAACTTTGGATGCCCAGAAGACGAAACAAAAAGTCAAAAGCTTTTGTAATTAAATGGCTTGTGACTGGACAAAATTAGCGTGCAGTTAATCGACCAGCTAGAGAACAAACTGAAACCCCATTCAGGGCCATTTTATATGATTTGTGAAATATCCGTTCTTTAACAGATGATTGCAATATAAGTTGTATGTGCTTCAAATGTTTATCAAGTTTTTGTAAAGTCGGTCCTTCATCTTTGTACAAACTCCTTAATAATTTTTCCCCAAACTAAGAGCACCTTTTAGCATTGTGCTGTGGGGCAGGTTTGCAGCATGGCTTTGTGACCCTCTGCAATCCCGGACAATCTGCTAAAGGAGCTACTTCAGTAATTGGTAGATGAATGTTACAGTCTGTGGGCAGAAGAAAGGGCAGAGTTAGAGCTATTTCTAGGGGATGCTTTGAAATACATTGTTTGAAACTAAAAGAAACGCAGTTTGAGAACAGTGGAGCAGGCCTTGGGTCATGACTTCTCTCGGATGAGGGGATCACATTTAGTGGCCAGGCCTCTGGAGTTTAAAATATTTTCCTGTGCTAAAGTGTCACATTTAACATTCAGGAAATAGTTCTATGCCAGTGCAAACAGTGTTTGCTCTAAAAGCTCAGTTAGTAAACCTTGACATCTTGTGACATACAATGTTAGATATTTACCATTTACTACTCTTTTGTTTTCTTCTTCATTACTTTTGGGCAGCAATATCTCTTGCAAGTGGTTGATAACTTCATAATGAAATTTTGGCTCTAATTCTGATGTAGAACTGATCACTATTTACAAGAGCACTTTTATGAATTGAAGCAGGTAGCTTACTGGCAAGTCATAGCTGAGAAACATTATCCCTGTAATGTAGAAATATCTAGAAGGTCTTTGCAACAGTGAGCTGGATGAAGCCCAGTTTTTAAAGATTCTTAATATTTCTGAGGTCTCTAGGCACAAAAAAAATGTTGTTTCCAGCTTCAGCATAAACTGGATGTAAATTACAGGTCTTAGCTTGAGCTGCCTAACGGGGAGTCTAAGAATGAGCTGAATCTGGGTGAAATTCTGGATAATAGGAAGCAGCTCATATGTGCATGTAGGATAAAGAAATTCTTCCTTTCTTTCTATTCACCCATATCTTCTGCTTTTAAAAAGTCTGTTGTATACATTTTGTGGTCTAGGGAGCTGGCAACCCAATAGATTGCCACAGTACACGTTTCCATGGAAATAATTGAGATGTAATAAATAAAGGCACTCTGAGGTCATAGGTTTCCCAATTCAACTGAGAAGAAAACAAGCATAAATTACGTGGATATATGTATGGCATTTAGGACTTAAAATAATTTAACATTTTTCTCTTGTCCATCTTTTATTTCACTTGGTATAACAGCTTTGCTATTTATTAACCACTACTGAGATTTGTGTACCCTTTTTCATTCAGAAAGATTATGCACTAAAATAGGATCAGTCTGTGCCTGTGATGAAAGGGATTATTCTGCATGCAAAATGTAAGTTGCCTGCACTTTAAGTGGGAGCGATACTGACTTTAAAGAAGTGATTGACTTTGACAGAAGTATTGAATGTTGACAAGTCTCAGATGCGCGTTATTGAAAATGAAGTGATGGCAAACCCAAAGTGGATGCCAGCACAGGTCAGGTAGCCCCTGTGCTGTATTATCGGGTCTCAGGTTCAGCCTGGCAGAAACTTACAGTAATTCCTGCAGCTGTAACTCCAGCAGTAGCCCTGGGCTTCCCCCTGACATGGGATTTATGATTTGCAATACAATACACTGATTTGTTTTGACCATTAGTTTGTGCAAACTTGAAGATACTAACCTTATAGCTGGTGGTGGGGAACAATATTCTACTTGGCTTAAAGGAAGGTGGTTTCAGATCAATGAGAATGGAATAAAAGTGTGAGTATTGAGTCTTTGCTGGTTTACGAAATAAACACTTAGGGGACAGTGTCGTGGTAGCAGTGATGGAGTAAAATACTCTTCTGAAGCTTTACTTCACATCACAGATGAAGCCCATGAAAGTAATTTTCCTCAGCACAGACTCTTGCCCTGTTGCCAGTAACCTCAACTGCTGAGAGCTTTTTCAGTTTTCTGTAAGGAAGAGTTATACCTTACTCAGTGTTGTTAAAACCACGTGGTCCTGAACCCCAGAACATAACACAGCTGTCAATGTCAAAGCACTCTGTCTTGTTCCCCATTACGAGTGATGGGGGCTGATATTAACACTGGCGTCCTTAAAAGTTTGTTTGGTGCTGGCTTCTGTAGGGGCTGAGGAAAGCAGGTGTTCCTACTTCCCCTTGGTCAAACTGCAGCTTCTCATGCTTGGAGGTGGTTCTGGAAGGCACAATGCTGAGGTGTGGGTAACAGCAACCCGTGGGTTTCCAGTCCCCTGTAATTGTAATTGAGGCATTACTGGACTGCCATTTGTAGGGACTGGGCTCACATTGGCACAAGGTTTTAAACATCATATGCACTTTGGCTGCTGAATTTGACAGTTCTGCAAATTGCTGTCAGCTTGCGGGGGTATTTTGTGCATAAACGTGCTAGTTGGTAATCAAACTGTTTTGCAAAAGAATGCACTAATTAACTCTAAATTTGTTATCCTACTTGAAGTTGCAGAATTGCTGTCATATTTTTTTGCTTTCTGTTGGCAAAAATTGCTGATAGAAACTTTTGATTCACACCCTACCTGCCTCATTTGTGTCAGTCAAGAAGAGAAAAGGGGGGTTGCTCATTACTTCGTTATCTGCAAAGTAAATAAAAATACTTCAACCATTTGCTGAGTTCCAATTAGTTGATTGCTATGAATGATCTTCTTTAAAGGAATGCTGTTTTACCTATCTGCTCATACAAAGGTTTGATTTTGAATGTCTTGTGAAAAGGATTCTCTTTGTCTTGATTGATGTCAAGAATAAAAGCATGATGGTAATATCCCTTTGAAAGCTATTGTATTGTCAGCTCTGGCTGACAGCAGGAGGCCCTCCTAGTGCTATAGATTAGCGCTGTGAAAACACTGACATTTTCTTTGTTATATTGCTGTTGTTCTGCTTGCAAAGTCAATTATACAATGTCGGAGCTCAGTTACAGAGTTGACTGTGCAAGTAACAATGTCTTTCATACTTGTCTTAAAGATATAATTTTCCTTTTTTCCCAGTTGATAGAGAAGAACCTGAAGGTACTGGAACAGTACATTCTACAAATTAAATTTTGACAAGTATAATCATAATTGCCAAATACAAGAGACTTGTGCGATTATCCTTTAATTTTACAGTTCATTCAAGTTTCGGTGGAATTTTATTGATACAGTGAAAGCAGCAGCTAAAATTGATAAAACTCATATCAAATAAGATTACGCTCTTGATTGTTCTTTATCAAGTGTAGCTTTTGGGGGATTAGGAATAATTGGAGATGTTGGTGTTTCATTGTGGGGCTGGTGCCCTGAGAGCGTTTGAATCCATGCAGTATTCTGAGCACTGCCTTCAGGGATTAGCCTGCAGTTTTTAATTTTTGCCTGTGTATTTTGCTTCAAGCCTAGCAGCATTCTCCCCTGAACTCCACAAGTCCCATTTTCCTGCCTTTTTCTCCCTCTGGTATGCTCTCCTGGACGGGATCTGGGTGGTATTTAACTGGTTTTACTGATTGAAACTCCTGCCTGTGTGCAAACACCTTTTAATTGCGGCCTGTTCCCATTGGTCTCAGTGAATATAACGAATAAACGTGGCCAAAAATTTAAAAGAGTGGGAAAGGTAACACAAAAGGTTTAAATATGGATGGGAAGAAAATAGAAATCTCATATTTTTAGTGATGCTATGTCTAAAGCCATTGAAGAAGAACAACAACCGTTGTACAGTAGTGGCTCTTGGAGAATTCTTCCTATATTTTTCTTCAAAAATATTTGTGTACAATCAGTGCAAGTTAAAGAACATCATTCACTGCTGAATTGCTTCAGATGACACATGCAAAAAAAATAATCAGAGACCTCTTGCAGGACATTAATTGTAGGATTTCTAAATTACTATTATAAACTAATAGAGTAACAAAAGATTCTACAGTTACCAGTAATTTGTCAGGATTTATTTTGTTTTTCTTCAATAATTGAAAATTAATGTCTTGAAGTGAAAGCAGATGTTCATGCCATCCTCTGAATTGGATATAAAAATGATGTTTTGTAGATGCGTTAAGCTTGTGTAAATACAGATTGTCTTATAGATGCAGCTTTGGCTTGGTTTTATCTATTGTTTGGTGCCAAATTAACTTTTAGGTTAAATGTGGGTAAGTGGTTTCAGCTTGGTTAAATTACTAAACTGAATGCTTGAGGTGGTACCCAGTGATCAATTACTACAGTAAACATTTTAAAAACCCAACCTTACCTGCTGGCTTTGTGAATGACGAGACTTTCTCATACTGTAGAATTAATATTTACTTCTACTTTGATAAGTGCACTTGTAATTGTTTACTTGGCTATTTTTATTGAATTGGTTAATTTTTATCTTGCTTTCCAAGTCCAGTTTGTGAAGTCAGTTTTAGATGATTATAACATTTGAAAAATGCAAACCACTTTTTTTTTGGAAAAAGAAATAATCTCCTGGTCTCATGCGTCGTATGTATTATAATATTCTCTTATACAAAAGATTATTAATTACCCACAATAATTGAACTGTCTTATAAAATGCCTGTATCAGGTCCTCATCGCTCCGTCAGTGTTCTCCGTAAATGCCTCTGAAAAAGCATAGCTATTATATTCCCTTGTATCCTAGTAAATGTGCTGGAGAAATGAAATACTACTAATATAAAACCTATTAGAGACTCCTGCTAAATCTTGACTGACAAATGGTGGTGGAGGGGAGGGCCTGGTTTTCGTGCGTGCGTTGGTGGACACAGACTTAGAGAGTGCAGGTGGGAGCTGGAGCCGAGTGAGGACCTCTGTGTGCATTTATTCAAGATACTTTTGGAGCCTAGAAGTAGATTCTCATGCGTTTTCTTTCTTGATGTCCATTAGTAAATGTAGAGAAGCTAGTTCCTTTTTCGCTTAGACAAATAAGGTCATGAGAGTTTTAAGTACAAAGTCTTCTTGACAACACCTAGATGTATATATATATATGCAGCAGTGAATTATGGTGGCTTACTGGAGTCACATTATTCTGGGGAGTAGGAGGATGTGCAGAGACTAAATGGTCTCTTGTGACATTTCCAGCTACAGAAGGCTCAGGCTTCGACCTCTTGCAATGGTTGGTTTTCAAACATGTAAACAAAGGGAGCCGATGGGGTTGGAAACTGGGTGCTGCCATTTGGAACAGGCTCACAGACCTCCTTGTGGTACCGTGAGCTGGTGTATGGCATTAGCTTTCCACAGTACGACTTACTTCAGCTAGCACTGCAATACCCATCTGAATCTAGCGATAAGTACCTTCATTATATTGTTTGCCTTTGCTGAGAAAGAAAACCTTTTTCTTTCTAGACACAGATTAGGCAACAGAAAGAGCAATTTGTAGAGCTTGTAAATGCCACTTGTTAATCACATGCAGTACAATTATTAATTTTTTTCCCTCTTCCCCCTTGGATGTTTTAAGTCAACTTTTTAGCTTTTTTATGTAATTGAAATTTGCCCTTTTGTTACCTGGGCATGAATTATTTTTGAAATGTTGTCATTACCCGCCCTGCTGTGAGGTTTATCTCTTCTGTTCATCCTAATTAAATAAAACATACTGTTGTTCGCTGGTCTCGTGTTGAAGTGAATTACCTGCCTGAAGGCTCGCGCTGGTGTCGGGCTCGCTTCTTGTTGCAGCAGCAGCCGTTGACTAACACATTTACTTTTAGATTTTCATTTCAAAGGGCTCAGTTTGTGCAGTGTGACAGGTGAATGGTGAATGCTTTACAGGACTTTCAAGAGCTGAACAAACAGTAAAGGACTTATTGCTACTGCAGCCGCATGGCAAGTACAAATGTAAGGCAGCCTTTGTGGCAGAGAAGTGTTTCCTTTGCTGGATAGAGGCCACTCAGGAGACCTGAAGGGCTCACTTGGGTATGATGGAGGTGAAATAATCTCAGTCGTGATCTCATTTAAACCCACCCTACCTGCATGTTCTCCTGGGCAATTTCTACTAGAGTTGATCTCGTCTCTCTTTGTAGCATCACCCGCAGTCATGTTCTCCTTGAGTCTGGCACTGATAACGAAGGCTGCTTCAGAAGTGTAACAGTTGGAGTTTCTTTATACAGAAGTTATTTCTAGTTCATATTAGAGAATGTAAACAATGCATTCAGGTTTTAAAGGAAGGCAGAGGGAAAGATCCCTGCTTGTAGAAAAACAGTTTGTTTAAGCCTCTGATAGCACTGCAGAAAATGTGTTGTTCACTAGTGAAATCCTGTTATGACTAAAAGTACAAGAATTAACAAGTCGCTCTACTCCAGTCTCTGTTGGCTCCTACTAGGCTCTGGAGGTTTGGTCAAACGTGGCCTAATTCTGCTTTCCAAATATTAAAAAAAATTACACAGAGGGCAAAAAGACAAGTTCTTAATATGCATATCCTGGGAAAATCCTAAACCAGTATTTTTACCCCCTCTAGTCCCAAGGCTAATCAAAATTCCTTTGTTTCCACATCTACCATTAAAATATATGCCTCCCTTGGTTGCCTGCTGACTGTACAAGTTTAACCACTCAATCGATTGGACTCACAAAAGCTTACTGGTTTTACGTAGTATTTGCCTATAGGTAATATAGAGAGCGGGGTGAGGGTCCAGGCACCCTCCACCAGGACCAGTACTTAAATTTGCAGCTCTGTTCATTTCTTGATGATCCTCACCTGGCTGAGATGAGGTTTTTTCTGCGTTACCACTGAGACAGGCTAGCCAAGCATCCACCTGCTGGTTGCTGGAACTTGCTTCACATGGTGGGGAGCTGAGTGGTGATGAGGGTAATGTTAATAAAGACAGACTTGCCATGCCCTTTAAAAAGGGAGTGGTGTAATGGGGAGGTGGAGTTTTTTGCTAGGCGAGCATTTGGTGGTTTTTTTTTTTTTGGTTTGTGTTTTTTGGTTGTTTTTTTTGGTTTTTTTTTTCCCCCCCTCTGTCTTTAGTGTGAGGACAATTCCTCCCCCCCTGCCCTTGACAGCTTTTAGAGCTAGGTTGTATGTTTAAATGTAAGTCTAATCTCTCTGAGTGGTTCTGTTAATTGAGGTTTCTGTTCATGTTGGAAGACTTTGAGTAGGCTTCTAGAGCTGTAGGGTGAAGGCTCTGTCTTGTTTTTGTGGTAGTGTTTCTTACTGGCCTTGGTGGGGATGGGATTTCAGTGTTATTTCTTGCACTGCAATTGAAAGAGCAGGAGCAGCAAAAGAGATTTGATGGGAGTAGTCATTTAGTATCTAATGCTGTAGACAGCGTCTCCTGCTCCTTCTGCCCACTCTGAGATTGCTGTTGGGAGGATTTCTAGGGGAGCACTGGGAAGGTTCAAGGTGCAGAAGATGCAGCAGGGCTGTGGGAGCTCCTCGATGGCACTGGAGAAACCCAAGAGACCTGCGTTGTGTTTAACATCTGTCGCTGTAAGCAGGTACAGGTTTACATGAGAGAAAGTGATTGTGATTCTGCATTCTTTAAATTTCCTGTCTGGAAAAATGGAAAAACTAAAAAGAGGTAGAGAAAAAACATGGTAGAAGGCTGAACTTCATACTTTGGGAAGTGGAAGTGCTAAACAGAGAGAGAAATAAAATAGGGAAAGTAGGAAATCTGTTGCTGCCATTTGAGTATGGAGGATGCCTGATGATTAGGTGCAAAGCTTTGGTACAGAGGTTGACTTACCTGGAGCTGTATCTGTTTAAATTTAAAGACTGAGAGAAGGAACAGATCTGAAAAGTGACTCCAGCTCTATGGAAAAGCAAGTGGTTATGCATAGGCAGAAAAGAAAGCACTAGACATGTAAATGACCTAAACAAAATAGCTCTTCTGCTCTCACTAGACAGTGACAGTGTTTTCCTGCCTGGAGGAGTGCATTTGTTGTGGTATGTAGTTGTTTTCTGTTTAATATAGAGACATTTGAGGACAAGTGTGATTGCAGTTATCAGTTCTTGGAGTTTCAACTATTTTAGGATCATGGCAGCATCTGACCTTGGCCTGTGAGGACTCACAATTGTTCAGGGTTTTGGAGGGAAGGGGAGATCATTGTGGTAACTGGAAGAAGTAGGCTTTCAACACTTACTATGTGAATATACACCAATACATGTGGCGTATGATGTGTGCTTGTGTGTAAATGAAAGACAAAGCTTAGAGGAATAGGTAATATCTTTTGTTGGGCCAACTAACATGGTTGCAAAATGCGAGGAAGTTTTTCTGATGTACAAGCCTGCCTTGTACATCAAGCCAGAAAAAGTTTTTCTGATGTACAGCCTGCCTGCTGTACTGAAAAAAACAGAAGCATTCTGGTTATTTTGCTTGATAGGTAAATGTAGCTTTGTTTTAATTTACTTATTCAAGCTATTACTCAGATTTCTGTTGCTTCATTAGATTACTCACATGAGTAAAGAGATACTGGATTACATAGTAATGCCAAGCTTGTGTATTATTTATTGCTGAATTCTGTGGATGCATTTTGGTTGGGTAATTTGCTCACGGCCTCCTTTATTTCTAGGAAAATGGCATGCCTTGCCCTTCATAATTTCTTTGCTTTTACTGACCAGACTGTTCCCCCAGAGGGCATGTGGGATGTGGCAGAGTATTGAAAATACTGGGATGGAGAAGTAGAGAAGGAGGGCTGTGTGTGACTTGCACCTTATTTGTTTATACTAGACTTACATGGAAAAAATGGTATGTTTCTGGCAGGGATACTTTGTGGGGAATGTAGTAGGCAACTCTGAGTGCAAAAGTTGTTGCCTCAAAGATTTTTTTTTTTTTTTAACATAAAGAAGTACCTTGGTCTGATTCTGAGCATACTTGAAGATACAGTACGAAGCATTATGAGCCGTTTTATAATGAAGCCCTGAGTTCTTGTCTTTGGATCTTGTACCGAGTCTTGCCCAATGCTTCTATATGAGTTCCCTGACCTGATTCCTATAATTCCAAGGATGTCTTCTTTCCTAATTTCTTTCCTGCTTGATAACAGATAAGTGAGATTTGTTTTGGAACTCCCATTTGATTTATTTTGATTATTATTTTTGGTCTCAAATAAACACTTAACAGAGAGCTTCTGTTTTCGTTCTTCTCAATATAAGTGAATTCAGTAATAAGCTTGAACTTGAAGGTGAGGGTCTGAAAAAGCCCACCCCTGAGAGATGCTTGGCAGAGCCGTGGTGTGCCTGGTTTGCAGTGCCCCGAGGGTGCTGTGGAGGGGGAGCTGCCGGCCCTGCCTGCAGAGCTGCCAGGCTGCACGGCTGGGTGTCCCTGGCTGCAGCAGGAGCTGCTGCTCACAGGCCTGGGGGGACAAACCCCCTGCAATTGGCAGAAAGATGCTGCTTTGCTGGTGGGGCTGTTGGTGTTATGCAGGCAGATCACTCACAAATGGGGTTTGCTGGCTGCTCTCACATGCACCAGGAATTCACCCAAAGACAAAATGCATATTTTCATAGAGGTATCTGAGCTATGATTTTCCTCCTTGCCTGTGGGTCTGTATTCAAAATGTGGCTCCAAAGAAAGTGCATAGAAAAATGAGCTTTTAATTTGTCACCTGCTGCTGTACCACCCTGTCCTCCTTGAGATGCCAAGTTGTAAATGAGGTTTTTGTATCCCCACACATGGCCATCCAAGAAATGTTCTGTCTGTCGTAGCAGTCAGTGGCACAGCTGAAGACATCAGACGAGTGGCTTAAAACCTGCTGCTGTCTGATTGGCATGAGCAAAGCCAACGTGGCGCAAAACTTGAGCAAACAAAAAGGTGGGTAGAGAAGCTGTTTTCTTCAGTGGCTTTGGAAGTCCTGGCTGCCTCCAGAGCAGGGGCTGCTAAAACCTTTCTGTCCCACAGTGTTGAGGAAAAAGAAGGCAAAATTGTTTCTTTATGCTGTCTCTGAGTGCTGTTGGAAAACTCCCTTTAAATGAATAGTTTAAAAATGCAATATTGTTTCTGCAGGTTTCATTTGGGAGAACAGTGTCTTGCCAGGCTGCAGGTTGTCTCTTCCACCCTGCCTGTTTGTCCAAGCACTGGGGGTGGTGCACATGCCAGCTGTAAATTCGTGTCTCCTAGCAAACCTCAAACCACCTAATAAAAACATTTCTTGAGGTAGCCACCAAGAACTTAATTTTTAATTTATGCACAGATGATGATGGTTTCAAGGAAAAGTAGCCCAACTGTGGGATGGGCAGGGAAGGTGCCATGATGATTCCTACGTATCTGTAGCCTAAGAAAATGTCAGTGGAGTCCCTAACAGCTTTGTTTCCCTTCCCATAGCATCTCTTCCACCGTGGAGCTTGGGAAACTTGAGAGTATTTTGCTTTCAGGAAATACTTACAGGTAGGATTTCCTCCCCAGGTTGAAGCCTCTTTACTTGTTTTTCCTCCTTTGAATTTTGTTGGTTTTACTCCTTGCAGTTAGGGAGAACATGACCACAACCCTGGAGGTGCCTTCAGGGAAGGAAGCAGGCAGGGGAAGATGGGGCGGGATGTGGCCTGCCTGCTGGGTGGTGAGCCCAGAGTCCAGCCTCAGCCCATGGTGGGAGCTGCTGAGGCACTGGCAGGGTGAGGATATGGCAATCATCCTACCATTTTGGGAAGCTGAAGGCTGTTGGCCTTCTTATTAGAGGGAATTTATCTGCTTTTCTGTCTTTCTTTCCGTCTAGTGCTGGCTTGACTTGATTTTCTTTTAATGGCACATACCAACAGGTTTGTTTTCTTCTGAAGATTTTCTTAATTTAATGGTGCCATGTTGGAAAAACCACACACCAGCCATTGGATTAGATACAGTCTGCAAACTGGCATGTTAAACACACTGCTCTGGAAGGGAGCATGGAGATGAATCCTGGTTGGTTTAAGACTGCCATTACCTTCCACTCACCTTGTGGAACTGTTTTTTGCCTCTTGGCTGCCTGGCCCAGTCCCATGGCTCTGCCCACTGCTGTTCCAGGCGAGGGCTGATCTGATGGGGCTAGTTCTCCTGTTTCTGATCCTTGTTCTGCTGCCTTCCTAGCTTCCTTCAGAGCTGATTTTACTTGCCAGTTCACCAGAAAAGTAACCCTGTAGCTCTCTGCTGGCCACACACAGGTCTGGTGTGTGTTGTTGCAGGGCAAGGCAAGCCTTCTTGGCAGTGTCTGAGTTCCATCGCTTTGGGTCAAACCTTTGTGGAAAGAACCTCAGCTGGGGAGGCTGGGCTGTGGCCCCTTGTGTGGAAAGTGGGTGTGCATCTGTATGGGCTGATAGGCAGGTTGTGAGCCCCCTGATCATGTGTCCAAGAAATGATGGCTGTTGAAGCAAGTGCTCAAATCTGTAGTGAAGCAGAGGGTGCAAAGCCACATGAGTACAGCCTGAAGAAGTTCACTGAAAGTTATAAAGAACAAACTCAAGTTGTACAGGTGCTTGCTGCTCTCTGCCATTCCTGGGAGAATCACAGGTCCCAGCAGAGGTGTGGGCTGTGGAGTGCTCCGTACTGTGCCGCTGTGGTGGCTGGATGCTGCTCCTCATCCCTCTCTGGATGGGGGCTCCCAGCCAAGCAGGCAGCTGTGCTTTGAAAGGAATGCAAAGCAGAGAGGGAGAGAGCTCTTGCTGTGAGGAAGGGAGAAGGCACCCAGACCAGAGTTCAGCCAGCATCTTTCACTACTCCTGTGCAGGGGGAAGTTGTTGGCGGCAGCCTTGCATGAGGCAGCATTGCTGGAGAACAATTTTCTTCTCTATTCTAACAGAGTAGAAATAATGCCACTAAGAAATTAGGTTATGTATCTCAAGGGAAAGGGAGATTTGTTATTCTGCTTTTAGCTTGCACCATAGACTGTGTCACCATGGGGCCCGCACCACCAAGTGGGTGCTTGTGCTAATCCTGGCACTTAAATGCCAGACAGTTCTTTGTCAGAGGCTGATCTGTCTCCTGTGCTTGGGTGACAAGAGACACCATGATAAATTCCAGCTCTTTTGGCTACTTTACAGTCTGTTTTCTTAGGGGCAAATTTTGACTATGGTTGACTGAAACAGTAACGTGTCCCATGAATGTCTTGCCCAGGCTGGCTCACACTCCTGGGCTTGTAATGTCGCAGTGGCTTTGTGGAGGACAAAGCCTCTGCTGCCCAAAGCACCCAGTGTCCTTGGGCCCCTGAAGCTGGTGGCCAGCCTGGCCTCTAGAGTTGTGGCAGGGCCTTTTGCTTGTTTGTGTTCTTACTGGGCTAATTTCTGATGCAGCAAATTTTGATGGCTCTCCCTGTCAGGAAGGGTCCCCACTCCCCCTACCTTCCTCCCCCCTTCCCCCCATTTGCTTATTTTTAGTCCCATGAAGTAGAAGAATTGGTTGTTTGCCAAGAAGAAAAACCAACAAACAAAAACCCCAAAGCAACCACAACGTTTTACCTTTCCTTGCTTTCAAAAAACATTTCCTTGTAAGTGTAACTAATGATGTGGGTTTTTAGTAGAAGCCTGTGATTCAGTGTTAAACCAATAGCACATCAAAGAATAAAATAGATGGGTTTCTTGTGTGTTTTTCTATTTATTATTAATCTTGTTCAGATTTGGGAAAACTTTGTGGTGTGAAAATATGAAGAAATGTTGTCCCTTATAAAGGAATACAAGAGATCTTTAGCTCAGCATGCTTGTGCAATAGCATTGGTTACGCTGCAGTCTGGGGTCTCAAACAACCTTACTTAAAAAAAAGGTTTAAATATTATAAATATTTCTGCCTCTCTTTCTTTTGCAATACCTAATGTACACTGTCTGTTCTGCTGTTAACTCCCTGATGCAGAATTCCTAAGTTTGGGCTAATAGAAAATTTGGAGGATTCTTCATTATCTGAACCTCTTGAGAAATACCAAATATGTTCCAGTAATTGTGGTGTAGTACAACAGGGAGTCACACTGGCAGTTTGTTGGAAAGGGTTTTTCCTGTAGTTATGAAAACCATACAACTATTAAAATCCCCAAAACTGAAACCGTTGGGATTTCTCATATACTTACAGTTAAGCGCATGCCTAAAGGTAGATATATTCAGCATGCCATTTTTGACTGGCGTTTGATTCCTAGCTTGAGAATATGAGAAAAAACCCAAACCATTCCTTAGCTGGTTCAGTCCTGTGCAGCCTTTTCATTCTGTGCTTACATGCTGTAGCATGCTGGGCTGTGGTTCATGACTGAAGCACCTGGGTCTGCTATAAAGCAAATTATTGATAATAAAGAAAGAAAAGTTTGCAAAATAGTAAGATACTCCAGGCTACTAGAAGAGACTTGGAGTCAGATTTTTCCCCTCCTACCTTCTCTTCTGCTTCTGCCATGGCTCCTGGAAGAATGAGCCTGTGTCAATTTTTTTTTCTCCCTCTCTCTCAATGTTTTCTGTCTCGGTTATATGCAAAGAGAATATAACATTTGTGCCTTGGAGAGTAGAGTGAATTTATTAAACACGGTGATGCTGGATAGGTGAAAGTGAAATGTAACACCAATATTATAGTTCAGGTCATAATATTTGGATTTGCTTTGTGGTTGTTTAATTTTCCCCATTATAGAAGATGTTTTTCCTGTTAACTCTGTTCTATAAAACTGAAAGCGATGCTTGATTTCTATTTCCAGTATAGGGACTTTTTTCCTTGCTGTGCAGCGTCTTACTGAGAAGGTGCTGGTTGCCTTGCTTTTCTGTCCACAAGGTAGCAATAGTACCAGCTCTCTGTATTTCTCACTTTCTCTCTTAAAAACTTCCTTTTATGAAATATTTCATATCTTGTATGTGACTTTCTCCTAGAAAACACTGGCATGTGCCTACAATTGTACTGATATATCACCCTAAGGAGTGAGTTAGCACACCTATTCTTATGAAATAAAATGCATTTTGCACCTATGAAACTGTCTAAACAATTTGCTTTGAGCCAAAACTTGGAAATATGAAGGTTGTGGAGTGTAACTAATGAAAAAATGTTTTTGTTACACTTCTTTAAAGAAGATTCATTTGCACTAGTATCAATATGTGGGGGAATTTAATTTTAAAACCAGCCCCAACCACTTTGTAGAAAAATATAATGCAGTACATAAACTCATTTTAGACACTACTTATTCTACTGTGTCCCATTAGGTGATGTTTACACAGCACTTTGAAAACGTAAAGCGCTATATAAGTGCTTATTATTACTGCATTATTATTATTATTCTCCCTCTTGAAAAAAGACCCTCTAGGGAGAGGGAGACTTGCTCTGCATTTCTTCTGTAGTGCAGATCCCACAAGATGTATACCCAGTTGTTTTGGTTTGTACATTCGTCCCTCCCCATTTCCATGCTTTTGGAAAAAAGTACCATTTTTAGAGATTAGCGCTCTTATTTAGTTTGTGCTGGGTAGCTACAGCAATGAGAATGTTACTTGAAGGCATATAAAAATCCTAAAATAGCTTTTTATTACACTCTGTGCAACAAAATGAATCACCACCCTGGCATTGGCCCCTGTGGTTTGTGGGTGCCAGGGCCCCTCGCCTCGCCTGGGCACTAAGGGATAAGCAGGAGCAGGTGATGATGCCCTTTGATGGGATCCTCCTGATGTTCCCTCTTCTGGTGTGGGCCCAAGGACAGAACCCTGAGTGAAGGAACAGTGCCAGCAAAGCCTGAGAGGAATTTCCTTCCTAATAGAGAGGAAGCACCACAAGTTTTTCTGCAGTATCAGAGCTATTGTTTTTCCTTGTAACTTGTATCACTACAGGAGAACAAGATTTCAGTTTAAGTTACGTTAATCCCCTTTATTCCTTGACTCATTATAATGAGAATGGCTTTTAGGGGGCAATATTAACCATTTGCATCCTGAAATTTGAGAGCAATTCTCTTTGCTGCTGTGTTACTGTGACATACCATGGTGGAGGCTGTAATCATGGCTGATGAAATTTGGAGTTATTTTTGCCCAGGTACCCCTAGACTTGCATTGTCATGAGGTGGAGAAGCAGTAACCGTACGCCTTCTTTAAATACAATGTGGAGTTTTACACTCCACTCCTTCTTTTACCTTTGTTCCACTGTTCTTGGGTGCTCTGGCTCGTGCCTGGCGCCTCATGTTGGTTCCCTGCAGTGCAGCAGCTCTGCTTCCAGCATTCCTAGCCCATCTTTGCAGTCAGCTCCACTTTGGGAAAAGGTACAGAGGAAAGGGAAAGAGGCCTTGAAAATATGCAGGAAGGGAGAGTCTGAGGATATTGTTTATTACACAGCATGACCTGACTTAAGTTTGTCACAGAATTTGGCCCTTGGTTATGTCACACACATGGCCACTGAATAATGAGGTCACATGCAGCATTTCAGCCTGGTTTCCACCAGAAATGGGGTTTTATGCCTGTACCCTTTGCTGGTGGTCTGGTCTGAGCTGGTGTCCCCAGGCAGTGGTTGGGGGTGCTGGTTGATGGTAGCTGTGGTCCCAAACCTCTACAAACAACAGCAGGGTGAAAGAAGGAGGGAAGCCCCCCAAATCTGCTGGGAAGGCTTCAGCAAATGGTGAACAGCTCATACAGGCAAATGCTTGCAGTGTGGGAGAGGCTGTAGAATGTGGGAGTAGGGATGTGGTGACAGCTTGGGCCAGTCCTGGTCACGTTCAGAGCTCCCTTTCCTTTACTCACTTCAAGAGATAAATAGTTCAGCTGCGACTGACAACAGTTCCAGGCGTTGTCTGAATTAAAGCTGAAGTGTGTGGTCTGATAACTTAAACCCACATATTGCGTTAGTACTTTTTAATGGGTTTATCATCCTTGTCACTGCAGGTCTCATGCTTTAGCTTCAGAGAGGAAAGCACTGGGCTGCAGGGAGATGCAGGGATGGGATAGGGCTGGCATTGGCTGGGGGGAGCAAGGGATGGGGGAAGCACTTTGTCCCTTAGTTTGCATCCCTCCTGAAGCTGCCAGCCCTGAAATAATGGCCCAGGAAATTGGCCATGGGCAAGTTTTGTTGTGCTCAGTGCCCAGGGACTTGTCAGTGTTGGGGAAGTGGTGAGATGGATTGGCACAGGCTTGCATCCCTCCATACTTCATTCCTTTCTGAATAGCAATTAATTTGGGAGTGGAAAAGTATAATTTTTTTTATAGACTGAAAGCTTAAATTCAGAATGAAACCCACTTGGACACTGGATTTTTAATTTAATTTTTTGCAGATGAATGCTCAGAGACTGAGCCTGGGGCAGCAATAGGTGTAAGGACTTGATATGGTTAAAAAGGACAAAAATTTTCCACCATTTCTCTTGCCTCTTTCCATCTGAGCCTGACAAGTTTGTAGAAACCTTGTCAGTGAGAGCAGACTTGTTACTGAAACCTGGCTCTAGGCAATGCCCAGCACAACCCCTGGGTGATGGAGGGCACTTCCCATACCCCCAGAGCAGACATGGTAACTGGGAAAACTCCAGAAAGATCAAATGTATCTGGTGTGCCTTAGCAAAGGCAGCTACCCGCAATGGGAGCGGAAGCCCTCAGAACGGCGTGCTCATCAAGCTTCCTTGACAGAGCTCATCCCTTCCCCTCTGGGTGTCATTTTCTACTTGTGTTTTATTGACAAACATAGAAATGACAAAATAGAAATTAAGGTGGCAGTCATCGCCCTCACTGTGGCATAGATCACGGGGTACAGGGTTAGGGGTCAGCCCTGGAGCAGCTCTGTAGGATGGGGTTGCTGTCACTGGTTCCTCAGTGTCCCCACAGCTCCCTAAAGGACAGGGGATGTCTCAGTCTCCCTCCACGCACACCGCGTAAACGCTAAACACAAGCAGACACAGAGATGCTCCAGAAGCACAGCCGGTTTGTGTGGTGGCATGGGAGAGCGAGCAAATCCCCTGCAGAAAATCCAGCTCAGCTGCCCATTCCGGCCACTGAGCCCCGGCCAGGCTCGGCCCCACGTGGCCGTGCCCGGGGGCCGCTGTGCAGCGGGCTGGCTCCCGGGCCGTCCCCCGCGGAGCGCGGCACGAACAGCCCGGGGCCGGGCAGATGGCTCCCTCCCGGCCGCGGGGCCCCGCTCTTCTGGGAGCGAGCCCCGCTGAGACTGCAACAACAGCAACCCGGGAGCCGGGCAGATGGTCTGCTGCCGGCCGCCAGGATAATTGCATCAGCTGGTTACTCCTGCAGCCAGCGGAGCCTCCTATTTGTACCGCTCTGAAACGATCCTGATTTGTTTTCCTTCTTTTCCCCCCCCTTCCCTGCCTTGTTTAAATTTATGTAATTTTTGTGAGGGATGGGCTGAGGCCGGGGGGCGGCCATCTGCCAGAGGTGTCGATGGTGGGGTCCCTCCAGCAGCCGTGCACAGGCAGACACCTGACCGGACGGGGGGCACTGCTGTGGCCTCCTGCTCCTGCCCCGCGTGTTGCTTGGGGCTCGAACGAGGTTGCAAAGAGAAGAGCTGGACCGGTACGACCCTTTCCAGCCTTGGTGGTGCACTGCAGTGTCAGTCCGTGTGCAGTACGCCTGCCAGCCTCCACCTAAATTGCTCCACATACCCGAGCTGCCGCTCCCTGGAGCACGCCAGCCCGAGGTCTGAATACTGCAGCAAACCCCCTCGGGTCCCGTCTCGCTGCCTCCCCCTCCCTGGGTCGGCACCTCGGCGCTGCTGCGGCAGGAGGGCTGCCGAGATGTCCGCTGGCGCTGCTGGGGCGGCTCTGCAGCCCTGCTCGCCTGCCACCCTCGCTCCTCCTTTTGGGCTCTTGCTTCACAGACAAAAGAGCTGCCTCTTCTAATCGGGGACTCTTCTGTTTACAGGGATTGCTGACAGGTGTGAGCTCTGCTCGCTTTCTAAGATACAAAATATTTATTGAGGGTAGGCAAAGGGCCCCTGGAGATGGCTAATGTCCCTCTGATGGGTTCCCAAGTGTCTCGGTGCTTCTGTGCCTTTTGCTCTGGGTTCGGTGGGGTAGGGACCGGGAAAGATGAAGTGGCTCCTGCTGTTTGCTCTGGTTTTAGCTCTCAGCACGGTACAGGTAGTTGCAGTAGTGCTGATCTCAAGTTGCTGCTGACCCAGAGGTCCTGTAATCCCTAGTAGTAGTAGGATTAGATTTTTGTCCAGCCAAGTCCTCTTTTCCTTTTACCTTTCTCTTTTTTCTTTTTTTAACTTTTGCAATACTTTATACCCCAGCTGACATACATTCTGCTTCCTCCATTGACCTTTGTCTGGCTACTCCAGCTCCTAGCAAAGACTTGCTCTTTTGGGAGAAGCTTGTCAACCTGGCCCTCCCCTCTGTTCTGTCCTACCTGCCCCTTTGTCCTTTTTTGTGCACAAGATTGATTTTTGTTGCTCTGACCCTATTTCTGGCCCCCCTGCTCTCATTAAGCAGACAAGATATCTCACTTTGCTTTCTGGGTGCATGACTGATTTCTGTGAGGGCTGATTTTAAGACTTGGGTTTGTATCCATCTATCAGACTTCCACCCGCATTAAATGTGTGGAAGTTCCTGAGTTCAACTGGCTGCTTGTAACACTGCTAGTCCTGAGCTTGCCATTAGTGTTTCAGAGAGGGATGGGGCAAATGGATGCTCTAAGGGTTCTTAAAGCACTTGATAAAGTCCATCTTTACAGACGGAGAGGAACTGGCCAAACTGCGCAGCTTCAGTTGCTGCAGCGCTGTGGTGGGTTCAGTTAGCTATGGGGTGGTACCAGTATAAAACCACTACATTGCCTAGTTCTTTAAAAGTCCTTTATCTGCCATAAACTCCAAATACACAGCTGCTGGTGTTAAACCAAAACTTTGCAAGTCTCCTGTTGGGCTCTTCAGGATCAGTTCTTGTTTCTTATTTTCTTCCTTAGAGTCTGTAGGTGTACATAATTATATGTATTTTTGAAAGCTCTAACTATGCCTCATTTAAACTTCTGCAAGCATCTTTGTAAGTTCAATTAAATGACTGCAAAAGAAAATTATCAAAAAATGAAATGAGGGAAATGTGCATTTACTCAGATGGGGCTTGCAAGCCAAGCAAAATGTTGTGTTAGCCCAACAAATGGGTTATTTAAGCGAAGTTCTACCAAGACAAACACAGGAGAGTCAAAGCTAAGTGAGTTTTGAAGCAATACAGGATGTGACCCTCTCAAGTTCAGTTATCAGGATTGCACAGGTTGAGAAGATGGGGGCTGATTTAAGGTCCACTTGAAAATGGCATTGGAAGGACCCTGATAAAAGCACTCTGACCTGAATTTTTCAAGTACTTCCCCCAAAATTAAGTTTGGGGTCTGAACCACTGCACCACTGGATTCTTTTATTTGCACAATTTGCTTGAGTAGTGCCAAAGAAGTCAGTAACAATGAGGTTGGTACAAGAGGGAGGAGGATGTGGTGGTGTATCCTGCAGAGGGCACAGGGCAAGGTATTTTCTCCTCTGGCCACATGTGTCCAGCTCTGGGGAGGAACCAGGTGTGAGTGGCTCTGTCCACCCTGTGCCTTGCAGGGCTGGGGCCTTGTTCCTGGGCACGGTGTGGAGCAGCATCCGGCCCTGGGACCGGGGACAGGCAGCAGTGCTGAGCCAGCACTGGGGTTTGAGTGAGCACAGAGGGGTTGCAGAGGAAAAGCACAGATGCACTCACGGGCTTAGCACTGTAACTGCATTTCAAGAAACTGATTCTGCTGCACTGAATTCAATTCCCACTTAATTTCCATCAAAGTTAAAAGCAAAACTTGTAACTAACTGGATTGGGCCCAGTGTGCTCACAGTCCCTCTGCTGCTAATCAAAAGCAATACTCTGTTGCTAATTTGAGAAGATTTTTTTTTTAAAGTAGCTTAAAACAAGAGGAAACTGTCACATCCTGAGTGACATCCTGTGTGCTACAGCAGTGTTCTTGCTGCTCAGTGATCAGAATTTCAGTCAAGGGAATGAAATCCAATCCATGTAAAAATTCATTTTCTTTGTGGAGATCTTGTACTATTGCACAAGGTTTTTTCTGATGGCAAAATGCAAATCTAAAATCTATATCCAAGTGAACAAAAAGATTAATTAAATTAGCTGACTGGAGGAAATTCAGAGGACACTGAGTTATTGATTTGATTTTAGTAAATTCATTTTAATATGCAAGATTACATTTTTAATACTTGAAATTATCACAGTGTTTCACAGTGCAGTTAATTATTTCTCAAATTACATTTTGTTCAAGACCGCTAATTTGGTACCCAGTGCTGCCTGAGTGCTGATGTGCTCTCTGCCATCGAGTGCCCCCCACTCGCAGGGAGCTGCAATGCCCAGGCTGTCCAGTCCTGCCAGGCAGCTTTGAGGGCTTCTAATTTTGATTTACATTTTTTGGCTTGGTCTTGTTCCTGGAGGGTTTGGGCAAATGCCTGTCCTGAGTAGCACTGTTCCTGCCTGAGCAGTGGCAGGGAGTTCAACATGGAGCCACAGCAGGAGATCTGAGCATCCAGGGGATAGCAGCAAACTTCCTGCCTGTCCCACCCAGGAGCTGGGTGATTGTTTTTCTTTTCTTTCTTTTTTTTTGTTTTTTTTGGCAGCCATCCGTTGTGCCCGCCTTCCTTGGCTTGGGGAGATGGGACCACTGATTCCCAAAGTGGCCAGAAGGGAAAAAAGTCAACAACTTGGTCCCCTGCCTGCCTGCAGGGGCAGTGGGGCTGGCAGGGTGGCTGGCCAGGTGGGCGCTGGTGGCACGTGGTGCCTTCTAGCCTTGTACACCACAGGGAGAAAATCTGCCCAGCACTCTGATTTGCTCATTCTTACATGGTGTGAGTGGCCAAATGACAGAGAGGGAACAAATGGGAGTTTTGGTATCTTGGCAAAATGCTCTGCAACCTACCAAACGTGCCTTCCCTTCACGCCCAGAGCCAGGGAGAGGTGTTCAGCCTGCACTGTGCCTGTCCCACATCGCTTCTGGGTATAAGGCACACAGAACCTTGGGACTCATTTCCCTAGCACAGGTGAGCAAGTGAAACTAGAGGTGTCAATCCAATAAATGCTGACCTAACGGGTTTTAATATGAGAGCAAGTATGTTTCACCCTGTAGTTGTGCTTGGTTGCTCACTGTGCTGGTTGTAGTTGTGCTGGAGCTCACTGTGCTGGCTTTGGCTGTGACACTTCTGTGTGACCACGGGCCTATGAGTGGCCTTCAGCATCTCAGAGTTAGCCTTCCCTGTGGAAGGAGAGGCAGCAGCTAAAATTAATCTGGCTCTGCCCATAGCATCAGGGGATGATTTACTCCCATCTTTAGTATTTGAAGTCAAACTTAATGAAGATAGATATGTTGACTCCTCTCCTCAGTTAATTTATTGGCTTTTCAACCTGGGTATATGTTAAGGCGTATATTTGCATTGCTACCAGAAAGTTGTCAGTATAGTTAATTTTTCTGTTTTATACTTGGTATTAAACTGCTACATGGTTTAAAACACCTGGAGAACACAAATCAATCTTTTAGAAATATGCTAAATAACATTGTTTATTAAGATAAAAAGAGCATTAAAAGGGAAGAGGAAGATGCTGCCTGTGTTAATATAGATGAGGATGAGTGTGTGTTAGCCGGCAACAAACAATGCTGTACGTTAGCTGGGGTACAGGCATGGGTAGGTTTGGCAGATGCTAAGGATGTGGAGAAGGGAGGATGGTGAGCAGCCTGGCTGCCTGGTGGCTGTCCCTGGCACCCCTGCCCACGGCAGGCAGGGTCATACGGCTGCTCCTGCCCAGCACCACAACACCAGGCTCTTCTTCCAGCAGTTTGGTTTCAGCACAGCAAGGACTACCTGCTGGGGAGCAGGGACAGGGGATTTCTTTAGGGTTGTAAACATGGCTGTTTGTTTGGGTACTTTGGTACTTTTTTTATTTATTATTTATTCCTTCTTGCTTATTAGGTTAAAAGTGTAAATGTTTAGCAAGATAGGGTGGTGAACCACTTGAAACACTGTTGCAACTCTTGACGGAGTATATTTCTGGTTTTGAAGCCTTCAGTTGTCAAAGCAGGACAATGTAGGAAAATTCATCTGCCCCAGGTGACTCTCCTGCCTTGCCATCCCAGCTGTAAATTGGGGCAAAAATGATCCTTTGTCCATTTCCAGTTTCTGCCTGAAGGACCCACTGTGTATCCATAAACCTTCTCATTGGAAAACTGACTCTGGCCAGGAAATGACTTTTAAGTCTTGAGAAGTATTAGTTGGCAGTGTAAAACCTGATTGCTAATTAAAAAGTTCTAAATAGATCCCCAAATCAGATGCTCTCCTAGGAGGAAAAAAAGAGGTTGCAGATATGTATACAAACATGCATAAACACCTAGATATATTTATGCTACGAACCTGTAATACCTCCTAAACCAAACCCCAAACAAATACATCATGTTACCAAATGCCTGGATGGAGACACCACTGAGCTGATACATATTAGAAAAATAATATTCTGGATGGTTAGCTCAAGAAATGTCCATGTTTGGCATTGTTTTCTTAAGATATGGTGAAAATTATCAGTGAAAGCTTTGACATCTGATGGTGGTTCACCCTTCCATGCATGCGTATTCACTGTGGCTCTTGAACATCTGTCCTTTTCTCACCTCGTGTTGGGCACACAGACAAAGGCTGTGAGTGTTGCCCAGGAGCGATAGTGTCCCGTCGGGGTGGGTAGAGGAAGGGATGCTATGAAGAATGTTTTTCTCCTCAGGTTTGTGTGTTTAAATGTAGATCACCAAGATCCAAAAGTTCGGTTGCTCTCACTTGTGGTTCTCCCTCCTTGTAGTGCAGCCACTGTGCTGTGGATAAGTGAGGCTGGGTGGTCAGAAAGTGTATTTATAGCCGGTGTTTCCTGTTCTTGTCAAATATGTAAATGTTAGATTTAATTAAATGAGAAATAATTTTTATTAAGAACTATCTATGCCTGCAGAAACAGAAGGCCTTCAGGATTAAGCCCATGATAAAACATGAATGATGGAGAGATTATTGTATTAGGGCTTTATTTATTTATTTATTTTCTTTAGAAATTAATCTTATGTTAGATTGAGTGACTGTCAGCATTGTGTTTTCTGCTGTCCCCTGCTCACTGAGATCCCTGGGCAGGACCTGCTCCTGCAGAGGAGCTGTGTGTCCCCAGGTAGCAGAGATCAGCAGTGTCCTGTGGGGCGGTGGCACTGTAGTGCCAACACCCTCTGCTTCAGAAACTGCAAACAGGAGGGCAGCACCACCACTGCCAAAGATGTGCTTCCTCTTGCTCCTCCTCACGGGCACTTTGGAAAAGCTGAAATTGGCCTAATGAGAGTGGGCAACCAGGAACTGCTTCTGGGAAGCAGGGAGAGGATCCAGACTGGTAAATGATTTCGACAGGATAAACACATCACTTTCTATCAGTCTCTTCTCATTTGGGAGCAGGTCCATCTTTTCTTCCCTCAGTTAAGCCCAATTAAGTGTAGAGAGACAAGATCCATCCTTTTAAGATGAAAAGTTGCAGAATAAAAATTAGGCATATAGATAAGCTCTTATTTTTCCTGTCAGCCCTGTGAGATGTTTTCAGAAAATATTTGTAATGTATGTGTAAGCTGCTTTCCAACTCGCTGGTAAATGATTTTACTTTTCTAGCTCTCAGATTTTATTAAATTTGAATTTTGTTCTCATTTCAGTCCATAAAAGTGCAAAAGACTTTTTTGAACCATACACTTTCTGGCATTTGAAATAAATAATTTCCAATCCCCATTAGGTTAAAAATAAAATAATCTGACTTACATATGTGAATTGGACTCCAAGGTTTAGAAAAACATAGAGTGGCAGGAGGCAATGGCATAGATTGTTGGAGACTAATTCCATGCTATGTATTTAAAGTTAAATATTTTGTGAGCATGTGGATCCTATAGCTTGATCAAAGCTGTACATTATACTCTGTGAATGAAGAGTTAGTGTTAATAGCTGGGGTAAACCATGTTTCTAGCTTTTGCCTTTTTTTCAACAGTCAAGTAAAAATTCTCCTAATGTTTTATTACAGCAAGAGTTGTATGATATTTTTTCTTTCTCGTTAAATTTCTGTGCTGTTTCCGCCCTCTCCCCCAGTGGCAATGTTGAATCTTGTTTTATAAGAGAAGGATCATTACATATAATCAAGCAATTTAAACAAATGATCTCTTAGCTCAAGGAGACATATACTGTAATATAAACTTGCTGAAATGAAAAGCTGCTGTTCCAAACCGTCACGCTGTATTTTTGAGTTATTAAAAGCTCTCTTACTTTGGTTTTGCAAACAGCCCTGGCTGCCAGAAGTTTGGGGGTTTCCACTGCTCCCTAACCTGTTGGCTGGTGCTTTGATGCCAGCACGACAGTGATGGAGGTATTAATCTGTCTAGTTCCCAGTTAAAGTGTAAATGATGTTAACTTTCTGTCTATGAATGATGTGGTACTACAACCTCAGCTACAGCAGCACACTGCAGCTAATGACCCTTCAGAAAGTGTTATTGCCTACAAAGCTGGTTGTGGGTGTTTATTTTCAGGTGGAACAGACACACAGGGCCTGTGGAAGGTGCATGCTGCTAGAGCAAAAGGGCTTTTTGGAAGGTATCACTTAAGTTACAGGTTTGGAAACATAGTAGGTTGGTTTCTTCACACATACCTGTTGTTTGAGGGAGAAAAAAAACAGTGCTTGGCAAAAATGCAGCCAACTTCAGCCATTCATTCCTGTGCTTCTTCATGGGACTGTCTGGTGGGACATCCAAGGTGTGGGGAAGGAAGGGTGAAGCTGGAAAGGGGATGCTGGGAGTGAGCTGAGGTACTTCCTGCCTGCACTGGAGTTGCTTTCCAAAGTCTCCCTTCCCCTTTTGGTCATTTCAGAGTGTGTGTCACATTTCTGAGGGTACCCAGTAAGCAGCTGGGCTGTATATCATTACCCTGCTGTCTGTTTTGTGACCTTATTACTTCCATGTAAATAAGTGATGAGTCTGGCTAGAAGAGAAGGCTTCACTGCTAGTTCCACTGACTCCAATAGCCCAAACTTTAAAGCAATCTCCAGGTTCAGCTGAGTTGGGGTAAATATGGTTTTTAGGAGACAGATTTGTGGTCTTGAACAGCATTTACCATATGTGCATAAATGTGGGGAAAATATATTTATTAATCAAAAGTGCAGTAACTTATTTAAAATGCAAATGTGGGTGAATGTCTGTAGATCATTATTTTACGACCAGGAGATTTTTTTTTTCCTTCAGTGTTTAAGGAATTGGAGCAAGTGTTAGCTCTATCAGGTGTTCTATATCCTGAAAAGATGAACAAAAATGTCCAGGCTCAGTTCCTGCTTCAACAGGAGCCACTCATATGTCCTATTTTTGAAAGCTGGTTAGCAATTCTCTTGCCAAAAGAACAAACCCTGATTTTTAAGTAGGACTTAAGATGTTGTATAATGTTAAATACCTTAAGATCTCAAGCTTTCTAGTCTTTTATGTGTTGGAGCTGTTGGTGAGCAGACATGGAGAACGTGCTGCTGCTGTGAGCAGTCAGAAACCAACATGTCCACCGTGGTGTCAGGCTGTCTGAACTGAGAAGTGTGCAAGTGCAATGTTGCTCATATTTGAAGTAAAATGTTCCTAGTTTTCCTGAAAAGATGCGGAAGAACACGCTCCATCCCCCTGGACTTGAATCCAGGCGATGATTTTAGTAGTCTGCAGGGAAATGCAAGCTGAGGTGTGCTCAGGGTTGCCCAGAGCCGGTGCCGTGAGTAAAGCTGTGCCAAAGAGCTCACCAACAAGGTACCAGCACTAACCAGTGCACAGGGCAGCCTCTGGCATGGGCAGCAGTGGCTGATGCCAGAGGACTGGCATGGGAAGAGCTGGAGGTCAGGGGCAGGGTCAAGCCTCCCTGAGTGTAATAGAATTGCAGTGACTATTGCCTGCACTTAGAAGAAACTTTTTGTCTGCTGCTTCCTAGACAGACTATCACAAAACCTCGCCTTAAAAAAAAGAACCATTTCACATTTTTAGATGGATTGCTTGCATGATGGAGGAGAAAGGACGTCTGCGCCTTTATCGATTACAGGGTTGGCTTTCTGATCAATAGGAAGTTTTATACACACTTGAGTGGCGTTCACCTAAAGAGCCCATCCTCGAAGCCAGTCAGCACTAATCCAGCGGGATGGTTTCCCAGCACACGCGGTGCCCGTAACTCGCGCAGAAGGGATGGCGGCGGTCGATCCCCCTCTGCCGTGGAGCTGCTTAGGCAGTTCATTCATCAGAGCGGCTCAAAGTGGTTTCTGTTCGGATGCAGGCACGGCCAAAGCAGGATTGCACCGTGAAATGTGAGTGAGCATGGACCAAGTATGAACACAGCTTTCATTTACCATACAATTTCCATAAGATTCTACCAAGAAATCAAGAAAAAAACAGAAAAATCTCATTAACAGGGAAAAATAGAAGTGCAGGTAGGAAATACATTCAGCTGTCATAAAAATTTGTAGAGGAACTCTGCTTCACTGACCCTTTGGCTATGGATGAATTTTGCCTGGGGAAAAAAAAATAATTCAGCAAAGCAGCCCAGTTTGTCTCGACTGTAAATTAATTATCTGAGCATTTTTCATAGTGGTTAGGTTGGAAGGAAGTTCTTTTTTTTTAAAAGGTAGGTGTTTTTCTGCTTTTTTTTCCTATCTCAGTTTGGCTTTTGCTTAGGGAAGTGGGGCTATTTTCATTCTTATTTCAAGCCCAATTCATTTAGTCCACTGAAATTTAAATACAAAACTTTATGCAAGTTGTATTTCTTCAGTAAACTTCCATCAACATGCAGGCTTGAGCCATGTGTGGAAATCCCCACACCCTGTTTCCCAGGCTTAGCAGCACTTGTAGGAGACAGGACTTAGTGTTTTGGCAGTCTTCCTTGGGACATAAGACCAGAAATCAAAACAAGCAAATAAATATGACAAGGAAATTTTGCAGAACACAAAGCCCTGACAGGAACACTTGTAGTAGAGGAGCAGACACAATACTACTTTTTGCCTCCAAGAAAAGATGTTTTGAGTTAATGTCATTCCTCATGGTCTCTGCCTGTAGGAGAGGGATTTTAGCAGCTCTGGAGGCAGAGGCTGAAAGGGCTGGTGGCCTTATGAAGGGGGATGAGGTGTTTGCTAAGCCCTCATTTTTTCTTCGGATACATTGGGAATCACTGTCCCAAGCATTGCGTTTACTCTTAAAATGGGCCTTTCCTTTTCATGACACAGCTGCACATTTGCCTGGTTCATTCCCTCCTGGCTCCCCAAAAATTAGTACTAATGAGACTACTCCAAAGTACTCACCTGACACGTGCTTTGCATTTCTGTGTGGTGGCATTAGCACAAGCAAGGGGTCACGAGCAGACATGCATTGATGCAAGCACGTGGGCAGGGGGCATTTGCAGAAGAGATGTGGCCATGCAGTGAGAGCAGCTAAACCCCTCTGTGGCTGGCTGGAAAACTCTGTGGGCTCCTGGAGGAGAGGTTTGCTCAGGCTTGGGTTTAGTTTTGCTTTGGTTGCATCATGCCTGAATATTCACTCTTGGTGGAGAGCAAGATAAGTACGTGTCCCTTCAGCATTTTATGAAACAAAGTAATGCAGATATCTATAAGTGAGACATGACATGAAGCGTACAGATAGTAAGTTTGGAATAGTTCTGGGAGTTAAGAATTTACATGTCTTTATTAATTATTAGATGTTATTAGTGAGTGACTAAGGAACTGGGAAGCTCTAAGCATTCTTTTGAAGTAGTGTACCCAAATTAGGCTAAATAAATAAATAAATCTAAAAATGTTGGGGAATGTCTGCTCTAATGAATTTTCTAAATACACAAATCACACTTATTAAATCAGTGGATCTTTTAACTGTAAAAATATTATTACTGTTACACTAGGGAAATCCATTCAGAATTATAAAATATTTGGAAACTCTTTCTATGTTTCATTTCAGTGGAAGGGTTGTACGTTTAATAGGAATAAAAAGAAAAAAGTATGCTTTGGGATAAAGTTTTAAAAGCCAGCTTTCCCCTTTTCTTTGTGTGTGTGCCAGTTTTCACTAAGAACTGTGTTCTCCTTTTAATCTTGTTTAAAATAAACTGCAATATAACAAGATGTTGAAGTTTCTTTATGGTATGTTAGCACTAAGGACAGGTTGTTAAGGGGTTATAAAAAATATTAGTTTCCACTTTATGGTGGTTGTGTTGGTTTTTCTGTAAATTAAATTTGATGCTGCAAAGGGCTATATGTGATACATACAACTTTCCCTCATTGTAATTTCTTTCACCTTAATGCAGCCAACAAAGCCTGTCTTTCTAGTAGAAGAATCTCAGCTGGAGAATTCTCCTCAACCTGTGTAATAAAATTCTGCAGTAGAAAAGTGTGGGGCATCCACTCACGTGAATCAAAAGGAGGAGGCAGGCTGCTCCATGTATTAGCTTTACTCCTGCTTTTATTTACCCTTTTATCTATATTTCACTTTACATTTTATACCATTTGTGTGTTCCTTCATCAAAACATTTAAGCTCATGTACAAATAAAAGAGACTTTACTGTTAGTGTTTAAGAGGCAGTACAGAAGAATATATTGTTTTATTATTAAAATACAATTTATGAACCAGAAATGATCATAGATGCAAATTTATACTTTGCACATTTTTTTTTTTCTTAATAAGAATATGTATATTTTCATCTGGGGAGAAAGCAGCATTAAAATGAGCGAGCCTGGGGAGTATTGCCACACACACAGGCACACACACACATGCATACGCTTGCATACACAAAAGAGCCACAGTGAGAGATTGCTGGAGAAACAAACTCCTACCAACGCCTGCTGAAACCCCGCGCCCGCTCAGGAGAGCTGGAGCTTTGCTGCTTGGGCTGGCCAGGTCTGAGCCCCAGTGATGGCTGGGACAGCAGCAGGGTGCAAGCACTGACAGCCTGGGCTGCTCAGCGCTTCAAAACTCAGCCTTTCTGATGAGGGGAAAAGGGGGAAATAACTCCACTCACCAGATGGGTTTTTTCAAGCCCTTGTAGCTCTAATTAAAATGGCTGGTCAGGAAAAGCCTCGTCTCTTTTCCTTTTTCTGTGCTACCTACACTGCAAACGTAGTCCACCAGTGAAACAACTTCTAAGTTTGAAGGATTTGCAGTAAAAATTGGTGTATTTTTCTAGGCCGAGGTGTGGAAATCTGGTCAAAGACTTCTTTTCAGCTGTGATTAATAGCCCTGGGTGCTGAATGGGGTATTTGTGGAGGGGAGTGTGATGCTAAACAAAGTTTTTGGTACAACAGCTCTGCTCCTGCTGGAGCTCGCTGCAGCTAAGATGAGGGCTTTAGGCATAATATAGTAAAACCTGCTTTGAAGAATTATGAAGTAAGAGACTAAACTTGTGTAAGACTAGTGTTGGTTGCATGCTTTACCATTTCATCAGTGTCCCTCAAGGTAGTTGCTTGCTGTTTAAGTAATTTTCTGTTCTTTTTATCAAATGCGCAAGTGTGAGTTTTTTATTGGTGTTAAACTCTCTACCTCAAACCTAAGTTGGTTAGTTAGTTGAAAATTGGGGTTCCCTGTCATCTGGAGCTGCTCAGATCCTGTGAAATGGGAGATGTTGCATTGGCTTCTCTTGGGTCTGGTTGAAATCAACAGTGGAAAAATAGCTGTGAAGTGGAACTTGATTTATGGTGATGATATGAGGTGGAGAGCTGACATCAGCTCCTTCGCAAAGGGAAGGGAAAGGCTACTTGCTGTCCATGGCAGTAGGGTCTGAAGGGATGTGGCTCTTGGTCTGAGCACAGCAGGTGGGACAGTGTTGGTTTTGTGAGTTTTTTATTACAGAACTGCACGTGGTTGAATGGATTTGGCTAAGCAGAATGTGGAAGGGTGATCCCCGTTAGCAGCAATGGGGAGCAGCCTGCAGTTTGAAGCAGGGCGTACTCACTCTGCAGGTGTACCTAAATCTCTGTGTGCTTTATCAGAGCAAGAGGTAGTGTAAGGAGTAGTGGCCCTGCTGCTCATCTGCAGATCCTAGTTATCTACTTCCATTCTTCTCTGGTTTGGTTCCTGTTTCTATAGATGTAGGTTATTTTCAGAACATTCCCCTTTCTTTGTGTCATTAGCCTGTGTTAGTTGTTAACCTTTCAGCATTCTCATTAGGTGTCTGAATACAGGGCCAGCACACCTTAATTTATTAGGTGTCCTGCTTAGAGAGAAACTTTATAGCCCTAATGTAAAAACAGTGCTCTTCCCCATCTTTCCTCTGCCTTTTTTTTCTTTTCTTTTTTCTTCCCCAGAGAAGCAAAGTTTACAACAAATCTGACTTGGCGAGACCCTGCATTCCCTGTGCAAAGCCCAGTATTTGAATGTTATGGTGCTTTGAATTAGTTCTGAAACTTCATTTCATTGTAGCCTTTTTGTTATGTTCAGGAAACAGTCTAGGCCTTTCTGGCCTCCCTTTGGCCTGTGCTGTCCCTCCAGCTGAACTCCGCCATGTGCACCTTGTCTCTGCCAGCTGCAAGTCTCGTATCTGCTGTCCTGTAGCACACAGCCTCAGGTGTTTGCAAACATTGTCTTGGGTGGTACCTGAGATTTGTTTATCTTCACTTGGTGTCTGTGCTCGTAAGTGCATAGTGGGTAGCAGAGCATTCACTACTACAACTTCTAAACCCAAAGTTTGGTGGAAGGTGTAAGATACTGCAATTATTTGAGTAGCACCGTGGTCATTGCACTTGCTAACCCATCTCTGGTCTGTTACTTGCATCATCACCATCATCTTGGTTTTGGGTAAGCTCAGCCTGCTGTTGCATTTCTAGAAGATCAAGGGATCACTTCACAACTTGCAAATTCGACTCATGGGCTTGAAGTCCTGGCCATGATTTGTAGAGGTGTTAAATCTTCCCGTTCTCTATCTTCCTTGCTTCGGTTTGGTAGAGTTTCAACATGTACGTGTTTCTGTCACCCAGTTGCATTACAAATGGATCAAGAATATTTAAACCCGTGGTTGCTGAAGTAAAAGCCGTGATTTTACGAGCAATGTGGAAAGTGCTGGATTCACCTGTTTTGTTTCACTTGAGCTTTAAAGTGCGTGCTTACTTATAGTAGATCTATTTTTGAAGAAGATGCAGACACTATGGTGACAGTTGCCTTAGAAATGCATATAACAATGCAGAGAGGAGGGTGCCCACAGGCAAATGCTGCTGCCACCCTGCACCCCACCTCCTCATGTACCTCCACCTCTCTCACCACCTCGGCTCTGTACTCCCTGCCTGTGTGTGGTGTGGGCTGGGGCTCAGCCCAACTGGGGCGGGTGAGGGCAGGGGCTCTGGGTGCTCCCATTCATTTCCAGTGGAGCTTATGGCAGATGGTGGGTCTGGGGGTGCAGAATGTCAGTGGGAGCTCTGGGCCCCACTCTGGGGGCTCTGGGTTGCTTGAGCTGCATGGGGTGCACTCCACCAGTCTCACGGCCAGGCAAACTCCAGGCAGAAAAGGCAGAAGAAACCTCTAAATTCCTGAACATTTCACAGATTAAATACCATGTATTGCAATTAAAAGGAAAAAAAAAATCCACCCTGCCCTTTGGGGAGTAACATTCAATGACAAGCTATGAGAACCATCGGTAAGAGTATTGATCCCAAACGTATCATGGGGTGTCTGCAGGCCCAGTTTTAAGAAATACAAGCTTAATGTATTGCATGTATAAGATGGTGATCTTGATGGCAACCTGAAACATTGACTGCATTTTATTACACCTAACCCTCGTATTTATTTACATAATAGATTTGGATGGGAAATATCTGTCTCCAGTGAAGTATGTGAATTAGAAACACAAAAACTAAATATGAGCACTGGGAATAAATATACCCTGGCTTGTGAGTCAGGTGTGCAGTCTGTGGGAAGGGCTGTGATTAGCCATTATGTATGTCCTGCAGTCTTTCTTGTCTTACCAAGATGAGATTTTTATTTACAAGGCTCCCTTTCTCTGGCTGCAGTTCCATTAAGTTTTGCTGTAGCGTTGGAAGAGGCAGGCCCGTTAGCTGCACACAGATTTACTGTGCGAGTTTAAGCTAATGGATACTTATCAGGCAGGCTGTATTTGGTGATCGTCCATCATTTGCTCATTAAACAGTGTATCTAAGTGATTCTCATTTCCTCCCTGCCATGTCTGGAAAGGAGGAAACTAGACACATTACGATGGAATATTAATGTCCTGGAGGATTTAGCCACCCATAATTAGATCTCCTTTGCATAAACCTGCTAGTGCTACCTTATTTTGTTGTTTGTCTTGTTCTCCTTAATCACCTTCACATCTTTTTCTGTTCCTAACGATCTTTTTTTCAGTTTCCCTTTGTAATTCTGTCCCATTTGTCTCATCCTTCTTCCTTTTTCTTCTTTCTTTTTTTCTTTCTTTTTTTTTTCCTTTTCCTTGACCTAGTGAGCACAGCAGTCTGGGTTTCCCCACTCCTCCCTCCTTCACACAAAAAGGCTGACTTTGCCAGCAAAACCCACAGTCTCTGCCAAGCCTTATTACTGACTTCGGAGAAAAGCAGCTAGAGAACTTGTGCAAATTTAGGCTCTGAACTCGCTAAATAAGCCATGTCAGTAAACCCTCTTGTCTTATTCCCTGGCCTGCTGGCTCATGAAAGGACTGATACATAACGGTCCTATTTAAGGTGGAAAAAACCCTTGCTGGCCAAGGGCCACCGATGGCTGGGTCAGCTGCTCACTCGGGAGAGAACAGGGAGGTGGCTCTGGAGCTGCGAGCGATTGTGCTGAGGACCATGCACAGTTCCCATGGGGGATCCCAGGATTAGGGCATGGGCAAGGAACACACCATTGTCTCTCTGGGGATGCCCTGGTGTCCCAGTGCTCCTTCCCACCAACCACCAGGGCCAAGAGTTACTAGAGCTAAATGGAAATGATCACACAAACAAGCACAATGCCTTGTAAACATGGGGAGACCTGAGAGGAATCCTCTGGTGACGTTAGTTTTCCAAGGGGAGTAGATTGGCTCAAGTGGCTGGTATAAAGCACACCCAGCAGCTTCTGCCCGGTGCCTTTTCGTGCCCCTGAATGTTGGTACGAGGCACCAGGGGGATTTTCCTTTCTAGCTGCAAGGTACTGTAAATATATAGGGATACACTCACAGGCGTCTATTCTCAGCTGACTGGCAAATCCCCTCAAAACTTCCTATTTTCCTGCTGAATGTGAAGGTTTCTCTGTGCACAGTGGCAGGAGAAAGCCCCAGCTGCTGACAAAGAGGGGCAGCCTGGCTCCCGGAGGAGGCGATGCCTGGCTCGGGGCCGGCTCTGCACCCTGCAGCGCTCCCGGGCAGCGGCTGCAGCTCTGCCGCAGCGCCGCTGCATTTGATAACAAATGGGGCTGCTTCTCATGCTGCTACTTCCCTCCTGCTGCAGATTTTTGTGTTTTGCAGACTCTTGTCTCTCCGATAGGATGGAGAATCTTATCAGGGAACATCTACAGAGAAGAGCGGGAAGGCCTTACAGCAAACTGGAAGGTGATCTGAGCAGGAGGGGGTTGGCTGGCTTCTGCTCAGAGTAGCCATTTCCAAAGCTTTACCACTGCTAGTTGTGGTGGCAGCTCCCGGGGCTGTGCAGGGCTGACGGTCTCTGGGCAGCAGGCTCCGTGGAGCAGAGGTGTTCTCCTCCTCTTTCAGTTTGAGGCATGAGCCTGTCTGCAGCTCTCCAAAGGACGGGCTTTAAATGCACACGGAAACTACCAGGCTATTTAAAGTGTAAAGGTTGTTAACACCCTTTGTGCTCCTGCCATGTCCAAGCAGCTGGAAAGTTACTGCTTTACAACTCTCATCCACAAAGTTTTGAGCATCCTTAGCTCCCTTTGACTTTGTGGAAATAGAAGCTGCTCTGTATTTTGCAGGATTAAGAGCACTGTATCAAATCCCAGGCTGCCAGTGCTGTGGGATGAGTCGTGGCAGATGAATGGTGGTCGTAAGGGGCTATTCTGTGTCCTATGCTGATTTGGGAGCATGTAATTGCATATGATGGAAGGGATGGAGTAAAGACTGGGTAGGACAGCACAGAGCTGTGTGTCTGAAAGTGGCAAAGGAGCCTGAAGATTAGAGAAAATCATGGAGCTCCTGCGTGCGAGTACCGATAGCTAGGGCAGGAAAAGATGTGATTAATGTGTGACTGGCTTACAATGCGGCTTGGTGCTGGAGTATTTCTCTAGAGGGAAAGCTGTGAGTCTTGACACGTACATTACAGCTAATACACAGGCATCAGTGAGATTTCCCTGGGTTTATCTGAGAGTTCCGTCACCAATGAAATCTAACAAAATCCTCCAAACTAAAAAAGGACACCAGCATTTTGTGCATTCAAGATATTTTGTGCCTGCTGTTTTCTAAGGTTGCTGGCAGGTGAGGGAGTAGCCCTGATCCTGAATGCAGTGCTTGGTAACAGCCCCGGTTCAGGAAAGTTCCCCCCATCAGCTGTGGGACATGCTTCTAACCCACTAGATTTCTCAGCAGTTCCTCACACTCTCACAGTTCCTGACGTTTTAGTGTACTACAGTGTTTTTTATATTTTGGGAAGTGTTTAACCGGTCCTTGTGGTCCTTGAAGCCTGTGTAATAGGATAAGGGAGCATACACATGCCATCTGAATTACTGAGGGGCTCTTGCTCACTTGTAAAGCTTGATTGCATCTAGAAATCAACATTTGGTGCAGAAGCATCTTACTTTGATAAGGTTAACTTCTTTCCTGGGAGTGATAAAGTGTTAAATAAGCACTGTGACTGTGAATGGAGTTCAGGTAATGGTAGCCCCATAAATAGATGTTCTCACTCTTAGGGGAATGGATGCTGAATCCTTTCAGAAGTTTCTCTGAGCACAAAGAGCTGAAATCTTTGAGCCTGCAGCACTCGTGACCTAGCAATTAAATAAGCATCCTTGGAGAACATCTGAGACGAGCGGGCAAAATGCAAATATTTGGCGTGTGCAGGAGTGCTGTATTGTGATGTTGCCACTGCCCACAGTTCTTTCCTGTGTTGCCTGCGTGCTTGTTCTGGCTCTTGCATTCGAGCCCCACAGTCAGCTGGAGCAGAACAGAGGTCTTCTCCAGGCATGACAGCAGGGAGTCCTCCTGTGCTGGGGCAGAACAGGGAGGGGTGTCAGATGTGTCCTTCCGCTGCCAGCAATGACCTCCCTGCAACCAGGCCTCAGGTGGGCAGTCCAAAAAACTTAACCATCTTTTGAGCTGACTAACAATAATAATTTCTATGCTGCCAGGCCAAGGCTATTTTCAAGTCAAACCTAGCCTTCCTGAAGGGTGTCAGCTTCATAGATGCCCCTAGATTTCGGCAAAGACACAGATGTTGTAGCAGGCTCATGCTTTGCTGAGTTTCCCATAACTATCTCATGATCATCACGCTGAAGGATGCAGCTAAAAAAGTCTTTATTTGCAGTATTTTATCTCTGTGTGCTGGCAAATACTATGGATCATTTAGAAAAGAGAAGGAAAAAAAAGTTAATGCTTTAAAAATAGAAATATAGTGCTGTGAGTGTTGATATCAAGCTGTAATACTGGACTTTGAAACTTTTTCTTGCCCATTTTTTAAAATTAACTACATAGCAATTTTGGCATGAAGAGCCGTGTACCCTCTCTGTTGCTCAGTGTGCTGCACCTTGAGTGTTGTGCCAAAGACAGGTGGAGTAGAGTGGCACCAAAGTTTTGTCCTTTTGCTGTATTGTCTCTGTATTACCGGAGAAGTAAAAATACGCATTTCCAAAGCATTTTAAGCTGATCATTTGGATAGAGAGAGCAGATAGAGACCAGAGTAAGAGTGTACTTGCTTAGCAACTTCTGTGTTCCAACCATGGCTTAATGCGCAGGCACACCATGTAAACTGGGCAGAAAATGAGATAAGTTTGTGAGGGAAAATGGGAAGAATCCAATTCAGCAAAAAACCATGCGAAGTGCATGTGTGAACATTCTGCCCGCAGCTTAACATCAGTGATTTTGTGTGTCTTCATTTTCGATGCCTGCTATGAAATGCCTCCAAAATGTCAGGAAATGCTGAGCCTTCACTGTCTTGTTGCTAGGATTCTCGAAAAGTAGTTAGAATTGATACAAGATCTCTAGTTGCTTTGGAAAATCACGACTCTCAGTCTTGAATGGCTCTGCTGTTTTCCTGTGGTTTTCCCAAGCTGCAGTGTTTCAGGCACGTGGGTGGCTCCTGCCCGTGCTGAACATCAGCCTTGTGGACTTGGGTGTCCACACATTCAGAGGGATCAACTAGCACAGATGGAAGTGTCTAGTCCTTGACTTTGGTAGTTATGTCTAGCATGTCTCAGAAAATGTATTTTCCTGCTAATGAAATGGGAATTATTCTTATTCTGCAGTGCATTTTGGGAGTGATTGTGTTGCATACTTTGTATCTCTTCCCTGGCTTTATTTTGCCCATTACCACAAGTTAAGTAACAGCATCTAAAGTGAATGTTGATACACATGGTCACCTGAGCCAGCCTAAGTTTCAAGGAATGATGACAAAAATATTAGGAAACTGAAAATTCAGCTTAAGTGAATCATTCTCTGGCTAATAGTATGGACTAAGGGTGTTTTTGACTTGGTTCTCAGTAGTGAGACATGGAAATCCCTTCACAGCCAGGGCCGCCAAATCTGTTCTGGGTCCACTATGCCCTGTCAGGGAGGGCTGGCCAAGTCCTAAGGCAGTCCCTGGAGGGCCTGTCCCCAGATGGGGGTCTGTGGGACTCCTGTGCCCTCTGTGCACAGCATCATGTCCCCATATCTCCAACCGGTCTGGGAAGCCACCTCCTGCTTCCCTATGACTCCAGCAACAGACATGTGCAACTGAGAGCAAATTTCAGCTGTAAATGCTTGGCTGTTGAAGTTGACTTTAGGAGGAAGAAAACATGGTTTCCTTCTGACTTCCATGGCTTCTGCTCACTGCTGAGGTTGAGGGAAAGCTAGCAGTGACACCGCTTCAAATGCTGGCTCCTTGAATAACCATTTATGTGCAGAGGATTAAGGCAGCCACAGAGGAACTTCTCAGCTCTTGGTTTTATGCCCATTATGGAGAGGGAGCAGAAGCACATGGAGTTCAGTGTCTCCCTGCAATTACACTTAGTGTTTGTGACAAAGCCTGATCACCTATTTTTTGCTTCAGCTTCGCAGACACCATTTTCCATCAAAGCTTTGGGGCTTCTCAGTGGGTGTACAGACACAGTCTTTTGGTCTTTCTTTTCTGGATGTGGCTGCTTTTGCTCCTTATTTCTCTCTGCCCACTGTCTAGCTGGGTGGATGGGTGGGCAGGTGAGGATCAAGCGCTCAAGTCAGTTGATACTGCAATTCCTCTTGGAATAGACTTGGCTGTTACTTTTTCTTATGGTTTAGCCTCTGAAAGAGGATGTTTGCTTAAAAGAGTTAGAGGAAAAATGGAAAAGTAAAGGGAAGGGTGGTGGTAGTGTTGTGAGCAGCAGCTGCAGGATGATGTGTCTGTGCCTAAGCTCGGGAGGCTCCATCCCGCTGGCCTCCTCTTTCCGTGGATGTGCAGCACTGTCAGCTCTGTGGTGGGTCTGTGCAAATAGAGGGGGAGAACCTGAAACCATGACTGCAATATTGTAAAGTGAATTTCAGTGCCGTTGTGTCCACGTGTAAGTTCTCTGTCCTCTTTTCAGTCATTAGGGAGCAATGCAAATTAATGCCAACAGAGGCTGATTCAAACCTTTGCCCTCATTTAAGGGATTCCAAAAACCGTGGTCTTGTTACGTGCTGGAGCCAGCTGCCCCTAGAGCAGCTCAAGGACTGGAGCAGTCTTCGGTGTTTGACCAACATGAAAGTCAGTGTGTTGCTAAAATTGTCACTGACCAGTGCAGATCCGTGTACTACTCCTTGACTAGGACCAGATTTATCTCTTTTATGTATTTTTAGCAGAGTGGATTTTTAAAATCTCTTTCTTTCCAAGACAAAATATAAAGAAAGAAAAAAAAACCTCAGCATAAAAGTAGTAATATAAAAAACTCTCCAAGCAAAACAACCAAAAAGCAGTCAAGGATAAAATAAAATTAAAACATTCCCCTTGTCTGTTTTGAGTAAGGTACATGAATTTCCAACTTGGCTTATTTAGTTTTGGAGCAAAAACCCTCCCAGGTGTATATAGATTTTGATGTTAAAGTGAGACATGCATTTGTCTAAGACTGAAATGGTATTTTGGATAACTAGGTCCAGAGTTTTTCTATTATGAGATGGGTCAAAATGGGAACAAGATGGTGGCTTACAGAGCACAAAATGGTAGGTGAGCCCTCAGGAGAGAGCCGAGCTGCCTCTGCCACCGTCAGGGAATAGGACCAATAATGGCTTCAATAAGCTTCTAGCTTTGCCTCTTGTTTTTCCTCTGTCATTCTGGAATTTAATATTATGTGACATGGCCTTTATGCTAACACAGACTATGAAAAAAGTATAACCGAGTCTCCAGTATGATTTCTCCAAAGAAATGGCTGAATTTCATGCTTCTCTGTTAGTATACACACAGATTTAAGAAAACCAGAGTGGTGCCCTTCTGTGGAGCACACATTTGTTTATGGTTTGAACATAAAATTACATTTGTCAAGGCACTGCCTATGTAAATTATATTCTCTGTTCCTAATGCCATATGATGCTACCACTAATATCACCTTGATGCCAGAATTCCACACTGGATTGGGGGTGGGGAAATGTGAGGAAAGCATAAAATCAAGACTCTTGTGATGCAAATGTCAGTGTAAATATTCACTGGAGCAGGTTGGCCTGAGCATACAGGGCTGGTCAACAGGGGTTGTGCTTGTGGCTTTACAATATGGTTTGGATTCCAGTTGCAGAATTCTATAGAATGTGCATTTGAATCCAGCATAATGTAGATGAAAGGGTGAGAGATTGTTCAGTGCATGGAGTAAATAATTTTAATCAGAAAAAAAGACTTATAATTTAAATTTGTTTGGTGTCGGGGTGACAGAGTGGGCAGGTGATGGTGATAAACTTTCGCAATTCAAAAGAAGAATTTCTGCAGTTACCACTTTCAAATGCCCAGTCTGACATTAAAATAACTACCACTGATTTCAGTAACAGCAGGATCAGGCACTTTTTAACCCAGTTTGTTGTTGGCTGTTCTCTTAGTTATTTTTAAGAATGTAAGAATCAAGTGGTGTTTTTATAATTCTAAACAGGCAGAAGGTTTTAGCTACGTCACTTGCAAGTGCTGAGCATCTGGCTCTGACAGCTTTCACAGCAACAACAAACCTTAAAAGCAGTTATTTGTGACTGCCATATCACAGAATGTGGTTATACATCAAAATAGTATTTTTTAATTCAGAAGAAACTGTGAAGATATCACTGGGTTCTGAATATGGCTGATATGTTAGTATGTTAGGATGACGTAAGTCAGGCGATTTTTCCTTCACAGGACAGTTCTTTACTACTATGTGTTGAAACATCTATTTCAAAAACAACCTCTATATTTACAATGGCAATTTTGCACATGCAAGTTGTGAATGTACAAAATTTCAAATGTGAATACTTACCAGGTAGTGGTGTTTAAACATATATTAAAATTTCACATGAACTTACTGCTGCCTGTTGAGGAAGAAACTGCAAACACAAATCCCATATTTAGGTTAAGAAGTAGGAAAAATCTCTTTACTAAATTTCCACCTTATGAATTATTTTATAAGAAAGCAGTAAGTTCTTTTTCAGCAGTGGAGAAGTCTGTTTTAATACTTAATGTCATAGTGGACCTAATTTTCTGATGACTTTGCTTTCCAGTTGGTTTGTTTTAGCACTCACAACTTATTTTTATTCTTTTTCAGTTGAAGAGGGTGAATCTTCAGATTTTGCTTTGACCTGGGACTCGTCAGTGACTCAATCAGGTAAATATTTTAGGTTTTTTGATTGCAGAAACTGCCAGAAAGCTGCCAGGGTTTTTACAGGAACTGTATTTTGTATGTCACATTCCTGTCTCAAATCCAAGACTACCCACTGCAACACAATTTTTATATCAGTTCCATATGGTCAATAAAATCTATTACACACAGAGACTAATATACTCTTATTCTCCAGAGAGCCATTCTTTCTTCTTGTGGGCACACTGAAACGGGTTGTGATTTCTCCAGTATAACCACTTTGAAGTTTTCTGCAATGGGCACTGTTACACATTCATTCCAATCTAATTACATAAAAGCTGCTTTAATAGGAATTTTAAGCCTCGGTCTCAACTGGAATGTGTGTATTTCTCCTCTCAGAGGAAATTGGAAAGTACTGTCAGGGCTGGAGAATGAAAGTGGTACATCGCCATGGTAGAAAGATTTAAAATTTGAACAAGCTTTTGGTCTGCTTGACAGTAATAAACATGTGTCTGAGGCTTGTTCATCCATGTTAGGTCAATAATTTGAATAAAAAGAGGCTCAAGAAACTGAACAGGATAAATCAAGTTTGTCTATGTAATATGTGTTGATAACACAAGCATGAGGGTAAATGTCAAATTAGTTTGTGTTTAAAGTAACTAACCACATCTCAGTCACTGTGCCCCATGTAAAGATATTTTGCTGTCTGTTTTTAACATTTACGAGATGCTCAGAATAACTTTGATTTTTGAAGCCAGTAAGTCTATTTCTGTGCTCTCTCCACGCTGGACTGTGCAATGGCATTCTCTTAAAAGCTCACCAATGACATGAAAACAGCTCAGAAACTGAGCAGTAGTATGAAAACCAACAGTGGTGTTGCATTCCTGGTTAGATGGGTTTGTAAGAGTCGCAGGGAAACTGGCTCCCAGGAGACACTTTCTTTCTGAAGTGAGCATCGGTCTGGTCTCGAAGGCACAAACTGCCTTCGCGTGGCACTTGGTGGCCTTTCACTTTGTCCCCACTGTGCTCTCAGCTGCACTGGGTGCATCTTCTCTGGGCACTCTGGCTGTTTGGAGGGGTTTGTGTTTTCACTAGTCTTTGATAGCAAATATTGCTGCTGCTGCTGCAGCAAACCCCCAGCTGTGATGTCGAAGGCCCCTTTGTGCCTGGAGCTAACGGTGCATGAAAAGAGCGCTCGCCAGCTCTCTTGCTTGACCTTCATCTCAAACAGCAGTGGAATGGAGTTACCAGTGTTATCTATCACAAGTCTTGGAGTGTATTAAATCCAAAATAGATTAAGGTTCAAAAAAATGACAAAAAAAATTCCTGTGTGCAGCAGAGTTAATTTGGGATTTCTGTTGGTGACTATGCCTTAAGTAAAAGACAGATTGTGAAAGGTTTTTACCAAATTAGCAGAGTCTCCATTTTTCTTCATTTACTCCAACAATTACAGCTCTCATTCAAGATGTTGGTTGTGGGATAGAATGTATTGTATGCATGATTTATGGCAGCTTAAGGAAAATGTGTGTTAATTGGGGGGATTTTTTTCTTAATACATTTAGTAGCTACAGATGTCAATCTTGTATGTGTATAAAGGTGTAATACCAAATCCTGTCAAGACAGGATGCAGTGCATGGAACACAAGTTGCAGGATGGAATATGACTGAGGAACTACACAGAAAAAGCTTAAAAAGCCCAAGTTTGTGGTGGTATGGCTGCACGGAGTCACTGGCTCTTGTGTGGTGTGGCTCCACAGCTAAATTCAGTAACTGAAACCAGTCCCTCAGTCCCAGTGTGCGGGACTTTCATTATGTTCTTTTATGATCTTCCTGTTTGCATTAGCTCCAGTAGTGTGATGTTGAAGTTCAATAAAGGGTGAAAAAACACGCTTCAATTTCTTGTTTCATGCCCCTTCCTTCCCTGGCCCAAAATGACAAAATTGCCTCCCCTTCCTTGACTCCCCCAAAAGAAAAAAAAACCAAAAGGCCAAACCTGGGACTTGTTAACTCTGAAACATTTGCCAGATGTTTCAAATTAACATATTTCTCTCCCTTCTTCTCCTGTATGTGTTTGTACATCTGTGTGTGTGCAAACACACACAAAATGACTTCTGAAAAATTCTGTTGGCACTCTGCACAGCTGCTGTGGGCTGGGGGAGTCATGGTCTTAGGGTTGGGTGGTATGTAGGAACAGCAAGAGCTGTTACCAGTAGAATGTAAAATTTAAACTTTTTAAAAATATATATTTATATTTTTCTACTAGCAAAATATTTACATAGGTGCATCTGTGGGGAAAAAGAAAAGAGCTTTTGCTGCTAGATTTTATTTTGTTCATCTAACCAGTAGAAGCTATTCTGGAAAATTTTTTTGCAAGCATGAGTTGTCTGCATTCATGGGTCTTGTCCAGGTGACTCTGATGACCATCTGTCCTTGGTGTGCCAAACACAGGGCTCTAAGCTCAGGGGGGGCTTCTCTGCCCCTGACATGTACTGAGGGTGCACTGCCTGTGCATCCCTGACCAGACCATGGCACTGGGCAAGGGGCTGCTCATGGGAGCTGCTCAGTGCAGCCCATGGAAATTTGGCTGTGAACACCATGGCAACAGAAATCTTGTGCTCAGATGGGTCTGTTTGGCGATGGCTTGGTACAGGACCGTCCTTCTTCCTCTGGCAGAGTGTGTGCACAAGTTGCTGTCTGCTCTGGTGTAACTGCTCGTTCCTGGTAAAACCTGCAAAGCCAAAATGCTTTGCAAGAATCCAACCCATGGTGTAGTTGCACTGAGGAATTTATTCCAATACTTCAAATAAAGCTAGAAATAGTTTAAAATTTTTTTTTTTTAATAAAGACAACTTAAAGGCTGTACATAATAACTTAGAGAATCAAGAAAACATAGAAGAAGCAGAGGCTGCCCTTGCACCAGGGTGAATAATCTGAGTGTCCATCAGTGCTGTTTAACAATGGGCATATAGCAAATTTCCTTCCTCTTCAGGTTTTGTAAACATTTTTTCCTTAATGTAAAAGAAAGAAAAAAAGCTTTTCCTTTCCTCTCTTAATCCAAGGACTTTGTTGTTAAATAGCTGGTCAGGAGTGTTTTGCTGTGTAAGAGGCACGGATGTTTTCTGTTCCAGAGGAACAGTGTAGCTGAGTACTCCTTCCTCCTGTTTCCCCAGCCCTTAACAGCACGTGCAGCCCTTGCAGCCTGTCTGTCCTACTCCAAAAGTGTCACTGGGGGTTGACTGGGCAGGGCTGCTGGGGGCCAGGCGAGTGCCCACCTCTGCTCTGCAAAAAGGGTTCAGGCTGCTTCGAGGCCGAGATGAAAACAGGATTCAATACTTGCAAAACAAAGGTCCGGTCAGACAATGCTGCGTTTCTGTTGCAATACATCACGAGGGTATTATCTTGAGGAGCGACAAGGGACATTTTAAAGAAGTAAAAAGTCTTACTAAATATATAGAGAATTTAAGGCATTTTAAAGACCTATGAAAGCATTTTATGTGGGAGTTGCTGGGGAGTTTCTCATTAGCCTGACTGTGAGGCCCCAGGGAATCTTGGCTGAATTGTCTGGGGCAAACAGAGCAGATTCTGTCTTCTCCTCAGGAGCCTATAGACCTAAAAGCCTAATTTTTTTGTGTCTGCTTTTGAGGTAGCTGAAGGTATCTTGTTTTTCTCTGCAGGTATGTGTTACAGTACTGATCGAGAAAGAGTTTTGGAAATCGGGAACTGTGTACCATGGCCTCAGTGCTGGGCACAAATGGCACTGGGTTTGTCTCTGTGCTCAAGTGTTTGCAGAGCATGGGGGTTCTTTGCAGTGTTTGCAACAGGAAAGGCCTCTCAGTGCCCAACCATCCATTAGCACATAACATTAGTGTAATTCAATTATAACATTCCAGAAATCATAAAAGTAAATTACAGGTTGGTATTCCCCACTTTCCCCATTATCTCCAAATTTCCTGTCCCTGCCACCGAGCTCGCAGCAGCAGCTGGGCACACGTGTGAGGGACATGTTAACACAGCACAGCATGGGGAAAAAAAGCAAAACACAACATTTTAGGACACAGATATTTGATGTTTTTTCTGTTAAGATTTCTCTCCCCTGCTTTTTTTTATACAGTACACTACTTTAGCTTTTTAATTGCCTTTTGCAATTTCTTTTAAAGTTTCCCTCCTTTCAGGGGAAAGAAAAGGGGAAGCAGCAGCTTTTCAGAAATTAACCACAAAATAAAGGAAAACCACCCTGTTGTCACTCCTTTTCCTCTCTCTTATGCTTTGCATGGCATCTCCCAGCTACGTAAATCAAAATTTTCACTTGGTACCTCTAGAGGAGCAACATCTTGACACAATTTGGAGACTTATTTTTTCCGCAGGGCTACCAGAGCCCATGCTGGGGTGTTTTTAATGCTGTCTCTGCAGCTCGAAGCTCGCGTTGCCTGTTCCCTCCTGGCTGTTCCCTCTGTTCTCCTCCTCTTTCAGTCTTCTCATCCTGGTGCTGCATTGTCTGCTCCCAGTGTTGAGGGTTTCTGTTCTCCTCTGTTTTGTAGAGTTGGGTTTAATTTTGGCTTCTTGGGAAAGCTGGGGTCTCGTGAAGCAAACAGAGACTTTCTGCTGCAAGGATTCTTGTCTTTTTCCCATTTTCTGCTTATTGAGATAAGTAACAGAAAATGTGTTCTCCTGCCTCACCTTTCCCCTTGGGGAGGCCTGTTTTGCCTACACAGTTGCTTGTCCCCTCAGCTTTCCTCCAGCACCCTGGGCTTGTATGATCCACTGCCTGGTGCCCGAGACCAAGAGCACCATCCTCACAGGGGCCTGTCCCTTGTGGTGTCCCAGTACCCAGGGCTGTCCCTGCCCTGTGCCTGTGGGCATGGGCTGTGTCAGGATGAAGTCAGGGAGTTTAGATAAGAGACTCCACAGACACCAAACTGTTTTTCTCTATTCCTACCTGTATTGGATTTTGTCTCATTTAACTTCTAAATGCAGAATGCTACAAAACACAACATGAAATTCTGGGATCTCTGCTGCAGAGCACTGGAAAGGTCAGTTGCAATTCAGAGGGCATTAGAAACCTGGTTTTTTTGCAAGTACTCTGAAATTACCTGAGTGCCTTCACAAGCTCAGGTATCTTCTAAAAGCTGATTTCATTAGTAAATCAGTATGAGAAGATTCTGGTTACACTGGGTAAGGATTTCCAAAGAAATAAATACTTGAATTTAGCGAAGAACTCAAGAGACTTTGGTAACTTTTTTAGTTGAATATTTTTTAAAATATTCTGTGAGATCTCAACTGGTTGGCTTTGTTATGTTGGTTTTAAAAATGGCATCCTCGTTCCTACATTGAACTGTGGGATGCAGCCCAGTCAGTACAGTCTGAGGTTCTCAAAATTTTAAACATCTGCTCTGGAAGCATCCAGAACCCCAAAAAATGCAAACAAGAAATAAAGTTTGGAATGTTTGCAGCTCAGGTTACTGCATTCCCCACTTATTACAAGTTGAAATTTTATTTTACTTGGTAATACGTGGGTTTTTACCATGTCAGATTGTAATGTGTCCTTTAGAAGAGAAAATAAAAATAATTCTCAATTCCTAATTATAAAATTTATTTTTGGCATTAATATTTTACAGATAAATTCTAATTTATATGTATTTATATACATATTTAAAGAAAGTACTTTTGATAGTGTTTTATCAAACAGAAGATGAAGCGATAGAAAGTACCTGATACTGAGCTAATGTGGTGGATTAACATCCTAGACAGGTGTAAGATTTTTGTAGCTGGATAATAAAAAAAGAAACAATACAAGTAATTACAAACCCTTCCCAGATTCCTCTGTTTGTAGGAGCTCACGGCACAGCTCCGTTTCTGCAGTCACAAGGGCTTCCTGCGAGCAAGCCTCTGCTCCCAGCGCTCCCGGGCTCCTGGGAAGTGGGGCTGCAGGAGGCTGTTGGCTGGAGTGACAGGGAGGTTCCCGGGGGTCCCTGAAGTCCAACCAGCGTCCCGCAGCTGTAGCAGCTTCAGGGAAAGGAGAAGTATAAAAGTGGGATTTGTCGGCGCAGCGCGGCCCCGACACGTGCGTGTGCCATGGAAACAGCCGCCCCGCCAGTCTGCCCGGCGTCTCTGGTGGAGCGGCGCCATAGGTGTTCCCCTCTTGTTTGGGGAGGGAATCTCCGGCAAGAAGGAGCCATCTTCAGATGTGAACACAGCATGGGTGTCAGTATTTAAATTAGAAGCACACACCTGTGTATTACGGCGTTTCCTAGAAAATACTTACTATTAAAAATGTTAATTGGGAAAATTATAGCGATAGCACAGAGGAGGAGAATTAATTTCCATGGTACAAGAGGTGAGGAAAGAAAAGCTCATTTCGAAGTGAGCTATCGAGTGCTCCTCCTACCCCATCACCCACCCCTTCCCAGGCTTCTTAAAGACAATGCATGCCTGAAAGCTGGTCTGCTTAAAGCAAGTGTAGTGCATGGCAGCATGTCATTGGTGCCCAGCTTCCCGGTGCCTAAAGCCTGCCCTCCTAATTGCTACAAGCCACATCTGTAAAAGACGAGATTTCTGCAGGCTGTGGGGTGACAGCCCTGCCTGGCCTTGCAGATAAGGCCCCAAGGACTGGTGTGCACTGGAATGCCAGCAGTGCCTCAGGACAGGTAATGGGCAGCAAGGTTTCAGTTAAAGCTATGAGTATCTCTGGGGTCATCAGGATAAACTCCTCTGAAGTCTTGTGAACTTGGTGTATGTGCTGGTGTGGGGCTGCTGTGGGTTTGGGGATGTTCCCGTAGGGTCTTCTGGCAGCAGCATCCTGCCAGAGACACAGACATGCCACCAGCATGGATGGTTGCACACTAATGTTCTGGGGTGGGCAAGGACCAACCTCCCCAGGGTTGCGTCCCTGTCTTGCTCAGATTTTTCTCCCTGTGACAAATGTGCTTTTTATTTAAAGGTGTCCCTTTTGGCACTTTATCTGCTGGGAGATTGTAGCACTGTTTCATTTCCTAGCACTGACTGAAGGAGGTCAATCACTTTCATGGGTGGATCATCAGGAGCAGCTTTCCTGGCTCTCCAGGGCTCGCTTGGTCTCCCCCAGGCACAAACATCCTGGTGAAGGATCTGCCACTGAGCTGGAGTGAATACGGGCGAGGAGGAAGGCACAGCATAGCACCTTCCCATCTTCTTCATCCCTTCCTGTGTTTCTTTTGGTGGTGCTACCTTGTTCTCCCTTGCTGCCCCAGTGAAGGGCTGTGATCAGATAAACATTTTTTGTGGTTTTTGTATCTGTTGTTTACGATAACTTTGAGGGGCACAGCCAGGAGTAATGGGCTAAGGTAAAGCAAAGGAAGTCCTGGGCTGAATATCAGGAAACATTTCCAGGTAGTGGGATATAATAGCCTGGTATTATCTTCCATTACTTTGGTAATTTACAGACTAGACTGGACAAAGTGCTTGAAATTACAGGAATGAAATTGTAGGAATGGTCTTACATTAGCAGAGGGATGGATAAGATCACCTGATAAATCCTTCTCATCTCTAATTGATCCAATTCTGCTGTACTCTGGATTTGCTAATCTGCAGATTTGAGCAGACACAATGGTCAGGCAAACTGTGCACTCTAGAGCTTATTTCAGTAAATATTTTTATGTAGGATCTCAAAGCACTTTGCAAATGCTAATTAAGCCTCCCAACCTAGTAGGAAGCCTTCCTTTTGCCACATATCCACACTACTTTGCATTATGCAGCATGCACAGTGCTGCAGGCTGACCTTCCCCAAAGGGCTCTGGCTTTGTGACTGATGGGCACTTGCCAGCCCATCTTGCTTTGAGTCATTTCTGCAGGTCAGTGCCTTTGCTTTTCCAAATCTGCCTTGCCTGGCTGGTGCGGTTGGGGGAGGCTGAAACCATGCTGCCGCAGGAAGCGACTGCAGTGGGTTTTACCTTTGTGAAAGCAGACAGCTGGAGAGTTGAACAAAAGTCTCCTGGTGAACAATTTCTTTGGTTTTCACAGAAACTTGTTCTCCTTTGACTGGTTTATACTTTGCAGTTGTAACTGGTAGCTCAAAGCTCCCAGCCTGAATAAATGTAGAACAAGAATAGTAGAATATATAATGTTGGCCTGTTGTTTAAACAAGAAAAATCAATAAAATATAATGCCACAGTGGTGGATCCCCAGTAATCATTCTTCTTAAGAAAAAAACAAATTGTGGCAGTCGTGAGAATGGGGTTTTATAAACAAGGTTGTAAAAGAAGAAAAATAAATGGAATAAACAAGCTGCACTGCTTTGCGTTCTGTGCTGAGTAAGAACATTGATAAGAAACTCTGCAGTGAAGAAATGCATGAAATTTATGATGCTTTGCCCAAAAAATCTTTGCTTATTCAGTACAGGAAACTAGAATCATTTGGGTTGGAAGGGACCTCTAGTGGGTCGTGCTCAACATTGACCTGACTTGTAAAAGTTTTGTAGCCTTTACCATGGTATTTTTGGTTAAATTGTCTTCAGCTGTTTAGCTTATCATGGATCAAGAGTCCAAGTATTGTAACTGTAGTATAAAAACGTGTAGCAAACAGAAATTAGGGCCATAATAGATGTGTTTGCCTTTCTGCCATTTAGTGTCTAAAGTAGCCTTTTTCCAGTCTCACTACAAGGAATTACAATGTCACTGTCAAAATAAACCAAGCTCATCTCCTAATCTTGCATTTGTTGTGTATAAATTCAAATGAGAAAACTGTTAAATGGGACCATTTATAATGAGATTTGAGATACCCTATAGCTCTCACTTGGAGACAAGTGACCTTTGTCTTCTTTGGGGCTGAGTAGGAGCGTGATGAAGATTTAATAGATGTGTGCAGAGACCTGGCAGGAGATTGGGGTGTGTGTGGAAGAGGCGCTCAATGTGTCTTGCTCTACATATTTTTGAATTCCTCGCACTTGGGACTGGAGTGCTGCCTGTTGGTGTGTGCTGCTACCCGGGCCTCCTTTCTCCCTTGGATGGCTTTGGTGTTTGTTAGTAGAAATTATTAGACAGTCACAAAACACTAAAGAGAAAGGAAAAAACCCTCATGCTTTGCTTGGAAACAGTCTGTGTTGCATAAAGCTCTGACAAGATCAAGCCTCTAATTAAATTATCTGGCACGTGGGCAATTCTGTTCCGAGATCTGCTGAGCTAATGTGTGGCCATTAGCTCATACAGCCACCAAATCAGAAGTACCAAAGAGACAATTTACATAGGGCCACAGCGTGTTTTAAAAAATTCTGGTGAGTTGTGAAGCCTGTAATGTTAATTGCCAGTTAGCACATTGTAATTGCTGTAATTATTTGCAAGTAAAATGATGTAAGGGACTTAACATTGTACTTTTCTTTAGCACTTCACATGTTGGTGATCCACTAAATCTCCTACTTAAGAGTTTTGCTGGTTATTTTAAGAGCTTGACAACCGCTTGCTGAGGTCTGATCTCATCCACAAGCTTGCCATTCTGCCTGTTGGCTTTAATACTGAGAGGTGGCTCTCTGAAGTCTATATTAAAAAAAAAAAGGCAATAAAATAATAAATGCAAATGTCTGCTGCTGACCAGTGAGAGCATAGCCAGCCCTGCAGCCGGCCGTGCTGGAGCCCAGCTGGGAGAGAGCCCTCAGCACAAATTGCCAAGTCTGTTGCCTCCCACCGCCACGCCGCGGAAGTGGGCCAAAAGCTCCTCCGTATGGGATTAAAGGGATGTGTAATAGATTAAAGATCAAAAATGTTAATTAAGAAATGGTCTTTTCTAATAAGATGCCTTCAAGGGCATGGTACCAAAAATGAGGCAATATCTCATTCTGGCAACAGCTCAGGGTTGTAATGAAGCTGGAGCAGGGGGGGTAAGGGGAGAATGAAGGGACACCTCCTGTTCAAGGCAACTCCTTCAGAAGGGGTAAATCAATTAGCAGTAAAAATGTAAACATCTGAGTCAGAATGACATTACTCCGAGAGCTGCTGAACAATGTGGATTTAGAGGTACACGTTTTAGCTGGCCTTTCCTTGAGGATAAGTTGGTAGTTTGTGACTGATAAACAAGGACTCCTTCAGCTTACTGGTGTTTAAGCACCAGGCTGGTAATTAGGCTGAAAGTAACCAGTCTTGTTGAAAGCTTTGATGCATTTGCAGTGAATCTGTTCAATATACTTTAGTGTTGTAATAATCCAGATATAGAAGGTTCACCACCTTTTTTGCTGGATTGAAATTTTTAGTGTAATGTTTGGGTAAAGGCTTATTTCTCTTAAGAAAAGGGGAGAGCCACCTCTCTGAGCTCTCGTGTTTCAGGCTCCTGCAGCAGGGGAAGTTTATGTTTTACAAATAAACTGGTATGCAAGTGTTACTTACGTGTTTCAAACCCAAAAGGTGCTTTTGAGAGCTGTGAAATTTTATTGCATCATTATAACTAAAGAAAACACACTTTTCCTTAAACTTGAGCGTTCTAGTCAGTGAGTCCACTGTTACATTTTCTTAGTAAACTCATCAAAACTCCAAAAGGAAAACTCGGATGTTTAGCAGTGCTTTTTCCTTGTGGTAGAATGGTGGGATTACACATGCCACTTCATCCCACAGTTTCCCCTCTATGCTCCTTGGTACTGCGAGCTGCAGCATTTCTGAAGCGCATTTTTTGCCAGCATAAAATGGCGGGACCCTGTAGGCAAACTTCTTCCTATTGGTTAGAAGTTTTTGCTTGGATGAAGAAAACCACTGGCATAGTGAGATCTCCATGCAGTGTGTGTATGTGTTTTAAGGCTCTGGCTGTTGTTTGAACCAAAGCCAGAGAGGATTATCAATTTGAGAGAAATACAGGGGGAAGGCACCTGCTGGTCATGTCCCTCTGTGTGTGTAGTGAGCTGAGGCCAATTGAAGCACCCTGGTAGAAAAAGTCCTCTGACAAGGGTTTGAAATTTAGATCTGTGTACATTTTATTTTAATCTATTGTGTTCTCCTTGAGAGGAGGAGTGGTCTTCCCTACTTTTCCCCGAGAGACTTTTTAGATCTCTTGAGCTGGGCATGGTGTAGACTTGTACTTACTGGTATTATTTAGCTTGGATAGGAGCTATAGGTGACTTAAATGACACTAAATTCCTGTGATCTGACTTTGTCAGATGACTAAATACAAATGGAAATAGTAGTTGTTTCCATTCACAGAAAGAAAATTGGAGAACTATTTCTTTCTTACTCAAATAAGATGTTTTTGTGGTTTGTAAATGTATCGTTTTGACAGAGTGATTAGTTCCATCTTGATTTCACTTACGGTTTTTGTTAAAAGAAATGTGTAACTTGGACTTGAATTAGCATTCTCCGAAGAAGGGCTATGTTGGGCCACTCCTGCTGACACATCAAGGAGATAAAACTGTAGCAACCCAAAGATCAGTGTGTTTTCCTGATTATGGAGCTTAAAAGTCTATAAGACAGTGTTCTGAACTGAAGTCTTCCTCTTCATAATTTTGACAATATTAAAGAAAGATATCTCTAGTCTGTCCTTCTTTCAGTGACAAAGTGGAAGATTCCAATTTTGCATTGTTCATGTAATCAATTATTTGCAGAAAAATTGTCAGTTTGTAATGCTGTCATTACTTTGTACAGAGTGTGTGTCCATTATTGGAACTGAGAAAATGTGGCCTTAAACCTTGATACCAATTCATATCAGACTCTCGGTGATTAGCACAGAAGTCCAGAAGGCCATTTATTCTGGTAAATGAATGAGAAATATTTTGTGTAAAAAGCATTTGGCTTCCCTTCCTTGTTCATATTAAACAAGATACATTTAGTGCCAGATTTCCACAGTAACATCCAAGAAGCATAAAGAAAATCAACAGGGTTAGCAGGGTGTAACTGAGAGCAGCATTTGGTCTATAATCTTATGAAAGAAAGGTTGTGCAGTAAAAATATACTCTTTCTGATTAAGGTGAATTTCAGGCAGAAACCTTGCACAAGTTTGTAAAAGATTGGTAAAACGATTTCCAGACATGATGTTTGCAAAACCCACATTTTTTTCTCTTTTTTTTTCTATATATACTGTGTATACAGACAGCTGCAGTGTTGAAGACATGAGGGATATCACTTCTGCAAATGCTCTTTGAATCTCAGGGTTTGTGTGTAATGAAAAAGCATGGATGCTTCTGCATAACAGAACTAAATTGCATTTCATTTTTCGCCCTTACTTCCAAAAAGTGGTGCTCAGTGTTCATGGTGTTATGTGTGTGAAATTAAATAAGAATTGGTGTTGCTCTTCCTCCAAAATGGTTTTTAAAAACTGGTGACTTTTTAGTGGTTTTTTTATGTAAAGAGGTTGTAAACCTGTTGTATTTTAAGTGTCTTTCTGAGTTGCAAACAAATAAACAGCTACACCACAGGCACTGGAAGAGCAGCAGAGCCATCAGTGAACTATTAAATAAGAAAAGACATCGTAAGAGTTAAGTGATTTTTAGCTTGATCCTGTAATGAAATAATTTAAAACCATCTCTGGTTAATGAACTCTGCGGCCAGACAGCATAACTGGCCAAGGATGTGGGGAGTGGAAGTGGCTTAAAAATAGACTCCTAGCTGTGATGGCTGTAAGAGCAGTGGAAGGGTCCAAAGCAGAACCCTAACCCTTCTTCTGCACCCACCATGGGCTGTTGAAAAAGCCACTGAGTAAGATGAAGTTGTCAACTGTGCATCTTCCTGCCAGTCAGCAACTAAAACACAAGTTTCATAATCTAAGGAAAAAAAGTTGGGACTAGGTCCCTCCCAAAAAAGTGCCTTTTAAAAAAAGGTTAATTTTGTTACGGTTACTACTTTTTAACTTGGCAAAGTGCACAGGGAATGAGGCTGCTAAAGAGCACATCAACTAAATTAGGGTTAATTAGAAGTTCTCCCAGATAGCTGGTGCTTCATCAGCAACAAAGCAGCATGTAAATAAGTCTAATTTCTCTCCAAATAAACTCTTCACAAGCTTAATTACAACAGCAACAATATCTCCCCCTTCACCCCCCACCCCCCATCTTTTTTCATTAGAGGGAGCAGCTCATTATGAGCAGTATCTGGTGAGGGCTGTCATGAGCAGTCCAGAGCTGCTCCTCTCGCAGGTGTCCTTTGAGGCCAGGAAGAAATGGAGGAACTTCCAGCGTACCTGAAAGAGCCCAATTAAGGTAATTCATGAGAAATTTGAGAAGCAGAAAGCACTGATAAAAAAAAAACAAAACACCACCACTATATTCTGGAGAGACTTTGTTAATTACTTCAAGTATTTCCACTATTTGAGTTATTGGCCATCCTAATTTCTTCACCTTTATTACTCATTTGCCAGCAAATATATGAACTTTGGGTTTTATCTGTCTTTTTTATTCTTTTTTGCCATCCATCATTCTCATGGCAGATGCAAGGGCTCTGCCAGATCCTGGTGCTGTGTACACACTGCTGTCTCCTGCTCTGACGCTTGGGACCTGCTGAATGGGAGGAGCGGCTCAGGGAGACCAGACTTTAAAGTCATTATAGCTTTAAGTCTTTTAAATGTCTTTTCACACTTTCTTTACCACATAGGGCTAGAAGAAAAAATGCAGGAAGATTTTAGGGAAAAAAGTGTTATCACTGCTAAAAGGATCACCGCACTGGAGGACTAGCATAGCTCACTGCTTATTCTAGGGATAAAACCTCTATTCAGAAATTAGTTATCACAGGGAAAGTGCAGACCTGGGTGCCAGTTTCAGCTGGGTGCAGAAGTGCTCTGCTGAGGGCTCATTCAAAGCGATTAACTTATTTCATTTGATGCTTGATTCATTGTCCTCTGTGATTTTTTAAATTTTTTTTTTATTATTTCTAATACTGTTGAAGCCAGTGAATTCCTTATTACACAGTGTCACGTTTCAGCCAATCCTAAATTAATAAATGAGCAGCAGCAGAATAGCATGCAGCACAATTCTAACAGCATGAGCTGCACAGAAGTATATTTCACTTAGCTCCAATTTAAATACTCTGCTTTGCTCGATTTAATTATGTGAAATTACTGAATTAATGGCTTTGTCAAGTGAAACGTGTAGGACTTCAGAGTTTGGTATTAAGGAAAGAAATTAGAAAGGAAATTTGAGGTACATTAATTTTTGCATGTGGGCTTGTTTTAAACACAAACTGAAGTTTAATGGAGCCCACAGCCCAAAATCACATCGTTTTAAGCCCAGGGAAGAGAGAGTGATCTGGAAGTGGCAAGAAACTTCCTGAGTCATCCCTTGTTGGCTTGTGGTGATCTCCTGGGTGTATCTGCTGGGCAGGTTCGGTGTGTGTTTGTGCAGCAGGAGCTGGCCAGGGGCATGTGGGAAGGAAGACTCTGAAATCCAATGGTTCTCTAATAACCTGGCCACCTGTTAAATGCCCTTTCCTGTGCTACATAGTATAATTTTCTTATCTCTTTTCTGGTTGAGAATCTTGTTACAACAGTTGCTTTTTTTCACGTCCATTACCTGAATTCTTTTGCTGTGGTTTGAATCCCTGCCTCAAGACCTGGTGCCCAGCCTGGTGCTTGGTTGTGCAGAGATGCACAATGAGACCTGAGGGTAACGTTTCTGAAAGCTCTCAAGCCCTGCTCTTCTGAAGCCATTTGGACGCTTAGGTGCCTAACTCTCATTAATTTCCAATTTCATGGGTTTTTACTACAGTCTGTTGCCACTTGTGAGTATTAGGCCCCTAAATCACTTGGGCTACCTACAGATGTCCCTCCCAGCCGTAGCTGGAGCAGTGTAAAGGTACTATTTCCCCAGTTCCTGCTCGCTGTGCTGGAAGTGCCCAGCGTGGAAGGCTCCCCAAGCAGCAGCGTGAGCCGCTTCCAGCAGTAACTGGTCGCAGAGAGACCTGAGCATGGGTTTGGGAAAATGTGGCTTTATCCTCAGGTGCATTTGAAATGCATTTTGTTCCAGAGCAAGCCAGATTTGTAGAGAGAAAGTCAGTGAGGTTTTTTTCCTCCAAAGATGGTGTGGGGTATTTGATCAGGCCATAAAACTCACAACTAAGTTGTGGTCCAGGTTCAACCCTCTGTACCCTGGATAAAAACAGGAGTTTTACCCGAGAAGCTAACTCCACAAACCTGGCCCCACAGAAGCCTCTCAAGTTTTTAATCACAGTTTTGAAGACTTCCAGGCACAGTTATTGCAGAAATGGGTCCCTTCTGTGCTCCTTCAGCCGCACATTTGTCATTCCCGGTGGAAAAAATCCAGGCAGGTTCTGAGCAAACCAAGACCCATGAGAAGGTCAGTGAAATAATTATTGCTTTCTCTAATTTGCCTATATGTATTTTTCTTCCTACCCCAATACGTTTTTTGCTCTTGTTCCATTTTTTTCCCTCTGTATTCATTCCACCCCTTGCTCCCTGACAGTTTGCAGAGGGCTCTCTTACCCTCTCAGTCTTAACGTTCTGGGGTTTTTATAGGTATGAAAGGAGGGACGTAAATGCTACCTGTATGATCCTACTGGTTTGTTTTGTGAAAGGCATTCCTTTTCAGCATAGCTTTTAAACAAATCCATATTTCAAGCATGGGAAAAGTGCATTTTGAATGGAAATATATTCAGGGGCCTAAGAGGGTATTTTGTATGGAGGCCTTGCTCTGCTTACACCTTGCTCCTGTGTGCATACACTGAGGGCTGTACACTGAAGACACAAATTCTCCAGGACCAGAATTTCCCTGCAGAAAGGACAATTAAAAGTTCTGGACCTTATGTAGGAACAGTAAAGGAATCTGCATTTTAAATTAGGCAAAGGGGTTTCAGATATCAAAATACATAGTGGCATTTATCACTTATGGTAAATTACATCATCTGTAATTTTTCTCTCTTTGAAAATCAACAGGTTTATTTTAATAAAGAGTTCCAGCAGCTGCTATTTTGAGCGGAACCAGTCAATACCTTATTTTTGCATTTGATATGTAGCTGCAATAACAAGCCACATGTGAATTTTATTAAGCCTTCTGAATTTTCTGTCTGTTCAGGGAGCTATAGATTTAGGTTTTGCAGATATCTGGCTTTACCTTGAAGTAAAAAAGTGCCCAAACAATCAGAAAGCCACAAAAAGAAAAAACAAAAAAAAGAAAATCGTTCACACCATTTCCTCAAAGAAAGGAAAGGGTTTGTCATGCCTGTGGATTAAAATGTGATTAAGAAGTCCCGTGTTAGCTGTGAGTGGAATTCCATAGAACTGCTGGAAACAGAACACTTTTCTTCAAGAGAGACTTTAAAAACAATAAGTTGAGTTTTATTAAAATATTCATATGCCTAAAGTTAAAGTGCCGTTTTTCTTCCCGAAAAGTTACATGTATTTATTAGCGTATGATGCTTGATATTATTTAGCAGTTGTATGTGAAAAAGTGAAAAGCACATTTTTATGAAGAAGTGCACTTCTCTTTGAAGTTAATACTTGCTACATCCTAATTTCCTTGTGCATATAAATGAACTTTATATCTAAAATGCTTGCATCTAAAATGAATTTTAGGTCTGGTTTGATTTGAACCTCATTATTGGAACTGAAGGTGGCAGTTGCTCCCATTCAGATGCACCTTAGGAATCTGGAAGTGGACAGCAGCATCTTTTTTCAGAGGCAGATAATCTGTTGCATGGCAATCACACCTGTTGAGTAAGTGGACAGAGTCTTCTGCAGATGACTGTGGAGCAGTTTAGGTGCAAGCACGTTTCCTGATTTGGGTGCCCCAGAGATGTACAAAGCAGATGGACGGGGTTTTGAGCCCATCCTTTCCGAGGAGGAGGCCCAGTGGAGAAGAGGGGTGCTGCTCCCCTCGCAGCCCTGCGGGGGGTCAGTGCCTGTGCCCTGGCCCCGGGAGGGCACCCTGAGGGTGGCCATGGTCAGTGACTGGGCAGGGTCCCACAGTCGGGCGCTGTTCCAACCAAACACTTTTGGCACGCTCTGGACTGCTCCGCTCTCTGCCTTTCGTTGCATTCCCTCAAATTCACTTACAATGCTTTTTGTGTCGGGAAAGTGTTTACATCCCATATTTATCCCGTTAAACTGGCTGCCAAACACTGAAGAGCTGATAAAAGCTATGTGCTGTTAACACTATAAAGTACAATCCCACTGCTGCTTGCATGCAAATAAATAATAATAACTCAGCTTTTTGTCCGCTTTTTGGTGTGTAAGTGCATTTGTCATATAGCGTAGTAACATCTAAATCATTTTAGTAAAAGCACTAGAAAGGCTGAAACATTACCTGCAGCTACGATTAGGAGGAAATTTTACTGTTTGTTGGTGTTTATGTGATTTCTTTATTTGATTTTTTTAAAAACCAGTTTTAAAATGATGTGATGCTTAATCACTGTTGCTGGGTTTCACTTTTAAATTTTTTTTTTTCTGAGTTATTTCACTTTCCTAAGGACTGAGGGATTGGCCTGTAGGCTAAAAGTTACTGTGAAATACTCATTAAATCTTTTCTTGCAGCCATTACAGACACAGATATCTTTTTAATGTGCTTGGTCAGTTTTGAGGCCACTATTTTTCTTACTACTCATAAATCAGTAGCAAGTATTTTTAGTGTCATCAGTTGAAAGGTTAATAGAAGTCCATAATTTTCAGACGTATCTCTTTCAATTAGCTGCTCAGAAATTTCCTTGAAAAGGGGGTGTAAATTGTTCTACACCAAAAACTGGAGACTGTCTGAATCCAATTTGTGCATAAATTGAAATTGTCTTTCTAATAGACTCTTTGGAAGGTGTGGGGTTGCCTTCAAGGTAATGATTTAAACATAAACTGACCCTTGATGAAGGAGCTGGAGTTTCAGTTTAATGTGTTTCTGCGGTTTTCCTTTGTCTTCAGTGCCTTCAAATTCCACACAAATAATTCCTTCATAACAAGTGCCTTTTCAGAAGATGTATGCTGCTGACAGTTAATATAAAATTATTGCCCCTGAATGCATTTTTGTAATTACTTCCCAGAGAACTGTCTTTGTGTTAGAAGACATTTCACACTTTAGTAACATAAGTGTTTGGGGAGAACATGAGTAATAATTACAGGCAGTCTTTCAGTGAAAACAAACCTAAAAATTATAAAAAAAGCTAATGTTAAAGTTGGTTAGAGACAGTGAGGAATTTATTCATCACATTATGCCTATCTGTATATTTTCCAAGTCTAATAACCCTTCAGTAACTAAACTTTAAAAAGCCATAAAGAACAGAGAAGCTGCTTTCTAATTTTTAAGCAATAATGAAAAGTGACATGCTACCAGAGACAGAATAAAGAAACTTAATCTGAATGCTCCTATAGGAGATTTCTGCTATAATGGAAAATGAAATAGCTCACAGTTTGATCAATAAAAAAATTAACAGCATTTATTAAAAGGTTTCTCTAGTATGTTGACTACATGATACTGTGGAAGCCTTGATCCGAGAAAACCAGGGTTGTAGGGTGAGTCTGTGTATGTGAGTGTGATGTGTAAGAATCATTGAGTGAGCAAAGCCAATGGGTTTCAGGTTAGATGCTGGATGTAAATAGTTAGATGGTTCTCGAGAGCTTGGAGCCAGGACTGTCTGCATAAACAGACATTGTTCTGGTAGCTGCTACACACAGCCCAGCAGCAAGGTTGGGTTTGCATGGAGGCAAAGATGGCAGAGTCTTGGTTTCACAGGACAAACCAGGGCAATTGTGTCTCGATAGCAGAGATAACTCTGTAAAGATGTAGGTGGGCTCAGGTGGAAGCAAGGCACTGCAAGGCAAGAGGTTTACGTGTGTTACCTGTTCTGTGTGTGATACCTGTGGCTGCTACAGCAAAGGAAGGTGCCACAAGCTGCCACTCCTCTGCTGCGTGTTCCTGCCACTTTCTGTGCTTTTAAACTCCCGGTAGACGCTTGAGGTTTTCTTAAACTGCAGGGCTGTCAGCACCAGTTCTGTGAGTGCTGCAGGGCTGGCAGAAGCAGGAGCGGTGTTGGTGCTGGGACCAGTTATTCCCAGGGTGCTTGGAACCCCTTTCTCTATGAGTATGTGTACCAGCAGATGTAGAAAGAGGTGCTGTACCCTACTAAATTAGTTTTTCTTTGCCAAGTTGAAGAATGCTGATAATTGTCCATTTACTTAGAAATTAATACGATTTAATACATACTGGAGTGTAATAAGGCTCTGTCATGAAATGTTATCATGTGTGCTTTCTAAAGTCTCTGACTTTTGTACGTTTTATTGTTAACACCATTCACACAAAATAGTGTTACTGGTAAAATCTGGGGTTTATCCCATGGGTTATTATGTGGAGATACCCAGCACTGAACACTCTCCCACTTCCCTTGCCTTTCCAAAAGAAGCTCTTGTAGCCACTGTTGCTGCTTGTTGGTGGAGGCTGCTGTCAGAGCCAGACAAATGACAGCTCACAGAGGCTGCAGCGGCCATAGCCCTAGGAGGGCACAAGGAGGTAACAATATGCAATTTTCATGGTTCAAGGGTAGCCTTATCCTACTGTTCTTCATTACAGTACTGCAGTGAGATCAATTTTATTAAGTTGTAAGTCTTAGGAGGCCAACACCATTAACTACATGCTGGATCAAATAATTTTTTTGGTATTATGATTGTTTTTTTCCCCTTGTTGAGAGAAGGCAAGATCTAATGCATGGATCTCTTCAGCCTGAGAAAAGCATTGCATGGCGACTGAGTGTCAGCAGGATTGTGTGCCTGCACTTTGCTCGCTCTGCCCTGCCATGTAGTGATCCCATGTGATTTATCACTGCGTGAATATACTGCAGTGTTCCATGCGTTATTCCTTTCTGGCTCTTTGTTGTTCAGCTAGGCACCTTTTTTCTTTACCACAGTGGTTTGACACCATGTGAAAGTGGTATGCTGCACTGCATGACAGAGCACCAAACCTGCTTGCCTTTGATACACAGAGTGATGATTTGATGTGTGGAATGAGCTGCCTTTGATACCTGGTCCTGGTCCTAGGGCTGGGAGGCAATCCATGATTTCTGACCTGGTTTGCTTGGCTGAAGCAGATTTTTGGCAGCTTTGTGTGGGTATGGTTGCAGACATTACAGCAGCTCACAGGAGGGCCCTGGCCCATTGGGAGGTAGCACACACACATATCTGTATTCAAAATGGAGGTGTTTAAAATAGACAGTTTTTGAAATGTTGAGGAGCCACAGGGTGGGAGTACGAAGCAAAGGCAAGGCTTCATCCTACAATGAAGATTTCGATTTAAGTTTGTTTGTGATTTAATTACTGAAACACTAGTGACTTTTTGGCATTTGTTCATTCTTTGATCACAAGTACAGAGAACTTGGGACTCTCTTTCTGTGTTACAGTGCTAAAGACAACACTAAAATGTAACAAACCACGTAAAAGTAGAAACCTCCCCCACGCTGATTTGGCATTTGACACTGAGCAAAGCATTCACTAACGAACGTTTAGATTAGGCTTTTCCTTTAAGTCATTTGTCTCTTTTGTTCTCACTTCCTAATTATGGATGAAATTTCCTTTCCTTTTGTCTTGCTGGGGTAGCTCTGTGGCTGCGTGCAGGAAGGCACCTTCCTGGGTGGGCACCTCGGGGCTCTGCCAAGCCCCAGGAGGTGTCAGTTGTTTGCCAGCACCCATCACTCCTCCAGCAATTAGCTTTTATTTCTTCAGTGCCATGTACTTTTATCACTTTTCCTGCATCTCAGGAAACCTTCTAGAAATAACCATAGTCCTTTGTGAGACTTTTGTTTCTTTTTGTTTGGACCAAGGTAGAGAGTGAGGAGACGCCTCTTTCCTGCTCTTCATTTTATGTTTTGCCTTCCAGCTATTGGACCTGAGCAGTGCATGTGTGTATGTGTAGATGTTTATATGGTGCTTTGCAGAGTGTAACTTTGCAGCCTTAGCTCTATGTGGCAAAGGTGCTGGGACAGAAAGTGCTGCCTAGCACTGTGTCAGTGAGTGCCTGCTGAAAAGAAGCAACTCTTCATGGAAGCCCCATAATTGGGCCCATTTAAAGCCAGGCATGACCCTGCGCTAAATAGCATGTTCCTGAGAGCAGTCCTAGATTTAAAATAAATCCCAGCTTCAAAAAGTCCACAGGCTTAAAAAAAACTAAAGAAAAGCCCCAGAAAATTTACTGGCACGAAGATAGAAAAGCTTGCCTGCCCTGGATTGTGTTGATAAAATAAAAAATTTAAACTGTCCATAAGTGATTCCACAGGTGAAAAAATAAGATGAGGTTGGTTTCTTTTCAATTTTTCTGGCTCATGTACTGCAAGGTGTTGCCCATTTCCAAGTGTTTCAGTGGAAATTGTAGGTAGGCATCAGCATCTTTTCCAGCGTGGCTCTGGCCTTGCTTTGCTTTCGGTCCTGCCCCACTAACTGAAGTCCCTAAAGCAGTTTGCTATGGCTCTCGTGGCTGGGCTGTCACTCTGGTCCTGGGCTGAGGCTGTGCTGTGCTGAGCTCCAAGCACAGTCCCAGCCTGGCTGCAGGGCCATACATCCCAGGCTGACTGAAGCAAGTTGGAAATCTGCTCTTGTCTTCAGCGAGGCCCAAGCTGAACATGGTACATGTAATCTGTTTTCAAATATTTGGCTTTAGGAGTGCGTTGTTCCTGTAACAGAGCTGTTCTGAACACAGCTCAGAAGACATTTCTACTGACTGCAACGTTCAAACTGGGCCTTTGGGAATTCACTTTTTCAGCTTTGCCAAGTTTGCCACATTCCTTGGACCACCAGGTCAGGCAGGAACACACCCATTTCTTGCTAGGTCTCCTTTGAAATAGTAACTTTCTAGAGCATAAGCTGGCTTGTATAGAAAAACCAAGAGTCATTAACAACATTAACTTTAGTGGCAATTAGAATAACATATTCCTGACTGTTGGCCAGATTGTTTAGGTCATAGGGTAAAATATTCTTCTTGTGTAAAGCCCTGCAGGCCTTCCACTGTGCTACAGGGGAAAAAAGGGGGGGGCAAAAAAAAAAAAGAAAAACCAAGAAGGCCCCCTGCCCTGTTTCCTGACATTGCGGGTAGTGAGGTGTACTTTTAAGACTGACCTCTAAAGTTGTATCTTCTCTTACTCATAGAAGAAGATTGTTAGAACCACCATTAGATATGGCAGGGACATTTAAAAATTACTTATAACACTGAAGTGTTACGCCCTCAGTTGATCAGTGGTCATTTATCCTGATCATTTATCCCGGTGGTGCCAAGAGTTCCCTTCCCCTGGCATTTGCCCACAGCCTTGTGCTGAGCACACCACACCGGTGTGAGTTGTGTGCCTGTGGTGCTGTGCTGCCCCCGCCCAAATTCCTTCAGGTTGGTAACTGTGATTATTGCTAATTTTTTAGCAATCTAGATAGAAACTACTTACTATCGAATTAAACTCACTAAAATCCAAGGCTTAAAAATAAAATCTTAAAAATTAGCTGTGTCAGTAAATGCGTCTATCTGTGCTCGATGCCACAAGGCAGCCACTGATCTCTGGAGACTGCAAAAGGTGCTGCTGGCTCTGTCAACCAAGAAGCTCCTTTGCTTGGTGGTGCACAGACATGTCCCCTCAGAGCCAGGCCCAGCTCCAAAGCCACCCCTGCTCCTGGTGCCAGCAGCGCCTTGGCCTCCTGTGGTGACCCAAAGCCCTCCGGCAGCGTGCTTGCGCCCAGGGGTGGGGTGCTCCTGCAGTTCTTGCCAGCAGGAAAATTGCAGGTTGAATTTGTGAACTGCTACAGCAGAGCTGTGCAGAAGTGAGTTCCCAAGGAATGCTCGTGGCCTGCTGTCCTCATCAGGGAAACTGAGCTCATTGCGGGAGCAGCTGGGCTGTGTTTGAAGCTTTTCCTTGCTGGCTGGACCACCCATTCTCATCACTGCCCTGGTTGTTTTGCTCCCCTGAGCAAGGAGCGAGTGTCTCCCCAGGGCCGCCTGCACCCCACACACCCTGCTGGCAGCCTGTGGTCAAAAGAGTAGAGACAAAGGTCAAAAACCCAAGAAACAGCACGGATTTTTGTCAGCAGTGTTTGGTATTCACGAGGCAAGCACCAAGCGTGCACCTCTCAGCAGAGCAATCTGAAGACCGTGTTGTTTGAGGGACAGTAACACTGAGGTGTGGCAGACATATACAATTCCTTCAACTCGCCAAAACCAGAAAAAATCCCATTGTAAAGCAGTGTTGCATTTGCTAAATAATTCTGCAAGCTTCACTCTTGTGTTTTTTGACATACAACTCTGTCAAGCAATGAAGCTTTTGAGAAGTTGCCTAGAGGATCAGATTTCCCATTCAACAGGGAATTAAAAAATGTTTCTGGAATTTTGCTTTGCAGTCAGAATCTATTTTCTTATCTCACATTGTACAATTTATTTTTCCTAAAGCAGTGTGCTAAATTATTTGTTATTGTTGGACTCAGTTGAGCAGCTTTGTCCCCGGTGTAGTCACGAAGTATTGGAGTAAAACCAAGCATGAATTTGTCACAGTGTACTCACCAGATCAGCTGGTCTTTAGGTTAACTCTCAAAAGACAGAATTTCTGCAAAAAATATTAGTGAAGGTCCCTTAAAGCTCCCCAAAGTTGCATAAAACCTTTCTTCTTCAGGTTGTGGCAAAGTCAGTTCAGAAGTGCTTCCCTGAGGCCTTTGTCAGCGGGCAACATGGACGCAGGTGCCAATTCTTTAGGTTACATTTATATACTTGGACTCTTTTTATAGGTTTCTGTCATAAAACTGCAGAGTTGACATTCTGATTTATTAACTATCAAGTCTGCAGGACATACAGGCTTTAAAAAGATTGAATGAGCTAAAATGTCTGTGATTGCAGTCAGGAATGAGACACTATATAAAGGTGTGCCAAGTAAATATGACCAAATGTAAGTGATAATTTAAATATGTACATTAAATGGTGTGTGAAATAGAGCAAAGCTAGCATAGCTCTAAATGTGACTTATTATTTGGTGAAGTAGTAATATAAGATAACCAGAATTGTGGGTTTTTTTCATTACAAGACATTTTTATTTAAGGGAGAGTCTATAAAGCATGAGGTTCAGCTAGTGGCATTTTATTGAATAAACATAATACAGATGATGACTTACAATATGGAGTGCTTAGTGAGTGATACTTTCTATAACTAAATCCTTAAATTCATTACTGCTGTGTAAGTGGCATATCTGATTGGTTAAGATGAATATTATATCTCGCCCTTAATGGAAATTTCGTAGTAGAAAGGTATGTATAATTTAGCAGTAAAAGAATCTGAAAATGTGCAGAACAGTTAACTGCTAAGAGGGATGCTGTGACACACCACAAGCAGGCACTGATTTTTAATATTTCCATTGCAATTGGAAGGGTACGTCATGGTACGAGTGCTCCATGGAAAGCTGCAGAGTGTTTTACACTGCTTGATTTATGTTACTGTGCACAGAGCAGAAGATGGTATGAAATGTGCTCTGGCTGGATAGTGGTGGCAGAGCTCTACTAATGTCTGTGTCTGAATTGCAGTGCTTGTGGTAACCAGTTTTCATCTTTAATAAATTATATTTTCAGCTTTGCTTTGTGTTCTCAGCACTGGTTGTCCTTCATCTTTTTGGTGCTGATCTAATGTTAGAAACAATTAATCTCTCTGTTTGCTGATCTTTCCTTAATGGCTTAAAACCCAAATGCATCCCAAACTAACAAGACATCTCCCTCTGGCCTGGCTGAGAGCAGCTCCTGGGCTTTTGGGGTCTGCCAGTGTGCAAGGATCTCTTCTGTGCTTCTGTTTCACTTTCTGGATGACTTCCCAAGTGTTCCCATCATACCCACAGGGTGTGAGTGCTCATGGAGGCAGGCGAAATAGTGCAGGTGTAGCACCTGGGGCTGTATCACCTGTGTTGGGGAACCTCTGTGCAGAAGAGGTGGAGGCAGCTCTGTTTCAGCCAGTCACCAAAGCCTGGTCAGCATGGCAAGTGTGCCTAGTGGATGCTTTCCCCGCTGGGAGGGCAGCAGGGACTTAGAAGGGAATTTTCAGCTCTGGTGCCTCTCCAGAGAACCCAAGTGAGGGTTGTCGCAGTGCTGCATGGAGTGGCTTCAGGCGCATCTGCGTGTCCACTGTGGCCAAGGGGGTGTCCTGGAAGCAGGAGGATGTGGCTGCAAGCTTATCCCTCATGAAGGCCACAGAGGGTGTACTGGGGAGAGTGAGCAGCTGTCCTGCCACCCACCCTATGACCTGTGGAGACCCAGCTGCCCCCTGCGTGAAGCTGCCACCTGCACAGCCCTGAGGTGCTCGGCTCCCCACACTGGGGAGTTTCTGGAGCTGTCAGAGAGCTCAGTCTCCCTGTTCACAAATGTAGATAAAAACTTGGGGGGGTTGGCAAAGATGTATGTGCTAGCCTACACTCAGGCCACAGACCAAGATAAAAAATATCTGAGAGACCTGAAGGTCAGATGCGCTGTGTCTCCTCTCAGCTAGGTCAGCACAATGTCAGGCTCATCTGCCCAACCGGGTGCCTCTCATTAGTTCAGCAAGACCTCTCATGTCCTGGGGTACGTGTGTGCTTTGGGATATTCAGCTAGAGCATTTTTTTTTTCTTGTTGTTACTAATATTGGGCTTAGGGGCGGTGGGAAGAGGAGAGCAGTGAGAATTAAAATTCAGCACATGCCTTTTCTTTGCGGGCTGTAATTAATCTTGCCAATTTTTAAAGCTTTGAGAATCTGGTTAAGTGATAAAACACTAACAACTTTATATGACAGAGTTAGAGGCTCCCGCTATACACCCACCAGAGAAGATTAGGAGAGAGTGTTTGCAGGATTCGCACTAAGCAGCAGAGAATACAGTTGAGAATTGTTGCACCACATGATATAAAAACCACATTAATATAATGAAAGGTGTCGGGAATAATGTGAGAGCGGCTGTAATTAAATGTATCTTAATAAGCGCAACATCCTTCTTAAAGCTCTTATTTTTCAGACCTCTCAAACTTAGAGGATGTTCTTGCTGTTGGCAGGTGGCCTGGGAGGAGAGCTGGAGAGCGAAGCGAAGGACAGCCGGGCCCTGGAAGAGAGGAACAGTGTGACGAGCCAGGAAGAGAGAAATGAGGAAGATGAAGACATGGAGGATGAGTCAATTTACACCTGCGATAACTGTCAGCAGGACTTCGATTCACTGGCAGACCTGACTGAACACAGGGCACACAACTGTCCTGGAGGTAATGTTAAACTAGCTTTACAGTTCTGACAGGTGGTTAGCTGGGTAATTGGACATAGCAACAGCTTGAGGCCTCAAGTGAGATTAAAGAATTAATAATGTAATTTTACAGTTAATGTAATTTTATTGTGGTGCCTTGGGTAGCCTTTGTTCACTCCTTTAATAAAATTAAAATAAAAGCAACAGCTTTCCAATTGGAATCTGTCAGTAATTATGTTAGACAAAAATGTTGTGGGGTTTTTCAATGCTAAAAGTTTCAGGCAGGTATTTTTCCCTCTCTCTCCAAATGCAGGAAGATTAAAAAAGTTAAATAACTGAAGTGTGCAAAACTCTCAGGAAAAAGGGCCTCTGAACCCCGTAAAAGAACATGATGATTCCTGAGATTAAAATTCGTAGTGCGAGTTCTGTAATCCCACCCTAAAAATACAGCATTCTCCCTAGGTTATTATTACATTGCCTTTTGAATTTTATGGAAGTGAGGATGGCATCAGCCTACACTGATCTTGATTTTACTTTCTGTAAAGTAAGAACAAGCTCAGAGCACCGGTGTGAACAATTGCAACATACCTTGCTTTCCCAGGGCTGCCTCTGCATGGCCGGCAGTAGCAGCAGGTACTCAGCAGAGCACGCTAAGCCGATTTACAGGGGTAGGAAAAAGCTTTGCAGATTTTACCAAAGATTAAATAAAATCTTAGGAGGGGGAGTGCAGAATATGTTCATATGTATTTAAATTAGATATTCTTATATTTCACCTTCCCAGAGTTGAATACTCTGCCATCACTTTTTCCTCCATACTCATCTAAATTATTTTTAGGCTGTTGCTGTTATGGCAGACGGGTAGGTCAAGGCTGGCAGAAGGCAGGAGGGTTAGTTTCTCCTCTGGTGCAGCAGTATCCCATCTCCTTTCCCTTGAGTGCATATTCCTCCTGGCCACTTAATTTGTTTTGTAATTAGTCTATGTTTTCTGCTCTCCTTGTTGGGCATAAGTAAAATGATGCTCAGCCAAGAAAAAATACAGGGAGTGGAATACAGCAAGGGAGGGTCAGGTGGCGGCTTTGGCTTCTTCTGACTCCCACCCCAAGAGCACCGTCCCTTGTCTCACTCTGGCTTGCAGAGGAGAGGACCCCCTGCTCTCGCTCCCATCTGCTTGCTGGTAGGAAGGACATAGGAATGTTGGGGCTTTTCCCCAGCCTGCAGTTGGATAGGGATTGCAGTCCTAAGCCTGCCCCCAGGGCTCCTTGCTCTGCACACTCGTTTAAGCCCTACACAGGCTGCAAACTTAGAAGTGCGTAACATCGAAAGGCCACTTCTTGCAGGGTAATTTCCCAGCCAGCTGACAGCCATGGCACTGGCCTGAGACTTCTGCACATGTCACTCTGCTGCAGGGGAGTAAGCAAGAAGATGTAACTTCCTATTCCAAAAACCCCTTGTCTTCCAAACTGGAAGGCGAAGTGCACAGCCCATGTGGACACTGGTCGTTTTCAAGGGAGAAGCTCCCTGGGTGGCTGCTGCTCCGTCACTGCCCGGTCTCCTCACTTGTGCTGGTACAGCTGCTCATGGTGCTGGGCGTGAGCCCCTCAAAAGGAGGCTCTCATTAGCCCAAATGTCTGCTTGGGTCTGGTTCCCTGTGTGGTCCCCAAACAGCTGTAGTGGCACAACTGGCAGAGTGGAGTGGGCACTGCTGATGGGGGCTCCAGAGGAGAAACGTAAGGTTATGACAGGTGACAGCAGTGCTATGAAAAGGAGCAATTTTTTCCAGAGGCAAATCTGCATTAAAACATAGCAACCTAGAGATTCTATTAACATAAATTCAGTCAGTGTTTTCACACCTCAGGTTTTTTTTATCCTCAATGTAGTATTCTGTTAGCAAGACTAAGAAAACTAAATTATATTTTTAGGAATATATCTAAATCATTTTTCAGTATTCCCATTGCTCTTCTTGATTGCAGGTAGCATAATTTTGTCTTCTTTTACTGTCTTCACATGTGCTGATGATTTACGAAGACATTTTGTCCCAAAAAGGCACCATATAACTATCTGCATATACATGAAATAAGTGCTAATTATCTCCATGTGAGGATAATCCTTGTTCCAGAACAAGAGTGTCTGTTTTCCATTTAGTTTAATCTAGTGTCCTGAAGTGATTTTAAGTAAATAGGAAGATTGCACTCATATATTTTGGAATGAGAATGTTTCCATGAAGACAATCTGGAATATTGCTTGATATTCACATATCTTATCTTGAGGAAAAAACAAGCCTTTCAGATACACCAGTTTGATACATGGTCTGATAACCATGAGGATTTTTGAGGAAGGCATGCAAAATGTGTGTCTTTGTTCAGTTCATCTAAAAAGAATTGCACCACCTGGGTGAAAATCTAAGACCGCATTAGAAAGTGTGTTATATGTAAAGATTTTACCCTACGAAAAGAGCTATTTGCCTGTGTCCTTAGTTACCCTGCACTCCTTTTGCCTGTGATGCCTGCCTGACACACCTGTGGTTGTAAAGCAGTGCCTGACCTCTTGGCAAGCTAGATTTTCATGTCTTAATCTGAAGCAGGGCTTTCGGTCATGTCTACATGGCTCCAGATCAATGCAGGTAATATTTGTAGTGATAATATCACCAGGCTGATAATACAACATAACTAATGACTTCCTTTGGGATACTGAAGTTAGGAAGGTATTGTAGCTCAGGAGTGTTGCAGGATTACAGGAGATCACTCCAAAGAACAGGATAAACCATCTATTTCACTGGAATCCCTTAGAAATTCATTACAGCGTGCTGAAGTTATAATACAGTTTGAACGCAGCTGGTTTGACACGTAAGGAAGTAACAAACAGCCATTCCCCCCCCTTGCTTTTTCATGTATTTCAGACTTACTTCTTTGAGGACAAAATGCTGCTGATATCTAGACATCTCTGGTAGCATAGGTGCATGGCATTCCTTTTGATGTCAGCGTAGTAGAGGTGTTCTCCTTCTGGCAGAATTAGGTGCCTTTTATACCTTTTGCTCATGACTGATGTCTGTGATTGCAGGTTGCAGGTTCCCAGTGTCTTCGAGGGTCTGAAAAGGGCCTAAATGGGGGCAGCTTGTACTGAAAGAACATCACATTTCCTTACTGGCTATGTCTTCCCTTGTCTCCCAGCTTGCCCCCACAAATGAGCTCTCCTGCAGCAGTCCTGGAAACAGTGCCTTAAACAGCAGCATCTTGAAAAATACTCTGAGAACAAATAAAAACACCTAGTGTATACACTGGGTGTGTTAAGCTTTTAAAATTACTTTAGAACTCACTGGTATCCCATATCCCCTAAACTAGAGAGGACCAAGTAATTGCCATTGGCAGGACATGCAGCCTTTTTTATATGTGTTTTTGCAGGATGCTCTTACAGTGTAGGTGTAGCGTGATGCTGTCTTACAGTGTTAGAGACAAGAATAAAGAACTACATGTGGATTTACAACTTACTGTGTCCTACGACAAGCACCAGAGGCTCCCTACATCAAGCAACTATTCTGTGATATATCACTGACTGATGGCTGATGCCAAGCAGTCTCTTGTCTGATAAAAAGTGGCTTAAAAGTCACAAGCTTTGTGATTTCGCTTGTGTGTTTTAATCCACCTGCATTAGTCTAAGTTTAGCTCCAGTATTTTATTGTGTTGTTTTTGCTTCCTCCACCCCTTTCCTTCCATGGGTCAGAACAGTCTCAGGTAAACTTGTTTCTTCAGATTCTCAAGTGAATGTAGAGTATTTTAAAGCAAATTAGCACATCAATGAAGCGGACAGAAGTAGGTTTTGGCGGGGTCTCTGAGCATTTCATGAGGTCCTCTTCTGTTGTTGATAACTTTACAGGTTGTCTGTTTCAAACAGCAGCAGAGCTATATATGGATATTGCCAGCTTGGAAGCGGCTGATTTTTCTAAACTACTGTACGGTAGGAACTAGTTTATAATTAAAGTCTTGCAGTTGCTCCTTTTAAATGCCCTGTAACTTGTACACTAGGCTTACGTTTGAAATGAGGTACTGTAACTGTTTCGTGCTAGTGTATAATTTTGCATTTTCTTACATTTCACCTGCTACAAGAATTTTAATTGCTGTGCAACCATATTTGCGGGATGCTTATCCAGAAACATATATACAGCAGCTTGTCAACAAGTGATGATGTTTCATCAACGTTTTTGTCAGGCAGCACTTTCTACTTCCCACTGACAAAGAGAGATGTTTTACATACATTTCCAAAATTAACCCTTCCCCAAATTGTAATCTTTGGTTGCACCTGATTGGCAAGTCAGAGATTTTTCTCTCTCTTTGCTGCTGCTGTTGTTACATCTTAAAATTAATGAATTACTGATTGTCCTCCACAAAAGAAACTGAAATACAGTTGTCAAAAAGCAGTGTGGAAACTTAATTATACACCTAGTTTATACAGCTGTGTCTCTAATGACCTACTGGCCCTAATTACTGTGTTGTGGCTCAGTCTGAGTGCTCTTGTCCTTGCCAGAATTCTGCTCCTTTCTCTTAACCTGACTAGTGTTTCAAGCTTAAAAAAATAACAAGTTTCCTTTTTTTGTTCTTTTCTGCGTTGTCGTGCTGAAATGCAGTTTCCCTTCTTTCCAGAGGTCATAGCAGTGTTTTAAAATTGGCACAAGAAAAGCTCAGTAATATCACAAACTGTAAAAACATGGATTTTCCCTGGAGTCCTCAGTTCTTGCTGTCTAGATCTGAAAATGGGCACCGGGGCAGTGTTTTTATTGTCAATCACTTGGAGGGCTCCAAGTGGAGATTCCTGTCCTTAGTTTGTCACAGACGTCCCCTCTCCAGGTGCAGGGACAGCACAGGGCTCCCCAGGGCTCAGCAGCCTCTTTGGCTGCACTGCCCAGGTGCTGCACATCTCCCTGCAGTCAGTATTTGTGCCCTCTGTGCTGAAAGCTCTGAAATCCCACATTGTTGTAGGGGTGCACGTGGCTGGGTGGTCTGGGGTCTGGCTCCCCTGACTGCTGTCACCACACAGGCGATGTTTGAGTTTTCCCGGAGGTTCCCAGCCAGCCTGCAAAGAGGCTTTTTCCAGGACTTCTGCTTGCACGTGCCAGAAAATCAGTGTGCTGATAAGGAGCTGTGCTGACTGGCTTTCTGTGCAGGTGCTCAGTGAAATACGTATTTATCGTGTAGAACATAAAGAACATTCCCATGTCTGAGCTGGGATCTGAAGACAAACAGAGGCACAGCTGCAAATTTCACATCAAACACGGCCTCCAGTAGCCCTGGCCATGCTGAGGTTTCACAGCGCATCCCGTGCAGTGTGTGCTGAGGCACCAGCGCTGGCTCTGCCCCCACACATGGCAAATGTGCTCCAGTGTAGTGTGTCGTGTATTGCCTATGTTTGACAAAGTTGTGCCAAGTGTTGTGCTCCCTGACAGTGCTGCTTACCCATCAGCTCGGAGGGTCATCCACAGGCGAAGGTAGGTGAGATCCCTGGGCTGCACCCCGGGCACGCGGCCCCGTGCTCAGCCCCTCGTCACAGCGAGGTCATAGTGGGGCTGGGCCTCAGCACCCGTTTCTCGGGCTCTCCTGGATTTTGCAGGCATGCCAGTGCCTGTAAGGATTTGTGGTGGGGGGACACACGAATTTCAAACAATGCCTGCTCGCCATAAACACCCAGCTGGGGACTCGCTTTGCGGCCTCCCGGAGGGTATCCCGGCGCAGGGCCGGCGGTGAGCCCACGGCAGATCCGCAGCCGCGCGGGAGCCGGCGCGGCGCTGGGCAGTGTGCTCGCTGATAAGAGTGTGCCAGTGCGCCGGGCGCCATCCCCTGCAAATCGCCACGGCCACCTTTGTGCCGGTCCCCCTGGGGATGGTGGCGAGGGAGGCAGCACCAGGCACTGCGTGTGCAGATAGGAGCGCTGCCAGCGCGGCTGTGGGCGGCTTGGTTGCACGTTACCAAAACCCCTGGCAGGAGGGAGGTAATGAGCTCTCTCCACCCCTTTCTCAGCCGCCACGTAGCCGGCAGTCACTGTGGATGGCCTGGCTATGCATTCTGAGGCTGCACAAAATTTCTTAGCAATGATGATGTCTTTCCTCAAGCAGCATATGTTTTTCACGCAGGAAGATCATTTTCCTTGTCATTTTTAAACATATGGCCCAGTGAGGAGCTGAGGATGACAAGTTAGCCTGCTTGTATTGGCAAGGGACTGTTTCATTCTTGCTACTTTAATTGAGTTCTTTTATCTGCTTTTATCTAGTTCAAAAAGTAGTCTGCAAAGTAAGCACAGGTATGCATGGAAATGGATAAAAGAGAAAGTGGGTGCATGTTTCAAATGAGGCCTCTTAAAGGAAGCATGTGTCCTTTGGATATCTTGAACAGGCTGCCCCTGGCTGGCTGAGAAGCCAGTCTCTTCTCCTTTGCTGCATCAGCAACAGAGAGATGCTCAGGGACCGAAGCACCCCAAGTGCTGTGAAGCAAGAGCTGTGCCGGGTGCTGGCCATGACAGCTCCTGTGTGCGGCAGGAGCTGCATTTGGAGCTGGAACCTGCCCAGATCCCCCTGCACCAGCTCAGGCCTCACACAGCCCTTCTGGGGCGCCAGGGGTGCCAGAGCTCCAGCTCCCCTTCTCCTCCAGCTTCGGATTTCTGTTTGCAAGGGTAATCCATTGCCATGGTACAGCAGAGGGAGGACTGTGGGGGTCTACATAGGGCTTGTTTGTTTCTCAGCATACAGAAATCTAAGTAAATAATAAATGGGTTTTGTATTAAAAAAAAAAAAAAGCGGAGGGAGGGGTTTCAGTGGAAAGGGTTCTTTCCCGGGCTGGAGCCTGGTGAGTGCTACAAGAGCAGCTGTGCTTGCAGGAAGGAGGATTCCTGTTGACATAAGCAGGTCTCAGCATTCAGGGCGTTGTAGACAAAACCCAATATATGAAACTCCATTCAGAACTGCAGTGAGGATAGCTCAGGGACTACAACAGATATGTGCTTGTTACAAAGTGGCCTTTAATAAAGCCTTAGAGAGCTGGATGGAGGATGTGCTGGGGTTGTCCTGCCTCAGATGGACAAGAGCACAGATTATTTCTGGCTAGGGCACTGCTGAAGGGCACACGTTGCCTTCCTGTGGGTTGTTGAGGGACAAAACCATTGGCCATATCAACAGCCTTGGCAGATTCAGAGTCATTGAGATCTTCAGACTGCAAATGTAAGCAGTGAAAAAGAGAAGCACTGAGAGTGTGGGGCTTTTTCCTGATTTCTTCCCCTATCAATTTGCAGACAATTGGGTAAGTGCTCTTTGTATAAGGATGGCAGTACAGAGCCATCCTGATGGTCCGATCATGCTGTTTCCCCAGAATGTTATCCTAGCTGTCAGCAAACTTACCTGAGCACTTTGTGGTGCTTTTTATTGTAATTATTCAGACGATCTTCTTCCATGAATTTCCATTTTGAAGTGCAGTTAGCTTTTGCTGTGGTGGGGACCCAGAGTTCAACTAAACATGGGGGAAAGCATCACCTTTTCTTCACTTCAGTTTTGTTATCTGCTTTCATTTGGTATTCTCTGGTTCTACTGGTAAAGGAGACAGTGAGTGATTGCCCTTTTTCCACCTTCTCCATCCCCTCATGCCCAGCAGACTTCTTTTGCTGCTCCCTCCGCTGTCTCTAAATCCCTATTTGCAGTCCTCTTATTGGTACTTTGTGTACCTTGACCCAGAGTAAGAGACAGGGATGTGGTGAGGCATGGCTGATAGGAGAATGAGGGGGTCAGCTGTCTCCTCCATCGCTTGTGCCAGTGGTCACGTTGGCATGTCTGTCCTGGCTCCCGAGCAGGAGGTGAGGGATAGCACTTGTCCTAGTGTGAAGACCTGGCAGACGGAAGGATGGTGTCTGGCCATGTAGGGGAAAAACAATTAAGACTTCAATGTTTATTAAGAAAAAAGCAACCAGCAGTGCATTTCAAGCACTCATCACACAGCATAATTTTGCTGTTGGAAGTAGTGGGATTAAACAAGTCTTTCTAATGTTGATTTCTTTGAATTTGCAGCATATAATTTTAAAAAAATCAATTAAAAACGAAGGAAGTGTTTGTACAAACATTGACGAGAATTCCAATCTTTCATTTTTTAAAAACAAGCTCTAGAAAAAATCCCCACAGAAGTTCTGTAGAGCATATTTGAATGCTTTTGTTGTAGCCTCATTAAACTTGGCTTGTCTGCAGATACAGCTGGCATGTTATTAACTGTGCTCCGGGCTTGGGGAAGCCAGAAAGCAGCCTCCACCCCCTGGTGCCGGCTGGCTTTAGGGAAACATGCCAGCATGGGTTGGTCCTGTTCAGCTGGCTGGCTTTGGGAGCGCTCGCTGGAGCATCTCCGCATGGCCCCTGGGTGCGGGAGCCCGGGCCCGGGCTGCCCCGAGCGCCGGCCGGCAGGAGGGCGGCCTGGGCTCCCGGGGGCCGGCCGGCAGCGCGCACCCCTGACCCGCGGGAGCAGCAGGGACCCGCCCAGGTACGTGTCCTCCTGGGGACAACCTCAGCCGGGTGCCTGCGTGGTCCGTGGGCGTCTCACGCCTTTCTTTGCCGTAGGCTGGCAAGAAGCAAACTAGGAATCATCTGCCAAGCAGTTCCTCTGTTCTCAACAAACTGCGTATTGGACTGAACCACTCAAATAAACTGAATAAGGGAAACATTTTCCCTGCACCTGCTGGAGAGGCTGTTGCTCTCCAAGCTGGGCTTACACATCAGAGGACCTCCATCAGAGGTCTAAACAGCTTCTGACTTTCTTCAAAGCTTTGGCAACAAGTATGTATGTTTTGAATGCTCTTTCCTTTAAGTCATTTTAATAGGTGCTTTTAATAGCAGGGTGAATTTCATAATTTCATATTCAATTTAAAATTGTTGAAATTAACTCAGTAGAAATTAAGTTAAATTACATGTATTAAATATAGGTAATGTTATTCCAACATCTTGCTTATTACGAGCAGTTTTCATTGTCTTAACTAATGAAAAATTGATTTGGCATTTTCAAGGCACTTGGTCTGTTCACACTGAATACTTTGTAGGGCATTCGAGCACTTTGTAATCTTTACACATTCTGACTAGCAACCCCTTCCTGACACAAGGAATTGTTATTTTTATCATCATGGAATTAAAAAGTTGTCATTCTAATTTGGCTTAAGTTTTGACTGCTACCGGACTACTTCCTTCCTCCCTTCCATCTCCTGCCTTATGCTGGTAAAAGGTTTGTGTTGTCTTTGGGAGCTGACATTGCTGACAATTAAAGGGATTGATTTTTAGTCTGTTCAGCTCCCAGATCTGGTGCCCTATGGAGGTGCACAAGCCTTATGTCAACATGAGGGGAATGAGAGGTCAGCGTTTGGGGGAGAATTCAAGACCTTCCCTGTTAATAGCCTGAGTTATTTTGGATGAAAATTACTGTGGCTGCACTGATTTGCCTAATGACATGCATGAAGTTGGTGGAAGAGCCAAGGTCTTTAATCCAGGTGGGTTTTGTTGCTGGTGACATCTGTAATGGTGGGGATGAGCTTCCTCTTGAAAGCAGCGTTTTTTTGGCATGTGGGTCCATTTCTTCCTTAGGCTTCCTTGAAAATCATTCTCAGCCATAAGGGTGAAAGTCTTTTTGGCTCTTCTTTTTGTTGCTGCTCAATTACTGTTATGCTTGCTGAGGAGGATATAAGGAAAGGCTGAAGAAGCCCATTGCTTTCCTCTTCTCCAGGGAATCTGTTACATTAAACATTTGAATAGATTTTTGAACATAATTCCCAGTCATTTCCTCTACAGTGAACTCAGTTCACTCATGCAGACTTTGTACTTAATGATATCTCTTAAAATAAATGAGATTTGATATAATTTATACTAAATGGTCATTTTAGAAATCTACATCTACTAATTATTCATTAGAAAATTTGGAAAGACAGAAGTAAATTCCCTTTATGAACTCGCAGTCTACAGAAATATAAATACACACACCTGTGTTTATTTTCTTTGAGCAAAACTGAATAGAGGTAATTTACTGGATTCCAAGAGTAGTGTAAGCAGGTTTGAAGTACATTGTTCAATCTGCATCAATCAACCATAGCAACCAACCAAGCCAAAACCAGCCAAAAATTCAACATGCATCTAGGGCAGTTATTGATGGTAGTACTTAGCTTGTGGTCTGTCTCTGCACCATTTGGGATTGTGCTTTTGTGCGTTCTGGCTGTGTGCTTGGGGTGGCCGCTCTCTGCCCTTTCCTCTCCCTGTTGCCTGTGCATGTGTCCCTGTGGTCCCTCCTCGAAGGTTTTTTCCTTGCTTGCTCCTTTCTGGCCTGCCCCATTTTGCATCTTGTTCCCAGCAGTCTTCTCCCCTGTGCTGTGGTGGCATTTGCCCTTTCCCAGCCCCGCATGTAACTGAGTCACTTCACAGTTTGTACATTTAAGTTACACCTTGCTCTGTTAGTGGTTTCTCCTTGACTCTCAGCTGCAGTTGCTCTCTTGTCTGTTGTCCCAGAGCTGGCTCTTCCTTGGAGCTCTGTGCATGTGCAGAGCCTTGCTTGCACCCTCCTCTGGGGGCTGGAGACGGCAGATCTAGGGGTGCTGTGAGAAATCACGCTGCTCCGTGTGCTGCTTCAGAGGCAGACTCACCTAGGTTCAGATGAACTAAAGACATGTGCTAGTCAAATCTTGGTTCACAAAACCTAGCAAGTTACTTAATTTGCATTCAGACTGCATCCAGATCCAACCTGGATAGCTGCTTGATGTCACCTTACAGCCCTTCACTACTCCTTCCTCTCTTACAGACACTTGTCATGGTTTGTTTTACAAGAGCTGTTTCATGTTGGAATTGTATTCCAAGGTGTTTCAATGGTATCAAGTGTAACTTGGTTTGATTTGGACCAGAGCTTCTGGTACATATAAATAAAGCAGATAGTATTCCTTTAGTTTATGGAGGATGAGCTGTCATCTTTTAGCTGTCATGATGCTGTTGCACTCTTCACACAAAATAAGACAAATTCAACCCATGATTTAAAACAAAAGGAAAGGAAAGTGAGTAGGATTTTCTTGTCTCATAGCTTAAATGAAAGATTGCTGAGTTTTATGTCTGTCAGAAAACTGGAAATGGGAGGGAAGATTCTTTCTCTTGGTAACTAGGTATGCAAATACGTATCTATGATGTACAAAATGCCTCATTTTAGGTTAATCAGTTCAGTTTTGAAGACACAACTAGCTAAAATTGACTGTATTGAAAATAACATCATTACTTTGGGGAGAATCTCTCTCAATTAGAAGAGAAATGAGAAGAGCCAATTCTTAGAGCAGGTTGGGGGGGGTGATTTTGTAAGTGGTACTGGAGTTGGGAGAAGTGCAGTTGGAGTTAGCAAAACTCCGTGTTTTTCCAGAGGCTGCCACAGTAATTGGCCGTGCATGTGCGGATTGCCGAGTGACAGGCGGGAGGCTCAGCTCTCGGAGAGCTTGGCCTCGCCAAGCAGGGAGGAGAGGAAAGGAAGAGAGGATGGGGAGAAAAAACAATTTGTGAACTTGCCCCTTTTGCTCTTCTCCTGTGCCCAGGATCATCGCGAACAGCCAGCAGCTGCATCCCACTCTGCTTTGCTGTCAGCAAATATCACTGCAGAAACCTCAGTAGTTTCAAGGAGCCACTATTTGTACACAGGGAATAGAGGAAACTCATGGAAGTGTTGTGGTGTGTGGGCTGGACTAAATTTTACTGTGAGGATGGAAGGTCTTTACAAATGTTTTAAATTAGGCTATCCTTGATAATTCTAGTGGTATGGACCCCAACCAAAATTTCAGGGGAAAAAAAAAAGTTACTCTGTTAAAGCAGACATGAAAAAAAATGAAGGGCTTAACTTTTGTCCTGAGGGTGATAAAACAGCACCACACAGCTGAAAATCAATCTGACCTTCACCCACGTGATGCTGTTGTCTCAGTCTGTCTTTCATTTCCTTTGGTTGAGTGAAGGCCACGGCATTCAGTAGGGAGAAAAGCCAGAGGGAGGTGCGGAGAATCCTGTTTTCTCTGGAAAGGCTTCGGTGCTTGCATAAGTTCACTCTATAAAGTGAGTTGCTGTAAAACTTCGAATTATTTAATTAAATTAAATTTAAAAATAAAATCCTTTTTCTGTTAACAGCCAGCCAGCACATTAAGGTAAAGAAGATATGTGCTATAAAATAGATGTGTTTGTGACATAAAACATTCTGTTTTAATTAAACCTAGAATTAGTTGGTGTTTTGAAATGAAGGCTTCATGCAGCAACAGGAAACCTGCACATTCATTTAAAACACAGAAATTTGTACCCAAAGGGGAGAAAAAAGGCAATTATTTTTTCCAGAGATATTTGAACATTGTGTTGCGAGGTTTGCACAAACAAAGAAAAGGTACCCAGATACCAAGATATTTACATAAATAAATCAACAATTAGGGTTTGTGTATAAACAACGTTATTGATTTTCAAAACAGAGGTACAATTTCAATTGGTGAATTACTCATTTCGCACATCTTGCAGAAGTGGTTCCTACCTAATTTTCCTGGAGATAGAGAAGGAACTGAATGAATGAGTAAAATCTGTGCAGAATTTAATTCTTTAAACAACAAAATCAAGAAAAGGGAAAACTACATGCATAAGCACATCTTGATGTTCTTTTTGACATCTTGAAAGCAATTAGAAGTGCAATTCATAGCTGTTCATCCAATCCCCTGCTTCTTCCATCCTTGTTGAATTTAAATGCAACCCAGAGCCAAGAAGTTCCCAGCTATTTCTCTTGGAAAGCAGTAAGTTTTCCACACTAGTTTTACAAAACTTAGGTTACTGTAAATTCTGCCTACTCTAAACTGCAGTTTTTCTGGTTTATCTCATTACATACAGATAATGTACTTTCATGTCAGTCATAAACTACTCTGTTACTTTATTTTTTTGTGCTATAGATTTCCTGGCTACTGTAGCACAGAGAGAGGGAGTTGTACCTGTTATTTTCTTTGTTCAATGATTGTTGCCTGTTTAGGAAGGTCTGTAAGAAAAGTCATCTTCTGTTAAAAAGATAATGGCAGAGATTGGATGTGGCTGCAGAGATTAATCTTTGCTTCATAAAGGTTAAGAATTAAACAATTTGTTCATTAATCTATTTGGAATAATGGAGATTAATTTGTGACTGTAGCATTTTATTTGTGTGGTTTGTCTGATGTACTGACCATCGCAGATGCTTTTACATGGTATTAAAAACCCCAGAATGGTAAATATAGAAGATGTTGGGACCTTTCCCTGGCAAGCTCTGCTACTCAGGTCTCCATGCGATATGCCAAAATGCTATTTGCATAAATATAGAATTTAATAAGTTATCATTCTGATTAACGCCATTAACTGCTTAACTACTGTAGAAATTGGCTTCCAAAGTTGCTTGTTGGTAGCTGTTGCTCTCCACGTCATTCCATTTGCTGTCTCACTGGGGATAATGGTATGCAAGGGAAAGCAAGAAGGTCAAGGATCTTTTTGTTTAGTCTCTTTGCACATTAAAAGTTCTATTATGTGTTTGTATTGCATGTGGTTTCCAGTCGGTTGGCTACAATGCTTTCAAGATCCATTGATGATGAGTTTGTGAGGCTAAATATATCTTGCGGATTATGACTAGCAAGCTATCAGTTTGTGCAGCAGTCAGGGCCAATATTTAACAAGTGTTTTTCAGAATAAGGAATTTTGAAACGGAGTCAAATGATCTTACAAAAGGGGTTAACAGAAATGCTAATACAGAAGATGACAGCAAATGCTTGGCCTGTGCTGGCAGTGGGGGTGTTTGGGGCTCTGCTATGCTGTTTGTGGGGGAAGTGGTTCTTAAGTTGGGTTTTTTATGGGTTTTCTGGGGGTGGGAGAGGGCTGTGGTATTGTTGTGAATGACACAGCGGCCACAAAGCTGAATGGGTTGAAAAAAAAGTGGTGTCCTCTACAGTTATCCCTTTCTCTGCCCGGCAAGGCGTAGGTGCAGCGTGCTGCGGTGGGGGCAGCGCGGGGGCCCCGTGCGGGCTCAGCCCACGGCTCCCGCTGCCCTGTTGTGCGTCCCCCGCGGGAGTGGAGCCTCCTCCGTCTGTCCCCCGCGGCTGGCAGGGCAGGCAGGCTCTGCTGGGACCTCGCTGCTGCTTCTTGCCCGACATTTAAGGGAATGCAAAACCAGACTGCAGGATGCAGCCTCGTCTTAAGGGCTGGCACAGCCGCCTTGCTTGTTTTCACTCTCTAGCTAGTAGACTGACCTTTTAAAAAAAGCAGTTTCAGCTGCTGTGAAACACTGACAATAGCTTTAATAGGTTTCATTTTAGAATTAAATGGCTCTGGTTCCATTTCGATAATGTAAACTAGCAGCCATGAGCATGTTTTAGCTGATTGTTTCAGGCTGTGTACAAACTCAGGCAGACGTCACCGCCTCCTTGCCAGGCGTTAGCGCAAGATGCTCACTTTCTTTAAAAATGAAAGCAGAGATTTTATTTTTTTAAAGCAATTTGTGTTCTGACTGACTTCTGAGTACCTTCACACCTGTCAAGTGAATCCAGTGTGCTTGTTCCCAAGGGCAACCTGACATCTGGGAAATTCTGCCTCAGCCCCGACTGGTCCCCTTTGAAGCATCTTTGGTATTTTGAATTGAAATTGAGTTACTCCATCACACGTCATCCTTTGCATTATTCTATTCTGCTCCAGTATACCCCTGCTTTTCTAAATTTCCATTTAAATCCTGCTCTTGGGCTGTTTCAGGAGTGTTGCAGTTATCTGTAAGCTGTCTTGCTTTTTGCTGTGGGGCTGGTAAGCTCAAAAACATCTGCAGGCAGGGTCAGTCCAGCTTGCTATTCTTCAGAGAATATTTACGAAGTTTCATAAGGCTTGGACCCATACCCACACCCATCCTAGATGCAGTGTCTACAGATTTATCCCCAGAGGCTCTTACAAGCATTGCTTGTATTACTATCTAGAGCTATCCCACTGCAGAAATCCTCAGGAGAGAGAAGTGGACAAGAGTACTTAGAAACATCTGTTAAAAATTCAGACAAACACTCCACTGTCACTAGAAGCGGTTGGGACGGGACGAATGAAATTTACCATGTGGTGCTACAGCAAAAAAGGGACATTTCTTTTGTTCCTTCACTTTTCCTTAAAAATGGATAGTTTAGTCAGTAGATACAGAAAAATGCCTCTGCAGAACACACTTGGGGTGTATAGCTGCTTGTAACCAATGTCACAAACTGACTCCAGAGCCAAGCCTTGCAGTCTTGTGGGAGCGCTGTTTCCTGAATGCTCACATTTGATTCATCACACGCTTTCTACTTGTTTCGAGAAACCCTGCATTAATTGTGTAGACCTAGAAAGTGGTGACATTAGGAAATAAATTGACTTCAACATGACTTTTCCATTGCTTAGGCAAAAGGGAAGAAAAAGTTGCAGCAACAAATCTAATGGGTGAACTCTCCAACTGGTTGCTGTTTTGTGTGTGGCTGCATTCTGGATTCAGCGAGTCCTTGATAAATATTGTCATTTGTCCTTGATGATGTGTCATGAAGTTACAGGCAATTTGGCAGAGAAAATAAGTTTTCTTGAGTATGAGGCCAGACTTGTGATGATGTGTTTCTCCATTGAAGTCCAGCTCAGCCCTCCACCCGACCCCATTCCCCACAGAGCACTCTCTTCCCCCCTTCCCATCCTCTGCCTACCAGCAGGACAAGAAGCAGAATGAGCTGAGCTGTTCGGCCGGGTGACACACGTGTGCTGATTGCCTGGGACAGGCCCAAGAGCAGGGATAAATGCTGACTCTGCTCAGCCTTTCTCTCAGCAGAGACATGAACTGGGGTCTCTGCCCTACCCAATCAAAGGCAGGTTCGCCGATCTTAGAGAAACTCAATTTCAGTCTGAGAAACTCAATTTCTCTCATAGCCCTGTATCCCCAGTACGGTGTGATTCAAAAGTTAATAGGAAGGGACAAACAGTTAAGACATATGACAGGCAATATGATGACATAAACCTTGTTTTCTTAGGATGCCAGGCTGAAAAAATGAACACAAAGCTCCTGAGAATAACTGAGTCACTTTGGATTGAGACTTGATGGACAATGTTGGCTTTGTTATCACTCTGCAGGTGGCGAGGGGATAGGGTTAGGGAGAATTTCCAGAAAAGTAGGGGAGTTGTTATTAGAAGGGTAAAGCTTCCACTGCCACACATCCCCTGTAGTGGACCCTGCATTACCCTGGTCCCTCCTCCTTTTAGGAGCCTTTTGAGGAAAAGTCTTCTGTGACAGAAACATCTCTCAGGTCTTTTAATCTGTGAGCTGCCAGGTGAAAGAATGGGGCTAGGGAACAAAAGACGCTCAGATACTGCAGACAAGCTTTTGTAGGATCTGCCACGTCAGCTGTCTCTTATAAGGTCTGCTGTATTTTCTGTTGATGGTGCTCTTCCCCCGAGGATTTTCCCACACCTGGGAATGCCTGCCATAAGCCGCACTGATATTTTCCTCAATGCCTTTCATTTCTGTGTACAGATGGAGCTGGGATATCACACACTGTCCTTGTCCTTATTCTGTTCTGCTCCTTGGCAGTCACAGCTTTCCTGGCTGGAAGCTTTCATCCCACCTCCCTCTCAGCCCTTTTCAGGAGGGGCTTTGCAATTATTTATGAGCTAGCTTGTCCTGTTTTCTGACATTTTCGGTGTAGTCTGTGGAAGAGTAAAGCTAAATATGTGTTCTCTGGTTTTACAGGGAGCAGAAAACTTAAAGTAAATGTTGGTGGTCTGTTAGAAAGATATCCTTCATTTTTTAGGGTGTGGAGGACCCTCTCTTTAAATTGAAGGTCTTCTGGGTGGAAAATGTTCTAGTGGCCTGTAACTACCTCTTGCCTTAAAGTGTTTGGAGATCCTGGAGGTGCAGGCAGCTCACTTGCACTCTTGTCAAGGGGAGGCTGGCTGTCCTGCTTATCTTGTGTTCCTGCTCACCATCCACAAGCCAGTTTTCCCTCTCCTTCCTCTTGTCACGTGTCAGAATAAGACATCCTGTGATTTACCTCATTCACCTTCCACTTGTGTTCTGAGGCTTGAGATTTTCCAGAATACAAGAGGCAAAACTATAACGATTTGGGCCTCAGCACCTCTGCAGGCATCTTTAGATTTTTTGTCTGAGATAAATTTCTATTCAAGCTGAAGAGAGCAGCATTTTCTTGTTATGCTGCTTCAAATGTGTGGAAGGAGT
>VZRR01005631.1:178273-180773 GCA_013398015.1 Oreocharis arfaki | reverse complement strand
AGATTATCTAGATACAAATATTTAATATTATGGCATTTTGCATTTATTACTCATATACTGCTTTAATTGAGCATAAAGGAAAGGCTGCTTTTTTTTTGTGCTCTGGTGTGAATAATTTAATTCGTATGTCATGCACATGTACTTACTTGGCTACAGGATGTGTTACATTTTCTTAAAAATTAGGGTAGAATTCGGAAAAAAACCTCTTGTTGCAATATTTGCACAATAAAACTGTTAAGTATGTGAACTTCAGGATAGAAACTAATTGCTGTGTGTTTCTGGTGATGCTGTCAGAGGCATGATATTACTGAGTCTGTCCAGTGGTTTTAATTGCCCTTTCTCTGGCGAACTGTTAGCCCTGTAGAAAGCGAAGAGGGAAGAATGCCTGCCTCTCCTATCTAACGCTTGGAGGCCTGAGCCATGGCTGTGGATTTGCCATCAAGAAATAATAGAGGTAGTGGAGATGCTCTCCCCCCACACCACTCCCCCTTTGCACTGCTGGCCCATGTGCACGACTGTAATGGGGCCTTTCCAGACCCTCTTCCGTATGAATGGCATCATCTGCAAGGCTTGGGCTCACCAGGAAGAGATGAAGAAATTTCACCTTTACATCCCAATGTCTGGGACATTTTTTGGTTTGCATCTGCTTTCTGTGCAGAGATGTTTTTGTATTTACATTTCTTAGAGAGTTTCTTTGTGTTAATAGCCTTCTTCCTTCTCTGAGAGCAATAATCATTTTGTTCTCTGCAATGCAATTTTATGATCAAGCACTTCTGATCCTTTCAACTTAGCAGTATTTTATATGTGTATTGTTAAAGACTTCTTTATGCCCTTGGTGCTGTGGTGCTTAAGGAGCCCTTTGTGCTTTGTGTGTGGCCATTTTGTTTGTACCTCGGCCTCTTTCTAAACTGATTCTGCCTCCTCTGCTCTTTGGTTGGGTGGAGGGCAGCTTGTAAGTGAAATTGTTAACACTCACTTGATGGGCTTACAAGGACCCCCGTAGATTCCAGATGATGATAGTTATGATGTGGACACAGGTAGGTGTAATAACAGATTTGAACCTATTAACATCTTGATCATCTTGTTATTCTCGAAACTTTGCTTAAACTTTAAATCACCTCTTAAAAAGGCATTTCTGCATTTAGTGTAGGAGACATAAAGCAGTTTGTCATCCTGGAAAATACCACTCTGAATTTTACAACGCAATTAGTGACAAGATGTTTGAGTCTTCTTGTGGAAGGAGTATAATATAAGTCTGGGGGGAGGAGAAGGGGGATGAAGACACATTGGTCCTAGTAAGAACTGACCAAATCCACTTTATTCTTCATCTGTGTTGGAGTGTCAGAAGGACAGTGGGTCTACATTGGTATGGTAGGGATCTGGATGTATGGAAAGAATAGGCTACAGCCTTCAGGTCCTCCCTAAACTCTGCCCAGGGTGTCTGATCTGAAATCTTTTCTCTCAGGTCTCATGCACGAGGGGAGGAGGGAGTGGGAAGGGAGTTTTGTCATTGAAGCATACAGCTGAGTACAGGTGACGGAGAGGTTTTGGATGTGTAAATACCGTTTTACTGGTCGGACAGCTCCTTAACCATGGCCCTCCAATGGCTCCACTGTACTTGTCATTCTCCTTGGAAGTTCAGGGGTTTCTAGAGAAAAGACCAAAGTGTTTCAAATGGTGCCAGAGTGGGTGCCAGAGAGATTGCAGTTTAAAGCCACATGATTAAAAATAAGTTTCTTTAAAGCCCTGAATTCTGTTTATAAAAATAGATGTTGAACATACGGTACAACATAAAAATCCATGTGGTCCTGCAAAAAAAAGAGAGTAGAAACCACTTTAGCCTAAACCAGATGTGCGAAAGAGAGCTCCTAAACGTATTTTGTATTTTTTATTTGTGTGTATGTGTTTGTGTATGTGGGAGATATTTTTGGTTCCTGCTAGGCTTCTTTGCAGCAAAGCCCCTTTCTAGAATTTACTTTCCTTTATTAGAGTTGCAGCTCGGCTTTGTGTGGGCCTCTGGGGGTTTTGGCCAGCCGTTGGCAATTTCTCTCAGACACCCAATTACCCCTGACGTCAATGCCGTCTCTCCCATCTCCCTTGGGTGCCCACATTTTTTCCTTTGTAACACTAATAGCTGACTAGCTAAGTGCCTGTTATTTCCTTGGCAGAAGATTTGATTGTGTTTTGGGCCGGATACTAAATCCAAAAACTATGTAAAAATGTCAATAGGTGAGTGCACATTGATTTCGGTTAGTCACAGTGATATTTGAGCCCCTTTGGGGGCTCTGTCTGGGGAAGTATTTTACAAGAAAGATAATATAACAGAAAATTACTGGAGCTGCACAGGTCTCTGGTGGATTTCTTAGGGGCCTGCTAAGTTTCTGTAGAATCAACAAATGCTTTATTAATCTAAATTTGCGGTTTTGTTCCTGCCTCTCTTCAGACGGTTCGGGCTCGCCGGAGGAGGCTCGGCGGGAGCGGGGCGGCCGGCGGCAGGGCC
>VZRR01005631.1:111549-178136 GCA_013398015.1 Oreocharis arfaki | reverse complement strand
TTTTTTTTTCCCCGAAATTAATTTTTTTTTTTTTTTTTACAATTTTCAGACCGGAGTATCCGAAGAGCTCAGGTTGTGCTGAGCACATGCTGCACTAAAAGATAATAAGCACATGCCCTCTTCAGCTTTTTGGGGGAAATTCAGGCCAAGAAAAGGCACAATTAAATAGAATGCACCCCCCTTAAAGTTACGAGCACACGGCTCCAAGCTCAGCGGAGCGTGCTCTTAAGGACAAGGAAAATCAATGGCTTTTTCAGGTCGCCAGGCTGTGCTTGCTGGCTACCAGGGACGAGCAGTCAATTTTGCCCACAAAGCCAGCAGATAGTGACACCAGAGAAGGGGATTGTCAGGGGACTGAGTTGTTCAATGTCCACACATTGGGCGTTTCTGCAGCCCTTCTTCCTCTCCTGCTCCCCACCACAACCTCATACCCCACGGCTCAAGATGTTTGTAGAGGAAAACAGAAACGCATGCCATTTGTATTTTTGTATCAGTTACTTTCTAGGTTTAGTTTAGCCAGTTTGGATCTTTTTCACCAGCAACTTGTTGGCCAGAATTTTTTCCTTCCTTTAAAGGGCATTCTCCCCAGCGTAGTGTTCAGGACTAGTACTATAGTTCGTGTGCTTTGAGTAAATAAAACCTTTTAGTCTTCGGCAATTGCATCTGCAAGCAGTAAAATCTTATGTCAGCACAGTGTGTAGAGTGCAGGATACCTAATAACTAGTAAACCATTTTAAAAAGTCTTCTGCTTGATCAGACATGGTGCTTAATGTATAGTGCTGTATCTTGCCCAGCACATAATTAGTATTGAGGGTGGAAAAGCCTCCCCTGTGGACCATGACACCACAGACCTAAACTGGCATTTTTTCACACGTTGGAGTTTTCTTTCTTTAGTGGACGACATTTCTTTGCTCGTTTTAAAAATCATTCTCTAAGAATTAACAGGCTGTATTAGTGTATTGTATATCTTAAATGAACCTTGCAAGCTCTAACAGTGTGTTCTTCTTCCCATATAGGCACTGTGTAGGGTGGGCAGGCAAGCAGTATTGTAGTGCCAGAGAGATCAAACGTTGGATAGACAAAAAAAAAAACCAACCCTAACCTGGGAAATAAAAATTAACCAACCTATTTTTGCAGTGATTTTGTTGGATCCCATCCTGGAACGAGTGTATGTATGGATGTGCTAGGAAAATGAATGGGCCTTATTGAGGTAAGACACCATAGTTTATCTAATCATGAAGAAGTTGGGATTTTCACTAGAGCTCTGTCATGTTTTCCTCAGAATGGCAACAGAAGATTTCTTTATGTGTGGGCCAAATTAATGGGATTTCTTCCCAACTAGTGAAAGGGTGGAGCATTTGCTGTCTGTTTGGGCAGGAGCAGGGTATCCTGATATCCTATCAAACAGACTAATAGGTCTCCTCTGCTGAAAGACCTGGTAATCTGCCTTGTCATGACCATTGATTATGAAAGGGACAAGTCAGCTGTGAAGAAAGATGACTTTCTTGAAGGCACCATGTAAAAACTTTGGCCTAATGCCAACACAACCATTGCTGATCAACTTTGGCAGGGACATGGCTCAGATTAGAGATTCCTTGTGTGGAAAAAAGGGTTTTTTTCTTTTGTCTTACAGGCTTGAGAGCCTCCTGGGTTACCGCTGCCAACCTTCTGTCTTTGACATCTCAGGTTCCAGTATAATTAAACCCACGACTGTAATGTGGTCACTTTAGCCACTGTGGTATGACTGACAGGTGACACTGTCCTTCTCTACCTTAAATATAGCTGGTGAACTACTCCTGGGCAATCAGATGTTTTTAGACTAGAGCAGTGCTTGGTAGCACCCGTTTCATCCTCCTCCCAGCTTGGCCAGTATGCCCAGCCTGTTGGCCTCAGAAGTGCTGACAGCAATGTGGAAAACAAGTGCAAAAGCACTATGAGGTCATTTGGATAGATAAAAGTGAGTAAAATTCATGGAGATAAGGTGCACCCACTCAGCACCTGCCCACCTCTGTGCTCCTCTATGCTAAGGCACATTGCTGCCAGCGGGGCTGCTGCCAGGGCTGTGCTGGCATCAAGCGCTCCCTGGGCTGAGCCGCCAGCTGTGCCTGGGAGGGGCATGGGGAAAGAACAAAACCAGCTTCTGTTGCAAAGATTTAAAAAATGACCCCTGTGCTATGATGCAATGCTGAGCTTTGGGGTGTAGGCCAGTCTGTAGGGCACTGGCAGCTGGCAGTCACAAGCAGCTGGAGGAGCTGGCCTCTTGTGAACTAACTCCTGAAATTAAAAGGGGGCAGGTTTTAACTTAAAACCGAAACAAAGAGCACGGCTGGCTGTGCTGTCCCAGGTCGAGGCGCATTGGTGGCTGTAGGTTTCCTGTGTTGTGTCACCTCCAGTGCGGGTGCCGGGCGTGTGAGGCGCAGGCACAGCAGAGCTGCTGCGGCAGGGGACACACGCTGCGCTCCCTGTGCTGAGGTGGGACCTGTTCTCCTGGCCCTCACCCATGTCTGTGGGCTGCAGAGGGGCCAGGGGCTGCATGGGTGGGCAGGGGGGTGGTGAAGGGGAAGGCGAGGCAGGGGTCGGCGGTGACAGGAAGCAGGCGGCTGGCACCGTGTGGGGGCCACATTTGGGCCAGTACCTCTGAGGGGGGAGGGAAGGAGGCTGTGGGACAGCCCGCAAATACCGGGGTGAGTTAAGATACCTTAAAGACACCTTCTCGGTAGTTTGCTGGGAAACAGACTTGTATGCTTGTTTTGCCACATCCTAGCTTTTGAGTGGGAGATGAAGGACACACTAAAGGAGATGCTGGGTGAATTCCCAAAGCAGTGAAGGTAGCAGAGTAGTAACAGGGCAGAAGCTGCTTGGGAGGTGACAACGAGAGGAAATATCAGCATGGAGGGGAGCAGAAAAGAAAGAACGGAGAGGGAAACGTCCCCCACATTATTTCTATCCCTTTGTTAAGAACTTGGGACATTTGTGAGTGAAACAAGTCCTGGTTTTCCTGGAGCATTTCCTTCTCCCTACGTTTGTACAGGCCTGTATGGCCTTGCAGCCCAGGTCTTTTTCCATTCCTGGGTGTGGGTTACACCTATTACCAAAGTGTCACTAAGGTTTTCAGGAGACTGCTCTGACAATGGGGTTGTTCTTGCCATAGAATTCGCAGAGCTTCACTCAAGTCACAGCCAGAACATTACACCTGCCCCGGAGAATAAGGAGGAAATTCACCAGGTTATTTTAAGTTGATTCTGTGGAAACATGTAGGAATATATCCAAGTTAAACTCAAAGTGAAATGATCAGATTGGCTGCAGATTTTATCAGGTTTATAGTTGTATTAGAAATCTCACATGAATCTTTAAAAATGTTTTAGAATTGAAAAACTTAAAGGTTTTGAGAAAACTTGTTGCACAAAAGTGATCAGTTTGAGTACGTATCTCATACAGGACAAGTAGGGCAAGTTCAGTAAGGCATCAGTTACTTTATGTTTAGATAGCCATGTGAGCATAAGCACTTGAGCAGTGTGAGTAGCCATTAAGAAGCATCAGAGTTCTGCTTTGTCTTTTAGTTATATGCACATGTGCAGGAGACTTGTGAAATTTCTCTTTCAGCTCTGTTAGTACCAGGTTTAAGGAGTTAGTGCCAGTTTTAAGTGTTAGCTGAGCAGTAGTGCCTTTCTGAAGCACATCATCTTTAACTTTTCCCCCCTAATCTTTGAATGTGCATTAAATTCACCTAGGTCTTGTAATTTTGAGAGTTTTGATCTTCGTTTTTTGGGGTTTTTTTTCTGGATCTTCATTATGTGGGGAGCAGTCTCTCCATTACCAAGCATTGATGCTCTCTTTTATATTGCTTTTATAGCCTCCCATTGTCCCTGGTCTTGGGTTCACAGAGCTGGTAGACAAAGCAGTTGGCAAGGAGAGTGAATGACTTCAGGAAGGGATAGACTTGTATGCTCTGACTATGGAGATGACAGAAATGTAGAAACGATGGAAAGAGGGCAAGCAAGGTCTTGAAATCAGGGGAGCTGATGGATTGTATTGCAGAGAAAGGTTAGAGTACCAGGACTGGAAATGGGGACAGAGGATGTGAGTCAGGGTGGGACCTGGCAAGAGGAAGATGAGAAATGTCAAAAGAGCATGGGGAGAAAAGAAGGGGAATAGACTGGTAAAAGGTAGAGTGGATCTGAAAGCAGCAACTAAGAAGTGAAACACACAGGCTAAGATTGTCGACTCAGAAGAAGAGGTGGGAAGTGTAAGATGAAATGAACAACTTCAGCAGGGGATATCTTCCACTCTTAAAAAAGTCCAAAACTTAGTAGAAGGAAGATATGAATCTACTTGATTCTACTTCCCTGTGCTTTTGGCCAGGCAGTTCTGCTTTCTTTTCCGACATTGATGGCTGTCTCATGATTTCCCTGAGACACTGTCATAGAAATGGACATGGAAAGCAAATGTCCTGCTTCTAGGGAGCATGGTTTGGTAGTGTCTTATCTACCCAGTGAGAGATGGGCTTCCAGTAGCTAGCCTATTAGAGTAATTTTTTGGTAAAGTATCCTCAAAAAAAAAAAAAAAAAATTGAAAATGACTGGTGACTTTCTTCTGGTAGCAAAAAAATGACTTTGAGAAACAGTTTATGTAGAGGTGATGTCCATATGTACTTTCCACACTAACCTACTCTGTGACTGAATCTTCTGAGGAAAGAGAAAATGTGAAGTTTGAGTTTTGTTTCTGGTGCAGGTTGAAAAGGCTTAATGAGCAGTGCTCTGTTCTAGCAAAGTTAAATGAGAATTAACCAAGTGATTGGCTTCCACAGGCAAAATCAGAATTCCACAATCCCGACAGTAAATGTTGCTTGAGATCCCAGGTAAACAACTTAATTAGCTCTGCAAGATGCCCTTCTCTTGGGTTAGAGTCAGGGACCACTTTAGGATGTCCCTCCCTTTGCAGGAATGCCCATGAGTTTCCAGAAAGTGAGACCAGAAAAAGCACACATGCTCCTAGTGACAGCAGCTTGAGCTCATTACTCTGATTTCTACATATGCTGGCATTGTCTCAACAGCCTGCATTCACATTTATGGCCTTTCCAGACTACTTATCTAGGAGAGAATGTGTGCTCAGCCTGCTCCAGTTACGCCAGAGCTGGAGGTCACGGCCCAGACAAAGCACACCATGGCTTGGGCAGCCCCAGTATTCCACTCTCAAAGATGCAAAGTGGAGGTAACTCTCCATGCAGATTGTTACCTTCTGGCACTCCTGTTTGGTCATCCCACTGTCTGCTGATGTTATCTGAACAAATGCATCAAAAATAGCTAAACTACTAGAAAATAATTCCCTCCCATAAATGAGTATGTAGGTATTTTTCTAATGAGATAAAAAAAGAGTCTTATTCTGCACCATCCCTATTAGTTTGCATTCCAATAAATTCCTTCTTGTTAATTCATCTTGGAGTGTTTTGGAAGATTTCTCAGCATCTACCAGTGCATTTTTTGGGACAGTCTATGGAAAGGACAGAACATTTGGTGAAGAGCCTTTAGTGTATTTTCCCATTAGAATTCTGTACTCAGTGCTGAGGTTTCAAGGGGCTTTGAGTGAGCTGGTTGAGCCTCCTTTTGAACCCATCATGGATTTTTCTTTGTATTTTATTTCCTTTAAAGATTATTTCCTTCCTTATGGCAACCACCTTTTGCCAAATGAGTAAGGCACTCCAGTTCTTCCCAGCTTTTGCCATTTAGCACCTTACAAAAAGATTGCTGTGGCCGTGTGACCACATCTCAGATTTTCCCTGGAGGGATATCTGATTTCTTTTCAATCAGTTCATTTAATTGACCATGTTTATTTCCCTAGCCCTTGTGGCTCCCTGAGTGCAGCTATTCGTCAGAAGCTGGATCTTAAGCATCCTTTTCATGTTTTACCTGGAGAATTTCTTAAACCATCTCATCTGTTCTCAGCATTTGGGGCTAAGCCCAAAAGGAAAGCTCTCTCAATCAAAAGGCTGTCTAAGTGGATAATGTGATACTTTGAGACCTGTGACAAGGAGGCAAATGTCCCAGTCCCACTGCTGCTGTGCTGATCCCACCAGAGTCACAGTAGCTTTGAAGGCTCGTTTGGGCAAGGTTTCCAACGCAGATGTTTGCAAGACAGCTAACTGGAACTTGGTACACGTACCTAGCATACTGCTTAGATGTAGAGCCTAGGCATGATGCCCACTTTGGAAAGCAGCTTTGTAGTCTATGTTTGCTTAATTTAGCCCTCAGCTGTCCTCCTGAGAATGGCTGTTTGCTGCATGTTAGTGTCCAAGAGCAGGAAGCGATGGAGGCAACTTTCATCGGAAAGAAGATGAAGTAACTTGGCACTCATTGGAGTTTGGAGGCTCAATTGCCTCTTAAAAGATCATCTTTACTGCTTGTCTAAGGAGTTTCCAAGCTGTAAATAGGATGGGAAGAAGGATGCTTTTGTCTTTTTCTCAATGTTGTCTTGGTGACATGAGCTTCCTTCTTCAGTCTATAAAATTCTATTTGAATGCTTTTCATGCCCTAGTTTGGCATACAGCATAAACACAAGCAAACTGACCTGAGACAGGAACGCATTTTCCTCTTCAGTGACTTCTGTGTCCACTGCTAGCATCTATATTAGTAAATACAATTTCTTGGGAACATCCTAGAACTTTTCCAGAATATTTTTAATAGTGACGAAGCACTGTTATTTCCTAGAAAGTTTGGTCAGGTTCTTCCACATCAATTTTTAAATCCTTGTTCTATTACTTCCTTATGACACTTAATTTTATACTGTCTTTTTAAAAATAAACATTCAGGAGTTGGACTAGATGATCTCCAGAGGTCCCTTTCAACCCTGGCTATTCTGTGAAACATAAGTCAGGAGTAATTAGAGAGAAATGCACCACATTTGTAGCATAAATAGAAGGAAGTAAATGGTATGATGTGTCACTACAGTCAATGGTCAAATATCCAAATTTTAATCTTGAAGGCTGAGTTAAATAAAAAGAGGTCCTTTTAAATAACTTGACATTCCCTTAATGATCCATGAAAGGTAAATCTGAACATTTGACTTCATTGCAATAATACAGCTAGTTAAAATTTTTATTATTTTTAAGCCTGCAGCCAGCAGGCTGGAGTAAGTTATTTGCAGCATATTTTTAAAGTCCATATTGAAATATTAGCCATAACTGTCTGCTGTGTATAAAAAAAAAAAGGGGGGGGGTGTGTATGTTTGAAGTTTAATCATGCTTCTACTTATGCTCAGTCCCAGAGCAATCCTTTTTTCTGCTGCTGAGCTCAAACAGCTAGTAGCCAGGTTTGATCTGCTGCCCCATGGAGCAGTGCCCTATGTGAATTTGAAGTTTTCTCAACCCGGGAGGCCTCCAAATAAAGACTAGCCTCAGGTAGCCAGAGCTCTCCTTCCCAAAGCAGCTCCCGGGGCGCTGCCTGGAGCAGTCCTCCTGAAATTGTTTCAGGCAATTGCTACAGACTATCTCTACTACTGCCCCTCTTACCCCTCCTTCCCTCTCCTCCCCCTGACATAAGGGAGGAGTTTTGGAGTCCAGGAGTCCTATTTGACTTTAACAAAATGAAGAAAAAAACCTAAAAAAAAATAAAAAGCAGAGCAGTTTGTAGGGAACTGGCACAGACTGTGGAAACAGGAGCCACAGCAAGACAAAACCCAGTGGCCTTAAAAACTTTTTTCCCTTCTTTCTCACCACATGACTTGGAGGATGTGGACAGTAATTAAAGGACCCCCTAGTTCCTCATTTTCTGTGCCTGGTCCTTTGATCTGGTTCGTGTCGGGTAGCTATTTTCATTGTTCCTGTCTTTTCTTTTATTCTCACCCAGCCCCTTTGATGTGAGCAATGATGATCTTTAATTCCAAAATAGGAGATGGGCAGGATAGCTGTACTGGCCTTATATAATGCATCTTTCACATCTTATTTTTAAACTTGAGCATAATAGGTGTAAGTCAGAGCCTGGGGAGCATTAACCCTTTCCATGCAGGGGAAATGCTGGGGAGGTTAAGAGCCTATCATTTTTGGTAATGTCAGTCAGGTTAATCTTCTGTAGATGCCTACAGATGCATTTGTGAAAAAGATTATTATTATTATTATTATTTTCCTGCAAATATGATGGATCTCAAAATACAATCTGGAGGGAATTTGTCCTAATTGTTCCCATGTGGGAAAAATGTGCTGAGAAAGAACAGTAAAGCTAATGCAGTTATTCTGACTGGCTTCACTTGGCAGCACAGTGGGAGTGAAGCATACTGTTTATTAGTGTATGTTAATAAACTATAAGGGACAAGCTGCAGGTGGCAGTTTATAAACTGTTAGCTCAGGTAAGATAGATGGCAATATGGAGGTTATTAGTAACATTAGCAGGAGAGAAGGGCTGGAGGTTCTTAATGTTGTCTTGAAATCACAGAAGCCTAGTATGTCTGTGTTCTGCCTCTTCATTACGGGATGCACAAACCAAGTAGCTGCACTCCAGCCAGAGCAGGTGGCACTGGGGCTGGAGCACCTGGTGCCAGGCCAGCAGAGGTGGCACGTGCAGGACCCCCTCTGCCAGCCACCCAGGGGGACACTCCCCTGACAGGCTGCGTGGGGTGGCACATGTGGCACTCCTGCGCCGTGCTTTGAGTGGTGGTGGCACACAGGGCCCCCGTGCCAGGCTTTGGGTGGTGGTGGCACACAGGGCCCCCGTGCCAGGCTTTGGGTGGTGGTGGCACACAGGGCCCCCGTGCCATGCTTTGGGTGGTGGTGGCACACAGGGCCCCCGTGCCATGCTTTGGGTGGTGGTGGCACACAGGGCCCCCGTGCCATGCTTTGGAGGGTGGCACTCGCACACGGCTGCGGAGGGCAGCACAGTGGCCGCCGTGTCCCTGCGGCGCGGGCAGCCCCCGCGCCCCGCCGCAGCCCCGGGGAGGCAGGTGGTGCTGGCGGAGCCCCTGCCCGCGGTGTCCCCGGGGAGCTCCGCATTACCGCGGTCCCCATCTGCCTCGGCGGCACCTCCTCCCTCCGGGAAAAGATTACAATGGCTCTGCTGCCGCTGCTGCGCCCTGCCCGAGCCGGCCCGGTGACATTTGCAGGGTTCAGCCGTCACAGCGCAATCCGCTCGGGAAATGCGGCTGTAATTGTGAATAGGGAGCCCAGAATTTTCAAACTTCAGGTCTCGAGGCACCCGCGCCATGAGGGGGGAGCTCAGATTTCCCCGGTGCCTTTTATTTTAGCAGGATTTGTGACTATCTGAAAATTTGGAAAACTAGAGGTCTGCTGCTAAGCTGCTTAAACATTAATGTTTGAACATCACGTCACTGCTTTTTCTGTTCAGAAGAGGACCTAATTGGGTACAAATTTAAAAAAAAACCCCAACGTTTTCCTCATAGAATTAAGTGGAGGCAAAATATAGCAAATTGTCAATAAGAGATAACAAAGAAGCAGTGAGGATAACAAAGATTAAGTGTGGTAATGGACAGAGGCAGCTTGATGGGTCTGATTATGTTTTCGTTTAATGCCTGCCTTTTTCTTTTCATTCACAAAATATATATGCGTAAGTACCTTCCTTTCTGAAACAATTTTAGATGTGGATTTATACCTTCATGACACCCACTCTTTTAGGGACATAAAATGTGTGTTATGTTTGTGTAGTTCTTAAAATAACAGCTGTTTATTAGATAACTTTCAGGGCAATTCTTATTATATGTTATGGTCCTGGATCAGCAAAGTAGTTCAGCAGATGCCCAACTTGAGCACGTGGTGGGACACGTAGGCTTTTCAGCCTGTACTTGCTTAAACCTGAGCACACGCTTAAATACTCTGCTGAACAGGGGCCAGGACCAGATGTAGTGAGTACCTATAATTAACTTTGTTAAATGGCTTACAATATGCCACTTGTTTCCATGTGCTTTCGAATTTCCCACTTGAACATTATTTGGGCTGAACTTCTGTATGTTTGTCCTTGCCTGTAGAGCTCTTTTTTTTCCTGTTAAATGTGTTTGGTTCCCTCAGAATATTTCTGTTAGGCGTGAAGGAGGAAAAATTCTCTTCCAGTTCTTCCAGTACAGTTTGTCTTCAGTACCAGTGGTTTTGTAGCTGGAGTGCTTTAAGGAAATAAATGAAGGAAAGGTTGTAGAAAGGAATTATATTTCACTGGAGCAGCTTCTAGAGTTGGAAAAAGTAGACACACTTCTGTGACCTGGCAAAGGGATGTGGAACCTGTAATCTTGTCCACTTTTTCCAGCTATATCAGCTAATCTAATAATAGAAGCTTATAGGGCGATGTAATTTCTTTTTTTAGACAGAGAAAACAAACATTGAAACTGCAAAGGGGAAAGTTGGCACCAATACATTCCTCAATGAGTACTAGGGTCCTTTCTTCACTTGGAAAGGAAAAAAAATCCGTCTTTCTAAAGCAACCCTGTTTTAAGGGCTCAAGCACGCCCAGATAGCCTCTAGTTAAGTTTCAGCAGTCTAATGAAGCCTGCCTTTTTTGTGATTTCACTGCACATACTCCCTGCCTGCCTTGATTGGCAGCTGGGTAGCAGACCTCTGCAGCTGTGACAATTTGCCTGAGGGAGACTGTAAGTGTCTCATTGAAACTTGCATTGTAAAATCCTCCAAAATGCCTCCCATAATATTAGGCACAGGAGAAAAACACAGGTGTGAAAAACTTTCACAGATCCCATGAGTTCAATGTCTCTTGGCAGCTTTGGTGCATTCAGTGTTATAATATAAATTTTAAACTTGCTCTTACAAAACAGAAGTCGCTTCGTCTTCTGTCACAAGAAGTGGTGAAAACCAGCAGCGCCTGCACTGCGCTTGCCTTTCCAGGGCGATGAGGATTGGTGATCCATGGGTGAAAGCTGTCTACCTGCTGTAACTCGGCAGCGTTTTCCAGCACGGAGAGGACACAGGTGTCCCCACTGCTGAGGCATTTCACTGGCACAGCAGAGTTTTAGGAGCTCCTGTTTTCCAAGTGAAGGCATGGTCTCATCCTGTCCAAAAATGAGAACTCGTTGATTGATTCTGCTGCCAGTGAAGGAGGGATTTGAAAACCTAAGAGGTGTCTCCATGAAATCAACCTTCCTGTATGTATGCACGATCATTTTCTCTTCCACTGGTTAAGTAGCTTAACATACTCCTCACTGGCACGCAGGTGAGATTCAGCATTGCCAGCATGACTGGAAGATGAATCTCTGCTTCTGAATGCCTGATCCTTCTGCTGGTGTGTTTGTTCCCAACTGCTTGCCTGTATGTTACAGCAACTTTGCTTCTTACATTTGCCATAAAGGAATCTCAATATGACTGCAGCCTTAAGATCTGGCACTTCAACAGTCTCAGTAGGTTCAACATATATTCAGGAATTAAAGTTCTGAAGAAATGCAAGCAGCTAAATTTAGACTTAAGAAACGTGCCTGATTTGAGTGAGCTGTGGGTATGCTGATGCATGGAAGTTCCCCTGCAAGCCAGCCAGGCTTTATTTGTTGCTTAAAGGGAGGACATTTTAGTGAAGTTGGAACATTTGATTTGCTTTCTTGAATTGTTTTTGAGTAGTGACTGAGTGCAAGGTTAAGCTTTAATAACATATCCATTTTAATAAAATCATGCTGGTGAGTGATACCTGTGGCTAAAAAGATTTACATACACTCGTCTGTTAAACTAATATAATTTGTAAATGCTTTGAAAACAAGCACACAAAGTAAGAACCAAAGGCAAATTTAAAGATTTTTTTAACTCTTTCTGGGCCTAAGATTTTTGTGACCAGACTGGCCTGTTCTGGCAAGCTGGGTGAACAAGGCAGCATGGCTGCAGCCTTGATAAAAGAGAAACTGTTTTGAATTTAGTAACGAAAAGTGTTAATGCATCGCTGAGTTTCTGCTGTGGTGTACTAGTGACAGATCCAGTGACTAGTTAAAGCTGAAAATAACAAATCTCAAATTCAAATGACATTTTAAAGTTTCATGAGAGACTCTCAGTACTTTTCAACTTCTCTTCTGATCTACAAACTTTGGTCAGTTTAAGACCAATCAGCAATGCTGTAATATGTAGATTTTGTGAGTTAGTAGTTGCAGTAGGGCCGAGGTTGTTTTAGTTTCAGATTTTTATCAGGGTTTTCTGCTCTTGGTACTTTCCACAGACTGTCCTAAGAGCCATGAAACTTGTGCTGATGTATAGTGATTCAATGTACTGTAAACTACACAAGAGGGCTCAGTTTCATGGATGTGTGAAGCTTTTGTGTAAATGTTTTTAGTGGTGTCAGCTGAGAAGCTGAACTCAAAGTTCAGTTGAGCATTAGTGGTATCAATTGAAAGCTCAATTTGAGATACTCGCTTATTGAGGCTGGTTCATTTCACAGGAACATTTTAAACAAACTTTGCAGAGCAGTTCACTATGACATTTCTTATTTCATGGATGGGGAAACTGAGGCACAAAGCTATGGAGTTTCTTATGTTTCTAATACATTTGGGATTGTTAACAGAACGTAGAGCCTCCAGACCATGCTGCTGATGTGTTATTGACTTCTGTGTACTGCTCCTTGTCTAGCAGGAGAGTCTAGTTTGTCGAAGGGAGGGGGTTTTGTCTCATCATCAAGGAAGGAAATGGATTTAAATGTCAAAGGTTGGGAAATCCATTGTCTACCCTTTTGTGGCAGTGAACATGTCATGTTCCTCTGCTTACTAAATAAATAAATGAAACTATAAAGGAAATGGTAGTTTGGGAAAAAAACCCCAACACTGTAATCCAGAGCATCTGTTTTCTACTGTATTTTTTCCCCTGGTCTCTTTTAGTAATTTACATCCAAAGCATGAATTGACAGAATTTGGCAGAGTTGGATCTGTACAGTAGAGCTTAAAGGTTTTGTAGCAGGGAATAAATAAAGCCCCTCAAGCCTGTTTAGTTCTCACCCATGCACATGAGCAGGGAGCGGGGGAAGGAGTGTTGTATTTTTCTTGGAAAAAGACCTTTTCGGTTTCCCCTAATCTGGCACCTGGAGGTCCAGCTGTGCTGGCTTGAGGCTGTGTGTAGCCTTGTGCATGGGAAAGATGATGGACAGGCCGCTGTAGAAGTTGAAATGTTTCACGTCTCTACAGGCAAAATGTATAGCTGTACTTGTGAATAGTGGCAGTGCGAAATTGGAGGTGGAATTACTCTTCAAACAATGATTTGCCAATAATGCTACAGTCTGGACTGGTTTCTGTTGTGCTTTGTGGGGAGGGCCAGCAGCACGTGGATTTTCCAGCTTTGCTTGCTCGTGCTACAGCAGCCATGGAGCCCCTGTGCCTGCCATCATTGCTTCCTGTCTCCATGAGCTGACTCTAAATTATTTTTCCTGGTTTGAGCTCTGCACATGGCCTGGAAATGTGTCACTCTGGTTATGTTTGGCTTGGTCTTCTGCTAATTTATACCAGTTTCTATTTCAATATATTTCCATTGGCTTAATTCAATGGCAGTATTTCTAATTTACTTGGGTATAAGTTAGAGTATTGGGTTCATTTCTGCTAACAGTTTAGTAATCTGGATTTATTTTTGTTCTTCCGTCACACAAATGCCAAGGTTAATTTGCTCTTACACACTTGATTTTCTAGGGCATAAAATGATTCCGTATTTAAAGAAGAAAATAGAGGGCAGTTTTATTCTGCAAAGTGGTCTAGGTTGGGGGATGGTGGGTTTTGTTCATTTGGATTACAGAACTTAGAAAATGCTGGGTTAATATTTGAGAACTGAAAGATTTAATTTGCCCTCACTGGTACTCCTGGATCCTCTGGATTCCTCATCTGTGGATTGGGAGCTGATATGGAGTGGCACGTACTTGGCCCAAAATGTTTCCAGTGCCCCTAGTAATAAGTGATTTTAATGGAGAACTTTTCACAGCAGAGGACTCAGAGATATAGTTGGTGCTTTAATAAAGATGCTATGTCTCCACAGTGTACATTAGTCAGTGAGTTAAACAAGCATCAACATTAAAACAGACATTATCCCCTGCAGTGTATTTTCTTAGTGCTTTGTCCATTACAGCTTTCAAATGGTGAGGTTTCTAGCCCTTCCTGTTGGAAATAGCTCTTTTCTAACATTTATTGTGGATGTTTTCCCAGTGTTTAGCATAAAATTGCACTTTCTGCTCTCCTCCTGCCCTCCCCAAATGCTTGGTGGAATGCAGTGATGGTGTTTACCGTACATGAACCCCTTGGAAACAGTTCCTGCACCTTCCTTACCTGTTCTATAACAAAGATACATATAATCAGACCTTTTAACCTTTCCTCATAAATCAGTCCATCCAGCCCATTAATCACTTCTGTTGCCTTCTCCTGAATTCTCTCCAATTTGTCATCATCCTGTGGCTGGGGGACAGCTCGGTGACCACAGCCCTGCACAGAGGTTCTGTACCAGCCTACTGCACCCGGGGATCAGGATTTATTTATTTTGTCCCTCTTTCCTTTTGCTTCATTCCCAGTCAGAATATATCTCCCACCCACTCTGCATAATCACTTCTTTAAAACATTTATGGAGATAATTTGCAGTCTTGCAGACCCTCTGACATTCTCTGATGTCGAGTTAGCAGAGGTTGAAAGGGCAAAGGATTAAATGTGACGCTTTGTTTCTCTCCCTCCCTTCCTTCCTCCACTCCCCACCCCAAAATAAACAGCACAACTCTTCATTTGGTGCATATGGTTGTATTGAATGTGAGGAAAGAGGTAGCATTAGAGAGGAAAAAAAGACGCTGAAAATATAATTGCCTAATTGTGAATCCTAAGTAGCGCAGGCAGCAGGGGCGACCCTGACTGGAAGGAATCAGAGGGTCACTAATTCATACTGCCAACATCCTAATTAGCTGTGCAAATGTAATGTTTATATTGTTGGGGATGGATTACAATATCCATTGTAGAATGGAAAGAAATAAATGAATTGTGTCAGTGGAGCTATGTAGAAAACACTCCTGCCACCCCATTAAACCATGAGAAGTAGCTTAGCTACTAAAAAAAGTTTGTTTTCAGGCTGATGCGCAAGTCTAATTGGGTTTCCAAAGAAAGGAACATGTTTTAATTATTAATTAGAAATCAGAGGAGTAAAAGAGTGGAAATCTGCTTCAGCTGGAGGTTTTGCTCAATGCTGGATTTCTCCTTAATAAGCTGAAACATTCCAGGCCTGCCTTAGTTAGCGGTTGGGTGCAGTGGCTTTACTCGGGGGGTAGACATCTTAATGCTCATGTAATTATCATGTAATTATTTTGTAATGTGGGATCAAAATTTTGCATAGATGGCATTCTTTCACTGAACTTGAAAAATAAAAAAGTTGTGTTCATTAATGCAGTGATTCAGTCATTTTGGTCTAAGAAGCAGGGTTCCCTCATCCCTCTCCCTATCTCTTTAAGATGCAAATATTTTGAAACAGTTTTAGAGATGGTGACCTCAAGATGAATAGAATTATTTAATTTAGATTTTGTTGAATATTTATCAGGTTTCTTGTTGGTAATACTGCCTTTCAACAGAAGTGTCAAGTGGGTTGCAATTATCATCAAAGCTGATAGGTACAAATAAGCGACGATCCTGTCTGCTAACACAGGGTGTGCAGGTTCATAAAGGGGAATTCTTGTGGAAGTTGCTTTCTCTCTATGAATTTTCCTCCCTGTTGCCATCAAACTTCTGGAATCAAAGTTGTTAAAGACTGATAGACTTTGTCAGGAGATGTTAAGTGGATTATGGCCCATCACAATAAATATTCCCTATGGAGTGACAGGGTATGTTCTAATGAACGGAGAGCATGGAGCTGCCTCTTTTGACTTGTGCTTTCTAGTGCCTAGAAGTGCTGTTGAGCAGAGTTCTTCTCTGTTTACAACTGCACGCAGCTTGTCTGCACAGATGAAAATGTTGTTGGGCCAGTGCCATAGCTCTTATGACTGGAAATCAGACAGCCTGGGTCCAAGCTGAATCACAGGTTAGACCTGACAGGTTAAGGAACATAGCAAGAGCTGCTGGCTCTTGAGTTGCCAGATGTTTGTAGATCCGTGTGTGTCTTAAGGGGAGCTGCCCATTAAATGTCTCAGCTTTAGTAGGAAAAGGGGATGGGAAAGAAGAGCATATGACTCCATATGGCTCCCTCAGTGTGGCAGTAAATCCTTGTGTTAGTGGGGTGCAACCGTGAGGAAGTGCAGAGCTGTCTCTTGATGTTGCTGTTTCACAGCAAAAAATCCATGGAGGAGATGGGGAGGATATAGCTAATGTGAAGTGGATGGCTTCCTTTTGGTTTATGGCCTCCATTAACTTGTGGATGCAGCATTATAATAAACAAAATATGTGACTTAACAGAACAACTGTTAAGAACATTTAAATTGGCCGTTCTTCATGTGTCTGCTGAAATTATTGTGTTTGAAAATGTTTGGTTTGTAGTCACAAAAGAAGTAAAATATCTTGATTGTGGGCCATTGAGCTCCTGTTTCTGCCTGTAAGACTCAATATACCTTTTCCAAAACCTTGTTTTAAGAAGGAAAAAGATAATTTCTTAGTTTTTCTTTTTCAGAGCTGCACTGTGCTGTCCTACCCCTTCTGTAATTTATTTATGTAATGTTTAGCCATAAAGGATTTGGCAAAGATAGATACCAGTACCAAGATGGGATACTATGATTTGTGTTCCTACCAAGAGCTAATTCTGCTTGTGTGAATTGTGAGGTAGCTTTGGTCCCCCCTCCCTACTTACAAAGTTTTCTCCATTATCAAAAAGGAAACCACCTTCATGACTCATATTCTCCCAACAGAAGTCGGGTTAAGCATCATGCTGTAGTGGAAGTAACAGGTAATTAAGAATAACAAGCAATTGTGATTAAAAACTCAAAAGAAAACTTTCACTTTCAAGGGGCCATATGTTGGTAAAAGTGCTCCCCAGCTGAACCATATGGATGGGTGGAATGTGGGATCTCCTGCATATTGGGAAGAGGCCATAATAATTTGTGACTTGACATATTATTGCCACGTTTCCTTTTGATCATGCCAGACATCCACAGGTCTCTGTCACATCCTCACAGGAGAATGAATATGGGTCTCTGCAAACTAAGTATCTTAGGTTCAGAGTTAAAAAGCAAGTGTGCCTTTAATTAAAACAAGGCCAGCTTCTAACAGAAGTTGCCTTGGTCAGATGATGGAGTCAATGGTCCTGTCCCCTCCCCTCTCTTGCTGGAACCTGGAAAAACAGTCACAAGCACTGTTTTGAAGGCTGTTTGGGCCAGTGTCTGGGAAATGCTTCACATGTAAACATCCATCTTTTCTCTCTGTGAGCAAAGAGCAAACCCAACTCACTCGTATGTTCATTGGTCATACTAAGAAGGCAAAACACCCTATCCAGTAAAATGCTTTAGCTTGAAAAGTGGACCTGGTCCTTTATTTTGTGGAGGCTGCTTTATCTCTTTGTGAAAAAGGAAGCACAGACAAAGTGCTGCTGTGGAGCGATAATAGAGATGTATGAGAAACCGTAGACAGTCTTTAATCAACTTCAGCAGCTTCATGGAGACCTTGCAACAGGGTTTTAGGCTGAGATTAGTACAGGAGTACACACTGATATCTTAGGAAGGGACATCACGAAGCCTCGTGTGAGTGTGTGTGTGAAGGGACTGCTGACACTGACATCTAATGTCTTGAATATATGCTCTGCTCTTGTGCCTCCTTGGTAGTTTCTTCATCCACTGCAACTTCAGGAAGCTCATCTGGTTGTGAGGGAGAGGATGCGATTAGCAACAGTGGCATGTGCCTAGCACTGCTGTGTGATTTGCAGAGGTACTTGTGAGATGCCTGAAGGGTGTTTATGTTCATGTTGCCATTTTCAGTAATCAACTCTTATTGATTTTTTCAAGAAATCAAAGTCATTTTATAGGAAAAAATTATGGAGGTTTCTCTTTGATCAATGGATTTTTGATTTCTAAAACTTGCAGCAACTTAGAAGCTTTCATACTTTTTGGCCCCCTGTGCTTCAGCACACACATAAACCTGTCTTTGAACCAATCTGGGAAGTGTTTGACATGGAACATTTGCTGCTGTACTGTTTTTCTTCCTATGCCAACTTGCTGCTTCCTTCTTGTGTGAACCAGTGAACCCCAACAGCCAAAATAACCTCCATGTCTAACTTGCATGCAGGCAGCATCAAGTTTGGGAGGTCAGTAGTATGTGGTTTGCAAGTTCTTGCATTCCACATTATCAGTAAAAATGTTTTTAATGGAATACAAACTCTAACACAAGCAATAAATTCAGGTCCTATAGTTACAGATTTAGGTATTGTTTAGTCTTCCTTAGTTTAGGGAGGCTTTTGCAGTTAGCTGCCCTGCAGTGGGCTAATGCTGGCTGGCTGCCAGATGCCCACCCAGCTGCTCTCTCACTCCCCAGCCTCAACAGGACTGGCAGAGAAAGTAAGATGAAAAAGCTGAGTTGAGGTGAAGACAGGGAGGTGGCTCAGCTATTACTGTCTTGGGCAGAACAGACTCGATTTGGGGGAAACTAACTGAAGTTTACTTCATGCCCCAGGAGTGCTGGGCAACGGGGCCTTATGGCCAGTCCAGCGATGGTCAGTCAGCGGTGGGTCTGTCCTGGAGCCAGCTGTATCCAGCACAGGGCAGCCCCTGACCCCGTCTCACAGAGCCCCCCTGCAGCCCCCGCAGCACAGCCTGGCCACGCACACCCTGTGCACGCTCGCATTTCCACCCTGTGCTGTGCAGCACGGCCTGGCCAGCCTGACCCCTGGCCTCCAAGCAGATGTCTCCAACTTTTCTTGCCTGCTTGTCAGGGTAAGTAGGTGATGGGCTCTCACACGAGTGTTGATCCTGAGCCTGGCTTGTGGAGGGCCTCTTTGATGTTTTATTTTGGCTACTTGCTAGGGGGTCCAATTTTTAAAGCACAGGGGTAACGATCAGATTATTTTTATTATCCCTGCTTCAGAATTCACTGTTCTGCAGACATTGTTTCCTGCACTCTTGCTGGGTAGCAGAATGTCCCTGAGAAGGACCTGCCACCAGATGCAAGATCTCTTTCGGTGTTGCTGGGAGAAATAACACAGGGACTGCAAAAGTTGCCTGACTGTTCAAATATTAATGTCACAAACTGTGGCTTGCTCTTCACTGCTTTCCTCATTTAGCCATCCCAGAGCACAGTTTGGAAACAAGCACAGTGCAACTGGTGGGTCAAGAAAAGCCTTCCTTGCTTTTGTTCCGGATACCTGGTGATGTGTGTTAGCGTGTTGTGGTGCAAGAGTAAGTGTGTGTTGTAGAAAAACTCTATAGAATTAATACCTGCCTGGAGGTTTCCATGTACTTAGGTGGGAAATTCAGCCTTATCAATCACTCTTTGTGTTTCACTCTTCAGAATAAGTACTGTTCAGATTTATGGGCTGCCTAATTTATTAATCTGAGTAAAAAGAAGACAAAGATATATCTGATTCATTGAATATAATCTTTTGGGCAGATCAGGAAGATGAAGAAAAATACTGAGCGCTGGCTTGGAATAGGGATCTTCAAATACTATCATTTGATCTAGAAATAAACTGGCAGAGCACAAAGGTTGCCTACATTTAACATTCATAGCATTTTACTACTAGATACAGTGCTTAACTCAGATGTCAGAAAATAAGAGACTTTGCACAAAAGCTGGGTTTTATTCATTTTGTGACACTTTTCCTAATGCTACCCAAACCAGCATGTGTTGGTCTAATTGCCCTTCTATATCTCCATTTTTATATCACAGAAGCTCTTTGGAATTTGGAAATTCTTGATTACCCTGTGTACGGTAACATTTGAAACTGTGCTTGAGCCTAAGTGTATTTTGATGCCCTTGCTTGCTTTAAATGGCAGAAGCACTGAATATAAATTAGAATATATTAGCGTTTTGCTGACTTAAAAGATGACATTCATTGTGACACATAAAGAGTTAATCTTAGGCTTCTAGCTCTGAGCTTACTTTATTGAGCTTCTGCATACACGTGTTAATTTTCTCAGATGAGGGATAATGGATGTCACTTGAGAAAACAATACTGATTTGGGTTCTTTCATAGTTTGTGGGTTTATATCCCACATGGTATAGAAGCAGGCTCTGGGAGATTGCCTGAAATATGCCTGGCCTCTCTGCTGCACTAAAAATAATTCCTGCTTCCCTTATTTCTAGAAGTAATTCTGAGATGCTGCAAACCTTGCCAGCTCCTTGTTTAGGAAAAAGACTTCTCTTCAGCTTTCAAATAACAATAAGGGAATGGTCTTTAGGTGTGACTGTTGTATTTCCAAACCACTCCTTTGTAAAAATGCTCGTGTGTTGTGGATTTTTTTTGTTCTGTTTAATCACTTTTGTTATGAAGTGTTCTTGGTTGGGTGACCTTTCTTTGAGAGCAGCAGTTCACAGTGGATTTTGGCAAAATGGGTTAGATCATCCTTGCTTTACTAAGCACTAGCACCTAGATGACAGTAATTCACCCTCTAATACCCCCACAAAACCTATTTATGCAGAACTTGACATGATTTGCAGTCTCCGTAAAGGAGGAATATAGGACTTAAGCAGTGGCTAGAATTAATTTTTTGACCTCCATTTCAGTTATTGGTTGAAGTATTAGGCTCTTCAGACAACTAAGCTGCTCTTGCTCTAGCCTGGCACTTAGCACCTTATAACAGAGGTGCACTATCAGTTCTGTGGCATTCATGTGTCTCCCTCCTAACCTGAAGGTGGAAAAATTGCAAGGGAAATTGCTGCCCAGCATTGGAGAGTTTCAGGCAGCCAGTTGAATTGATCCTAGTAGTGATAAGAATCCAATTTAAGGCAACACAATCACAACCTTTTTATTAATATTGGTTGACCATTGTCCATTTTAACTGTAACTCATTGCCTGTGAATGCCAACAAGCATCCCACATTCAGGGTACTCGTTTGAGCTTTGTGATCCACAGCACATACAGGTACAGAGGTGGTAATTTATTTGTTTGTTTCTGGAGACAGAAAAAAATGTTGGCAACTAATAGATTCTACAGATGTTTTTTCCAACACGAATTTTAAGGAAGTGTGTGAATGGAAAAATTTGTTTCCGAGAACTCAGATAACATCTGCATTAATATGGTATATTGTAAGGATCATTAATGTTCAGAGTATATTATCAGGTGTTCTCTAATGCACTTTTGATGAGCTGTAATGATGCTTGCTGTAGTGTTTTTTCATCTCTACTCTCCCTCCCTTTTTTTTCTGCTTGATTGTAATAATGACTTAACCCAGGTGGTAGACTCTATCCAGAAAGTGCCCAAGGGAAATATTATTCCCTAGTACCAGCAAACATCACAGATAGTCATTGAGTTCACTATGAAGTTTCCTCAGGAGGGAAGATCTTGGATCTCCCCTTGGGTATCTGGACCTGCCCCACATTTGCAGTGTAATAATCTGGCTTTGGGACGAGATGGAGAAATGGCAGAGAGAAACAAGATGAAAAATGTAACTGGAAGGGAAGGAAAAAAGCCAGTAATACATGGTAACTTTTGAAATTACTGATTTTTGTGAGAATATAACTTGTGCTAGAATAGGGTCATGGAAAGTATTTGGATCATTTTGAGATTATTATTAAAGAGTGCAGTGCAGTTTAAAATGACAAGGATGAGTGCAAGAATAGAGATTCTTCCCTTTGGATATCTCAGGGTGCTGTTTGGTTGTGATCATGTTAGAAAATACTTCTGGTTTTTGGATATGACTGATATTTGTCCTTAATATTTGTCTTTTGTAGCTCTCTTAATGTGCACTACCAGCCAGGAAACGTATTTTAAAGCCCTGGTTTCCTGGTCCTTGCTATGCCACCCAGTTGCACAGAACAGCAAGCTTTAAATAAATGTCACAGATATGCTGTAGCTTTGTCAAGTGGACAAGGTGTCCAAAAGTGCAAAAGTGAAAATGCAGGCAATGGGGATAGAAAAATACTACACATGCTTTTCAAGTGAGCAAATTCTTTGTAGTAGTGAGTGTGCAGTGTCAGGTATCACTCACTGTGTGCCATTAGGATTTACTGGCAGTAGCCAGCACAGGCACCACAAGCAAGAGTAAATCACGTTAGTTGTTCAAAAGATGGTCTCTTGTAAGTTTATCTGAGTTTACATGCATGTGGGAAGAAGGGGCTTCTTTGTTTTCTTATTTTTTCCAAATCTCTGTTTCATTGTTTGTAGAAGAATTCAAAAGTAAAGTGCCCAGGAAGAAAATTATGCTGTTAGGTTGCTTTTGGCTATGTTATACTGAAAGCTATACTTTGCAAATGTAATCTGTGAGAGCGAACGGTGTACAAAGGAAAAGGAGTCGTGTTGTTGCACCCAACGTTTTCCATTTTCTGTATAAAAGCTTGTTTAAATTATTTTGTGCCCTCCCCTTTTCAGGTCTTTTCTAGGCAGCAGCTGAGCGCATGTCAGCGCTCTCTGTCAGCCCAGGGCTGTGCATGTGGTGTGGGGAGACCTTTCACAGCAAAGGGGGCTGCAGGGAGGCTCAGGCAGCTCTCCCACCAGTGGCTGTTTTGTCTGGGGTAGATTTTCTTTGAGGTTGTTCTTACTTTCTGAAATGCTTTGCACCATCTCTTAATCCACCCACATCTGCCCCCTTAATATTCTCCATGGATGAGGCAGGACTAGAAGGACACTCTGCAAGTCTCCTAAAATGGAAATGAAAAACCTAAGTGATATCTGGCCCAAAACTGTTTTAGATTTCTCTTGGAAAAAAAGAGGCTTTTTAGTGGTCTTTTACTTCTGGGAGCATGGTTTCCCTCCCCAGTGAGATGCATTTTGTGTCAGCTGTTTCTATATTAAAAAAAAAGTCTCCTGAAATAACTGCTTTTGGCTTGTCAGCATCTGGCAGCCCTCTCCTCCTGCAGCAGGCACCACCAAGGTCCCATGTGAGCAGGAAGGGCCTCTCCCCGTATGGCCCCCGTGGAGAGGGGGTGCCTGGCCTGGCCGGGGTCACAGGTGGGGCAGCCCAAATGGATTGCACTGCGCTTGCTTCTGACGTGCCTGGCCCGTGCTTGCACACCCCGATTAAATTTCTGCTCTTGTCAGTCCATTAAACCTCCCAAAGTGATTTGTTCTCCCCAGAGAATCACAGGAGAGGGGGTGGAAAGGTAAAAAGAGAAAGGAAAAGAATAAAGAAGGGCTGGCGGGAGGAGAGGACAAACCAAAAATGAGTAAAACAGAGCTGCTGAATCCAATAGCCAAGTATTACATTATAGACTCCCAGTCTGGATATAAACAAAATGTTTCCTTAGAGCAGAACCGCATCCAAAAATTAGAAAAAATGTTTTCCAGAGGTGGACCAGACGTGCTCTGTCCTGCCTCAGGAGTGGGAGAAGGCGACTTACCTCTTGCACCCCTCTCCCCCCCCAGCCCTCTCTCTCCACATGCCCTGCTTTGCACTGCGAGCAGCCAGCAGGATGGTTCTGAGGGGTTGCTTGTGCTTCATAGCTGGGTTCCTGGGTGATTCCTGCTGCCCAGGGCAGGCAGCTGGCTGTCCTGGCCGGCCTGGCCTCCTGGCCCCTGCAGCAGTCGTGTCTCTCACTGCTGCCAGCTCCCCTGTGTCCCTGCCGTGTGCCTCGGTGGCCCCGGTGTGACCAGCCAGCTTTGCTGATGGGTTGTCTGACTCTGCTAAATTGGGGGGGTTTCGCAGGCTGGTGGTGAGGCTCACATAGCTCAGTGTGACAGTGGCCACCACGCAGTGGCTTTCCCAAGCGTCCCTCCAAGGGAGCCGAGGACAGAGCAGGACAAGGCTGAGTCTCTTGATGGGTTTCAGGTCACCCAGCTTCTTGGTTTTGAGGAGTTTCTGTGTCTTAAAATATCATCCAGCTAAATGAAAAGTGTTTCCTAATGAAACAAAAAAAAACCACGCCAAAAGAGCACCAATGTTGTCACCAAAGTTAATAAAAGTAAGGAAATTAATACTTATAGTTGACCTCCAATACCTAGGCGCAATGGGGTGTAGCAAGGAAATAGTTAGAAAGGCACCATGGTGAGCCTTTGCAGTGAATTACCTTATTTTTATTAACTTTCTGACAACCTCAGTGAATTTCCTTTCTTTTTATGAAGTGATTAAAAAACCTAATCAGATCATGTAATTAAAATACATAATTACACAATCTCAGAGTTTTTCTTAATCACTGTACATGGTAAATATTGTTACCTGATAACACTTTGCACAAAAATTCTGATGAATTTGTGTAGGATGGTTAGGAGGTGTCTGATTTCCAGTGTTTGCAATAGAACCTTCTCTAACGACACTTAATAGAGAGTAAAATGTTTTAAAATGTAAAATACAGTGAAACTCTAAAATAATGACTCAGTTGTCCTTTTTAAAAGCTTTTGTACATACTGGGCAGCTGGTACGTGTTGACACGGTGTGTTTCTGTGCATTTATAATGGCTGTTTCCTTTGTGCTCACACCTCTGCTTCTGTTTTGTTAGGCACCACCCACTGGAAAATGGGTGTTTTGATAAAAAGCAACACAGTTAGAAAAAAATCGGACCAGGTCCAGTATCTCAATTCCAGCCAAAGAACTGAATTAAAATGGAGTCCCTCTTAAGCCTGTGTACATTGACTTCAGGGTAAGACAGGATGTTGCAGCCTTTCTGATGTCAGGTAGCCAGGAGATTCTGGGCTATGGTTGTGTCCATAGAAAATCCAAAGATGCAAGGTATGATAATCCTAAATAATGGGAAAATTGTTACCCAAAAACAAACAAACAAGAAAAGGTCATATGTGTCTTTAAAATCAGCTCCCAGAAATCCAGGGCCCCAGCCTCTAAATACAGACAGATAGTTTGGGACAGATGGGGAGTCAAGGCTGGTACTCATAACTCTTGGTACTCATACTTTCATGTGCTCTGAGGTGGAGGAAGTGGAATTCAGTCTCTCAACTAATTCTGGGTGAAGGTGTGAGGAAGCAGTTACTGAGTTTTCATTCGTTTGTCCAATTTTTTTTTGTTTTGGAAAGGGTGAGATGGGCTAAAGATCTTATTTCAGACAGCAGCCCAGTTTATTTGTGGTCAGAAAATCCTTCTGTCCTGAAAATTTTTGTCTTATTGACTACAACTAAAATAAATATTAGAAAAGCCTTGACAAAACATGAAAATAATATGTGAGTTGTATCTGGGGAGCCTTGTTCTCTCACTCTCCTGTGGGAGACACCCAAGTGGCCCAGTCTGTGCTTCTGTCTGGGCAGGGAGCTTTGGCTGTAGGTCTGGGAAGGGCAAAACCAAATGGATTCCAAGTAGGTGGCAAGGGGTTTTTATTATTTAGATATATTTAGGACAGTAGGCTTTTTGCAAATGAATCTGGTCTGAGCTTTAAAACTCTTTGTGTTGTTTATGAAAACAACAGTTTTTCATTTCCATGGTGAGGGTTGTGTGGTTTCAGCCATTAATTGATTAGAGTTGTTTTTTTGAACACATCTGGTTTTGGAGGTACTAGTGTGTCTATCAAACTTCTGATGCCTGATTTCCCAGAGAGATTTTTGTTGGTTATTTTTTTATGTAGCCTTTTGCTTTTTCTGGTTTGATTTTTGGACTATTTTTCCTGTGCATAAAATGTGCCCCCCACCCTAAACATGCACCTCCACCTTTCACCCACGTTTAATTTAGGGGACTCTTCTGTAGAAAGCCTGTACTTTCTGTAAAAAGCATTGCTGTACCTGTAGTGTCAAGATTAACTTTTGTAGGGTAAATTCAATCTCTCTCTCCTCTCTGCCTTCTCATTCCTTTTACTGAGTTTAGTCTATCAACATTCCCAGATACTTTTTTGTAAGTGTAACCAGTCTTCATCATGTGGGTGAAGTTAGAGAGAAAGCTATTGACTATGGCTTTTCCCTTTATTTCATTTAATTCTCTGATATCAGTGCCAATGTCTGTGTGAGACTGCTCTCAAAAGGAAGGAGTGCAGTTAGTGAGTCGGTGGGGAAACAGATATTTGTTTGCAAGTGCCAAGATGTTTGCTGTCCCTCCTTCTCTTCAGGGATAAATTGAGATGATTCAGTGTACAATCCAACCCTAATTTTAATCAAATAATTGTGCCCTGCACCTTTTGTTATTATAAATTCGCTCCCTCATATATCTGTGGCCAAGGCACAGAGACAGTTACTAACTAGAATAAATCATACAATTCACATTTGTGGGAGGCAAAAGACCAACCATACACGTGTGGTCAGAAGGAAACCCACACTGCTGGTTAAACTAGAGCCATCTGAATAGAGAAAATGAGCACCTAAGACTGTGAAAGAATTCAGGAGGGAGGTGTCTCTGCTGCAGGGGACTTTGAGGGAAGTGCCCCCTGTTCCAGTCCGTGGGCAGTGTGGTGCTTGTGGCTGGGGCTGGGAGCATGGTGAGGCCGGAGGGGAGGTTTCTGCCAGGCTCTGCATGACTCCTGGCAGGAGAGCGGCAGAGCTGGAGGGGCTGTCGTCTCCTGGTTGGATTCGCTCTGGCTCCCCAGCTGCGCTCCCCCCTCCTGCCTGCCTGCACTGATGAGCATCCTCCCTACGGGAGGCTTTCTCCGGAGCGTGGTCGCTGCTGGCTGACAACCTGAGAAGCCTCTAAAGAATTTAGAAATGCTCAAAAAGTCTCTCTGCAAACTTGTGGTGTAGGAAATGGGGCACAGCCTGGGCTGCTCTCAGTGGTGGGTACCCACAGGAGAGGGATATCCAGTGCTCCATGACTCTGAGGTGCCTGCGGTGGGCACCACGGGGCTCATGCCCTGCAGCCTGAACGGGTGCTCGGCAAGGTTGGGCATGGGATCCCTCCTTGAGCTGCACCAATGGAGCTGTGAGCCCGAGCAAAACAGACCTTGGCTGTTGCCACAGCTTTTCTTTTGAACGCCTGAGTGCGCAGTCACACAATTTGTCATCGGGCCCTTCAGTCAAAAGGGCAAAGATGCGTTGGAAGAAGAGAGCAGCTTTCGGCGGATGGTTTTGTTGTGTGGTGCAGTGCAAGTCCTCAGATCACAGACGCCGGGTCACCGACGGTTAAACTTGAAAGGACTCTCATGCAGCACGTTTGTTGTAGGGAAACACTGGTGTACCGAGAGCAGTCTTACTGGGTGGCAAATACGTCTGTTTGCTTGCTTGTTTTAAAAGTCTCTTCTTGTTTAAAATGATGGGTACTGTTAGTAAAAAAGAAGTAGCATTACCACACAGCACAGAATACATGTCTCTGCTAGGCAAGCCATGCTGTTTGACTTTCATCTGGCGTAGTACAAAACCTATAGTTATTTTCTTTTTAAACCTTTCAGTTATTTCTGTCAGGTATTGGTAAGTGGAGGACTTCCTTCCCACCTCTGTTTCATGCAGTTCCCCTCAGGCCAGTTACAAACATGGTGCAGATTCATGACCGATGTTTATGATAATCAGGAATGTGCTTCATATTCACCAGTGTGCTGTTACATTTGTGGATGCTTTTTTCAGATTTTAAATGAATTAATTTCTTAAAAATTGTTCACTAATAAACACAAAGTCTTACCTAATTGTACTTTGCCCTAACGCCCACCATCCCCAAGGAATGGGAGATTTATTCAGCTGGAGCAAACCTCATTTCCAGTCTACGGTCAGATGGAGCTGGCTGCTTCTTCAGCTCCAGGAATACTCACTGGAGTTACTGGGGCACACAAGCCCCTCCAAAACCAGGCAGATGGAGGCCTTGAGGGGCTACACTCACCAGGCTCGTGGAAGCTATGATGTTTGCAAGTGCAGCTTCATTTCTGTTCATGGTGTTTGCATGAAATCTTGGTTCTGAATTCACTAAAGGGACAGGGAATAGATGTACCTTTCTGAAAATATCTGTAGTAGAACTGGCTACATCTCATATTTATGTCGCTTGAATTTTCAGGAGTGTTGAGTAACTGCTGTTCCTATTGAATTCAATGGAATTGCTGTGAATACACAACACATTTGGAAGTCAGAACAATAATGTGCATGCATAGCTATAAACCAGGTTACTTGATACTGTTTGTCACATGTAATTTACTTTTCTTCCCTTCTTCTTTGAAGGCAGTATAAAATCTGGATGTTGTTGCTTTTTACTGTTTGTTTACTGCTGAGTAATTTCAGCCAACATGTGTTTTTCAGCATTAAGTCTATTCATCATGGACCATTGAGATTGTAAGTGCATCACAGTTTTCTCACCTAGATCAAAATGAGAGTCTGGAACAACCTCCTTCTTTTTAACTTAACAGGCTGGTTTTATTTTCCCCTGCAACTTGCTCTAATAATATGACCAGCTTTAAGTTCCTCAGGCCAGAAAGCTTGGCAGTGAAGTCCTGTTCAGGGCAGGGGTTTGAAACGTGATGTTTTTCTCAGGTTTGGAACATGGCAATTGTCTTCTCTTCTACTGAGCACTGATGGAAAATACTCATTTAGGAGCAGAATTCTGTTCTCTGGAAAGTACTTATCATCTGTTAGAGACAGGGACTGCAAACCCATTTTCTTACAGGTCAGGTCACCATATAATATCAGTTGAGGATCACATCATAGAAAGCCATCCTAGCAATGCAGTCACTTCTGGTAACTCTGAACAGAGGGCACAGAGCATTTTAGGTGTCTGGTCCCAGTTTTCTCACTTCTAGTGGTTCTTTTGGCTAACAGCTGGTACATGACAGAATAGTGGAAATAGCTCTGCAGAAATGGCAAGGCCACTCAGAAGCACATAGCCATTTGTCTTAGCAGTGACAGCAGCTTATCAGAGAACTCTTGGCAAAGCTGTCTTTGTCCTAGTTTGCCACTGCCCCAGTTTTAAAGGCACTGCTTCTCCAGACTGCTGCCCACACCATCAAAATGAGCTCTGACTTGATTCTGCACAAGCTGAATGTCCTGTGGGAAAGAAAGTGCTGCTTGTCCTTGTCAGTGCTGAAGTCCAGGACTTGCTGCTCACTGTGCAGGATCTGACCCTTAAATTAATTTTATGAATGAGCTAAATGGATTGCAATTGATGACTTAATCTTCACTTGAAAGTACAATGCAAAAACATGAAAATGAGCACAACAAAGCATTAAATTAAATCACACCAATCTGGTCTGTTCATGGAGAAAAGTCTGTCTCTCTTTCCTTTCAGCTTCTGTATTCACCGAGTTTCTCCAGACAGCAGCTAGTCTGTGTTTCTGGTGCTGTGGTCATGAACTGAGGGAAAGGGCTTGAGCTGAGTCTGTGTGACCACACGTGCCTGAGGGTACTCAGCAAAACAGCCTGAGAACAGGTGCCTGCTGTATTTGAGATCTGCCTGATCAAATGGGAGGGAGGAAATCATAAATCCAGGGAATTCATCTCATGCGTTTCATCCCACCAGAAAGGCCGTCCCACTGCCACATTTCCACTAGCAGTTCAGTCCCAGTGCTCAGGTGTGTGCTGTATGGGAACTCTCTCCCTGCTAACAGCAGCAAAACACAAGGAAGGGGAAACATCTCTATTTAGAGCTGAGAAAATGCATGAAGTAATGCATGTATTGCAGAGACCTGCACACAGGCTGATGCTCTTCCACTGCTCTGGGCCGGATCTTTGGCTGTGCCAAGGGGCAGTGCAGGGCCCAGGGCTGGCTCTGCTCGTGCTGTGACGAGGGCAGGCTCTGCAAACCTGCCGTGGGGGCTGCTCAGATCACTGCAGCCACCCTTCTTGCATCCCTATGCTTAGATAAAAAAGGAAGCAGGCACAGCTCTTAACTGCTGTGTCTCTTTGTTTTGCATAATCAAGTGTTGAAATCAGGATAAATGTTGACATAAAGTAGCAAGAAGTGCACACTATAATTGTGTGAGGCCAATGGGGTCATATGAAGTTTGTGCTCTGGCTAACATAATATGTAGAAATATTACTAACAATTAGCATAAGTATTACCATTTATTATAACTAATTTTATAACTAATTATTATAAGTAATAATTATTCTACTAGGATTTTTTTCCTGAGGGCTTTGTCATTCCTAATATTTGAAAGTTGTACATGTCGTAGCTGAAACTCTAATTTTATAATATTCTCTCAATGTGACTGTTGCATCCGTGATGTGTTTGTGTGACTCCATATACAGTTTTGTTCTTTTACATCTGTCTTACAACGTGCCCTTTTGCTAAATGCTCTGTAGGCATCAAAGCAGGCAAGAATGACACAGGACCCTCTAGGTAGCAGGGTAAGCAGAAGCAGCAAGCTATTAAGATCTTTCTGTTATCTCGTTGCTTATTTTGTAGGTATCATCTTCTAATCTCGTTTTAAAAAGACTGAATGTGCATTTGAACATTTCTGAGGAGCAAATTGCTAAGCAAAATATATATATAATCCTAACATTTTGGTAGAAATAGGGTGAGTTGTTATTGATTCACAGAGCACGACAAAACATCACTGCATGAATTAGCAAACAGCTGTTTCTAATTTGAGTTTAGAACTGTACACAGAGGAACTTGTTTTAGTGTTCACTCCTTTCATTTATAATGAATTTTAATTACCGCTACAGGTGAGAAAAATGTAGAAACAAGCTTGTATCTTGTGGAAGAAACAAAGGAGAGACAGATGCTAACAGATTTACAGTCTGTGATAAAAGGAATGTTTTGGTACACTTTACATGTAATTAGAGTGCAGCTGTTTTCAGTCCCAAGTCCATGATGCACAGCAGAATATAGTATCTGCTGCTTTTCCAAAGGGAGTAAAGAAAAACAGTGATTCAACTCTGAAAGCATTTAGTTTATTCCTAGATCTAACATAAAACTTTCTCCTCCAGCCCAATTATGCCATTTATCGAAGTGTGAAATAACTTATTTAATGATATGTTAATTTTTTGTTATGAGCAAAATACAGACTGTTTGACATAAGGAAAAATAATGTTAAAAATAGCTTTCTTATTTTATCATCTGCACAGAATTATGGATCACCCTGTCGATGGTCATTAGTGAGCCTTGATATCTCTGCTAATGGGAGTCAAGGGCTCAGGCACACATTACTCTGGCTTAACAAGTTTCTGTATGTCAGCGAAGCTTCAATAGACATCTTTGTGTGTACTTTTAACTTGCAGTATAAAAAAGACTAATTCGATGTATCTTTGATCACTACAGAAAGGTTTAAACAAAGACAGCGTGGTTTAAACTGTCTATATGTAAGAGTTTATCTGTGGCAGGCATCCCAGCAAGTTTAATGCTTGAAATTCCGCACTACATCTTGTGCTGATTTTGTATTCTAAATACTTAGTTACTCTCTGCATGAGAAGAAAAATCAGATTATATATACTTTCCATTGAGCCAGACGTCTTTCTTGCTTTTTCAAAAAAATCACTATAAAATGAATTGCAGTGGAATGTTGAGAAATTGGGAAAAGAGTCACTAGCCTTTGGTAATTTAGTCCAACAAAAATGCTTACCTCATAAGCATGTGATTAGGTATAACTGCATTTTTCTCAAGTCAGAGATAATAATGAAAGCACTGCCTGTGGTGCCACTTACATTAGCACCTCAGACTTTCATCCAATTTCATGTTTGCCTTGAANGAGATAATAATGAAAGCACTGCCTGTGGTGCCACTTACATTAGCACCTCTTAGACTTTCATCCAATTTCATGTTTGCCTTGAACATTTTATATGTATTTATATATATATATATATATATATATATATATCTCAAAAATAGCATGGTGCCTTAAAATACAGAACTCTGACCTGTCTGGTGAAGAAGCTGACATCACTGAAGTGTGAAGCTGTGTACAGAGTTCTTCAGAGCAGCGTGAACTTCCCAGGCCCTCCTCCCTGCCTTGGCAAGGGTGGGTAAGGCAGTTCTGGGGGGCAGTTGCGTATTTTTTGAGGAATAATTATAAGTAAGTTGCAGAAATCCTTTTTCTCTCATTTAGTGTAGTGTGCTTGAGTGTGCAGTGGTGCTGGGTGTCAGTGACAGCCCAGCAGTGACAGTGCTGTTCGGAGAGAGATGCAGTGTCAGTGTACAAGGACTTTCATTGCCACAGGGGCGGCTGGGTTACAGTCCGTTATTGCCTTCTGTGACACAATGAACAGAAACGTTCATTGAAGCTAAGATACGCATAAAAATTTGAGTTTGGAATGTTATTGATACTTCAAATTACTTGTTATAACTGTGTGGGAGATGTGCAGGGAAATGGGACTAAACACTCCAGCAAAAAATTTGAGCAGAAAACTGTCACAGTGCACTGAGAATGTCGAAGCTTAAAACATTTACTATGTAAACTTGATTTGCATTATTTCACACCAGCACTGCAGTGTAAATGAGCAGCGTATGCTATGTGAGGTTCTCACTATAATCCATTGTAATGATCTATCCCTGGCTTTAATACATAGTGCAGCAATGCAAAATTTGCTGTAACCAGTACTGAGGATTTGTCAGTCCTCCATCTCTGTGTTTTATTCTCATAGTTAAGCATCTGCAATAATAATAATTATTGAAATTGATAGCATTTCTGTTGGACTTTCCATCTGAGGATGTCTCAGGGTTTTCACAGCTATACAGAAGTAAGCCCTACAATTTGCCCTTGAGGAGCAGATGGCTTTTTGCTATTATGGAGATGAGGAACTAAAGCACAGTTCAGAAGCGTGTCTTATGATGCCAAGCTTGTTTTCAAAACTAAGTTACTTTTTTGGGTGCTAGAATTACATCAACTTTCAATAGCTTAAAGCATTTTCAGTGCTTTGACCATCTTGAACTTGTGTATCATGGAGGGGCTCAGAGCAAACCAGAAGTCTGAGCTTAAATCAAACAGCAATCCTTCCTTCAACAATCGATTTTGGGGTTTTGTGTTTGTTAATTTAAGCGTTTCTCTTGTGTACTAGCTCTGTGCTAGAGGAATAAACCTGACAGAATAAGATCACATTTTAAATCTGACCTTCTTTTGTTTATTGTCCTGTATGGAGATGCCTTCTGGGCTCAGGAGGGGAGTCTCAAAGATGTCTGTTTGGCCAGACCCTGGGTTTTTTTGATGCCTGGGGCTGGTTTTGCAGGCTCTCCTGAGCCCCGTGGTGCTCAATCTGTGCTGGTGGCACTGGAATAAACTGGCCTGCTGTCCTGCACAGACCACGTTGCAGCGTGCCCGTGGTGTGGAGGGATGTACAGAGGCCCTGTGGAAGAGCCACCTGAACTCTCACCAAGTAGGGGAGATGGACTAGGGACGTTTTTCAATGGAGGGGAACCCCAAGATCCTCTGCTGGTGAACAAGAGGGTTTAGGCAAGGATGAACTTCAGGTCCAGGCCAGCAAATGTGGTCTCTGTGCATGTGTGTTTTGTTCTTGAGAGGAAAAGCAAGCAGCTGGGGGTAGCCTGGGTTTGTGCAGCTCCTGCCCAGGAATGTGGCCCCCAGGGCTGGGTGACTGGGCAGCTGTGCAAGAAAATGAAGCTCTGCTCAAACAGCAGGAGCGCTCTGTTTCCAGCTACCTTTGGGCAGGGAGATGGGAAGGTGTTTGCAGGGACTGTGAAATTGTGTCTGGGTGATTATATTTCTATTAGCAAAATAACTCTGGAAGAATAAATATATCAATGTATATCAGTGTAGGCTGAGATGGCAGTGCTGCTTACTCCTGGCAATCTGTGATGAGCTGTTTGTCTCCCTTCTAAGAGAGATCACATCTTTTTAAGACTTCATTTTATTGTTTAGCTTCATGAATATGTCTCTGAACTTGGCTTTTGTTATCTGGAAGATAAATAGAGAACGAAGTATGATTTATACTACAGTTTGGCCAAATTGTTCTTATTAGAAGGAAAAATACATTTATTGAATGCATTGAGGCTGGAATTAGCTCCTCACTGATGATGATAAATGCTTGCAGTCCTGTAAACGTGCTGAACATTAAGTTGCTAAATTACTGTACCACTTTGAGATTGATTATCAAGAATGGCCCTTTAAGCTTCATGACCTGCACATATATCCTGAGGACTACTGACATCCTGAAGCTTCGTTAATGCTCTTTTTTTCCTAATTAAACTTTTTATTGAATTTTCTTACCCTTTTAATACTTGTTTTGATTCTCTTACGCGCAAATGACAAAAGCCTTGCACCAGCCATGTGATTCTCTATTTTAGAACAGTCCCACTTTGCAGGATTAGCCATTTTAATGACTTTAATCTCCTTTTTGAAAGTGATTTTTCTCATTCTGCTACATTCCTTTGATTGCATTAATGTAGAGTTATTATTCTAACCATCTTTGCTAGACATGTCATACCACATCTAAAATATATCTTCCTACTGAAATATTACTGTGGTAAAATACCTTAGAATTTTCTTCTCAGTTCATTATAGGTCTTTTCTTCAATTTAATATGGCAAGTTAAAATTAACAGGGCTATTATTCATTCCATAAAGAGATTAATGATAATGAGTTTTCCCTAATTTCTTCAGTTTAGGTGTTTAGTAATTTAGTATCTTGTTTGTAAGAAATCCAGGTAGGTTGTTTCTGGTGCTTAAAGTTTCTTCTAAAATTATTTCAAAACTGAAAGTATGAGAAAGTACTGGAATAAAAAGAATGTAGAAATTAAACACGAAAATTGGTAAAAGGTCAAACTGAAGCTAGCAAAAGGAGACAATCTTTGTGTTCTATGTAAATACTTCAATTTTATGACAATTCCAGCTTTTCAACCAGAGAAATGTTAATTTTTTAAAAATCCAAATTATATTAGGACAGGCTTTGTGCTTCACTTATGAAGTGATGCTAATACCAGCTTTCTTTGATTTTTGTTTTCTGAATAGCCCAATATGTTTGAAGAGCAGCAGCTGGAGGGAAACTGTCTCTATTTGAATGTTAGACTGTGTTTTGAGGTAGATGTGTTCATTTCTGAGGAAAAAGAGACTTTCTAGAGATTTTTTCAGTTTGCGTGGTGGGCCAATGTAATGGTTGGCATAAGTGCGTATGGATGTAAGGAAGTCAAAGCAGTTGGCCCAGCCTGTGTTACCACTGGATTTGGCCCATTGCATCTCAAGTTTCCGAGCTGAACAACGGAGCTTTATTCGGTGGAGGCGTTTGGAGAGCTCGGGCTTCTCCCGGCGCAGCCCTTCCTCCGTGTGCCGCCGCTCCGCACAAGGCGCCAGCAGCCTGACTGCAAAAGGGGAGATATCTAAAATGCACGTATTTTTATAAACATTTCTGCAAACAGGCATATAAAATTATTGTAATTACAGCCAGTAAACCCGAGCAGTAACTAGCAAATGGTGGGGTGCTTTTTCTCTTGTTGGTTTTCTCCTTTCTCCCCCTCTCCGTAGACAGCAGCAGCGGCAGCAAACGCAACATGTGCTGCCCTACTTCAGGCCCAGCATCCCCCTCGTGCTCCCCTTTGTCTCCTTGCCCCTGGAGGAGCCCAGCTGGTGAGAGGAGGGAATTAGGCAGCCCTGAGCTACCGGCACCTCCCCGGGGCCCCTAATCCGGGCGCTGGCAGCCGGCTGCCTCCTTCCCTCCGACGGCCCGTGGCCGCAGGTCCGTGGGGACGGAGCCCCGGATACGGCTGGCGGCAAAGCTGGGGGATGGCGGGGGCTGGGGGCTCCCTGGGGGCTCAGCAAAGCTGTGCTGGCAGCGGGGTGGGCGGCGGAGGTGGCTTAAATTGGGAACATGAGTCTTTGTTGCAGCTGCAGAGAGAGAGCCGTTCATGGTTGGGGGAGTGAAGCCTGAGAAAAGTTTACATAAAAATCAAGAGCTCGTTGTCTGTGTAGGCTCGGGCTCCGCCAGATTTGGAGGAGCTAGTTGAGCACAAAGACCTTGAGCATCTGAGAAGCGCGGATGCTTGCTGAGAGTCGAGGTGCATTTCGGGAGCAGGGAGAAGCAGGTTCTCAGTGTCCAGCATCGCTCTGGAGCAGGAGGTTTAGTTAAACGGGGGAGCAGAGCTCTCTGGGAGCACGGGGTGCAGAGAGCGGACGCCTGACCTGGAAAATAGGCATCTCTGTCGTGTGGGAAAAGTTGCTTGGGGTGTGGTTATTTGGTTTAGTTTTATCCAAGGTAGCCGCTCTCTTTCTTTTCCTGTGATGAAAAAGCAGATGTTTGCCAGAGCAAACGGTGCCTGGTACAGTGGTGACACCCTCATTAGCCGAGCCCTTCTTTGAGAGCTCCTCGCCGTACTTGTGCCTTCTCCGCCTGGTGCCTCTGTAGTTGGCAGGCACGAGGAGTGCGCGTGTGGCAGCCTACACGCACAGTCGGGGATTTTTTTATTGGTTTGCTTTAGTAAAAGCTGAAGTAGGAACATTAAATGTTTTATAAGGACGGTGTATCTTGAGAACCAGCTTCTTTTTGGAATCTCCAAATGTTTATGTGGTCAGCGCCTTCCTTCATTTACCTGAACTTTATTTTTGCTTCGTTCTGTGGTTTAGTTTGATATCAGACTAGTGGCTTTTATGTTTTGCTCAACATCTCTGCATTTGTTGGAATTAGGATATTTGAACTCACTCTTTTCTGTTTCTTGTTAATAATTCTGTTAATGAAAGCTGACAACATTTTATGTATTTTTCCTAAAATGACTGTGTGGCTGCTGGAGTGGGTGCTGTGTTTCTTTATGGTAATATGGAATTATGAAATAGTTTTCAAAGCTTCATATTGAGTAAAGGAAATAGTTATTAAAACAGAGGCTGGGTCATTTTTGGTTTATCCTGAACTTGATTCTTTTGTGATGCCTTGAGATCTCCAGTGGTGATTTTCCTGGGCTTTTATAAATTTGTTTGATTTTGTACCAAGAGAGCAACATTACCTTTTATACAAGCAAATGTGGTAATGGTGCGGATCTCTTCTCTGATTTTCTTGATCTCCCTCAAATCTGATGCTTTTATTCCACCTAGATGTTCAACTCTGCCTTTGAGCAGCCTTTCATTCTGTTACAGTTTTGAGACAGAACTGAAAGATTTTTTTAATGGAGACATTACTTAAAATCATCTTGATGTAGCATTTAACAGACCCACAAATTCACAGGTGATCACTTAACACTGTAGCTTTCTGAAATGTTTGTATTGCTTCATTGCACATTGTGTTTTGCTTTCTTTATTCATTGTTTATTGCTTTACAGTACAGTAAGCAGGTGTTAAACCTGCTAAAGAAAAATGCTTTTTATTAACACTATATGTTGGCATATTTGTGAATTATGTGTACAAATATATTTTTATTTCTCTTTCTCAAACCTCCTTTCAAATTCAAGAGGGTTTTTGGGCTTTTTTTTGAGTTGATTTTTTTTTTTTAATGCTGTAGTAGCAGAAGCCCATAGTGTTGTTGAGAGCTTTGTCCTTATTTCACAGATGCACTGGGAATTGTTTTTAATCTCCTTTCTGCTTTCCCATTACAGATGGTGATGACGACCCACAACTCTCCTGGGTGGCTTCATCTCCCTCCAGCAAAGATGTTGCATCACCCACTCAGATGATAGGAGATGGGTGTGATCTCGGCATCGGGGAGGAGGAAGGGGGGACTGGCCTGCCGTATCCCTGTCAGTTTTGTGATAAGTCCTTCATTCGCCTGAGCTACCTTAAAAGGCACGAGCAGATCCACAGTGACAAACTACCTTTCAAATGCACCTACTGTAGCCGGCTTTTTAAGCACAAGAGGAGTAGAGATCGCCACATAAAGCTTCACACAGGGGATAAAAAGTACCATTGCCACGAATGCGAGGCTGCATTCTCCCGCAGCGACCACCTCAAAATCCACCTGAAAACCCACAGCTCCAGCAAACCATTCAAGTGTACTGTGTGTAAACGTGGGTTTTCATCTACCAGCTCATTGCAGAGTCACATGCAAGCTCATAAAAAGAACAAGGAACATATGGCAAAGACTGAGAAAGAGGTGAAGAAGGATGATTTTATGTGTGATTACTGTGAAGAGACATTCAGTCAGACAGAAGATTTGGAGAAGCACGTAATGACACGCCACCCACAGCTTTCTGAGAAGGCAGATTTGCAGTGTATTCATTGCCCTGAAGTATTTGTAGACGAAAACTCGCTGCTCTCACACATTCATCAAGCCCATGCCAACAAAAAACACAAGTGCCCTATGTGCCCAGAGCAGTTTTCTTCAGTGGAAGAAGTCTATTGCCACTTGGACAGCCACAGACAACCTGACTCCAGCAACCACAGCATCAGCCCTGACCCAGTCCTGGGGAGTGTGGCGTCCATGAGCAGCGCAACGCCCGACTCCAGTGCGTCGGTGGAAAGAGGTTCCACGCCAGATTCCACTTTAAAGCCTTTGAGAGGACAAAAGAAAACCAGGTCTGTTGACAGAGAGGAAGGCCAGAACTGGTCTAAAGTTACTTACAGCTGCCCCTACTGCTCGAAGCGTGACTTCAACAGCCTGGCTGTTCTGGAGATCCATCTGAAGACCATTCATGCAGACAAACCTCAGCAAAGCCACACGTGCCAGATCTGCCTTGATTCCATGCCTACACTGTACAACTTGAATGAACACGTGAGAAAAGTGCACAAAAACCATGCCTATCCCATGATGCAGTTTAGCAACATTTCTGCCTTTCATTGTAATTACTGCCCGGAGATGTTTGCAGATATCAATAGCTTGCAGGAGCACATCCGCATTACTCACTGTGGCCCAAACGCTACCCCTCAAGATGGCAACAATGCTTTCTTCTGCAACCAGTGTTCCATGGGCTTTCTGACCGAAGCTACCTTGACTGAGCACATCCAGCAGACTCACTGCAATGTAGGAAATTCGAAATTGGATTCCCCTGTCATTCAGCCAACACAGTCTTTTATGGAAGTTTATTCATGCCCTTATTGCACAAACTCCCCCATTTTTGGCTCCATCCTGAAGCTTACAAAGCATATTAAAGAAAACCACAAGAACATTCCTCTGGCACACAATAAGAAGTCAAAGGCAGAGCAGAGTCCAGTTTCTTCTGATGTTGAAGTCTCTTCCCCTAAAAGGCAGCGGCTTTCTGCAAGCGTAAACTCAGTGTCTAATGGTGAATACCCATGTAATCAGTGTGATCTAAAGTTCTCAAATTTTGAAAGTTTTCAGACCCATTTAAAGTTGCATTTGGAGTTGCTGTTGAGGAAACAGTCTTGCCCTCAGTGTAAAGAAGACTTTGATTCCCAGGAGTCTCTTCTGCAACATCTCACTGTACATTACATGACAACATCCACTCATTATGTATGTGAGAGCTGTGACAAACAGTTTTCTTCAGTGGATGATTTGCAGAAGCATTTGTTGGACATGCATACTTTTGTGTTGTATCACTGCACCCTTTGCCAAGAAGTTTTTGATTCCAAGGTATCTATCCAAGTGCATCTGGCAGTCAAGCATAGCAATGAAAAGAAGATGTATCGTTGCACAGCCTGTAACTGGGATTTTAGGAAGGAGGTTGATCTCCAGATCCATGTGAAGCATAGTCACTTGGGTAATCCATCAAAGTCTCACAAATGCATCTTCTGTGGTGAGACCTTCAGCACAGAGGTAGAACTGCAGTGTCACATCACAACTCACAGCAAAAAATACAACTGCAAGTTTTGTAGCAAAGCTTTTCATGCCATAATCTTGCTTGAAAAGCACTTGCGGGAAAAACATTGTGTTTTTGATGCTAGTGCTGAGAATGGTACAGCTAATGGCATGACCCCAACAAATAAGAAGACTGAAGGGGCAGATATCCAGAACATGTTAATGAAGAATCCGGATACTTCCAACAGTCATGAAGCCAGTGAGGACGATGTAGATGCTTCTGAGCCCATGTATGGCTGTGACATTTGTGGGGCTGCCTACACTATGGAGGTCCTCTTGCAGAACCATCGTTTGAGAGATCATAACATCAGGCCTGGGGAGGATGACTGCTCTCGGAAGAAAGCAGAATTCATCAAAGGCAGCCACAAGTGTAATATCTGCTCAAGGACCTTTTTCTCTGAAAATGGCCTGAGGGAGCACATGCAGACCCATCGAGGCCCAGCTAAGCACTACATGTGCCCCATCTGTGGGGAACGCTTCCCATCACTCCTGACCCTGACGGAGCACAAAGTCACTCACAGCAAGAGTTTGGATACAGGGACATGTCGGATCTGCAAGATGCCGCTGCAGAGCGAGGAGGAATTTATCGAGCACTGCCAGATGCATCCAGATCTCAGAAACTCCCTCACCGGGTTTCGCTGTGTTGTCTGCATGCAGACGGTCACCTCTACTCTGGAGCTAAAAATTCATGGGACGTTCCATATGCAGAAATTGGCAGGAAACTCTGCAACCTCATCGCCCAATGGCCAGGCCTTGCAAAAACTCTACAAGTGTGCGCTGTGCTTGAAGGAGTTCCGGAATAAGCAGGACTTGGTAAAGTTGGATGTGAACGGCCTTCCCTATGGCCTGTGTGCTGGATGCATGACCAGGAGCACCAATGGACAGTCTTCGAGCTTGACTCCACAGGAGGTGAACGAGAGGCCATGTGGCAGCCTGAGGTGTCCAGAGTGTAGTGTCAAATTTGAAAGTGCTGAAGACCTAGAGAGCCACATTCAGGTAGACCACCGAGACCTGACACCCGAGACCAGTGGCCAAAGGAAAGGTACCCAGACGTCCCCTGTTCCCAGAGTAAGTGCAGCTGAAGTTTAAAGTGTCTGAGGGATAAAATGTAGACCTTCAATGTGTGAAGTGATCTGATTTTTTTTTAAATTGTCACTTTATCAAATCACATGTGCTACTAGAAAAACCCCAGCAAAACAGGAGGAAGGGTAGAGTAATGCACATAGAAAAATGAGAAGTTGCTCAGCCTAACAGGCCCCTTGATTCCTAGTGGCAGCACAACAGATTTTTTACCACAGAACTGCCCTAAATTTACCAACAGAGAGCTGAGACAGTTGGGCAGCGGGGATTGAGTTTGTCCATGAATTCTGGTTCTACTGAACTGGCAGATCTGGAAAAGCTGGAGCAATTTCATGAAAAATGGAGATGCTGAGTACCCAAAACAACAGAAAAAATCTAATCTGTCATATTTGAGGAATGAGATTATTTCTTGTCAGGAAAATATATTGAGCAGGAAGATATAGGAATTTGTGAGGGAAAATGTAGTTAATTCCATCCTAGCCCCCAAATTCTCACCTGAAACAAACTTCTGTGCTAAAGAGCTTGTCCCTAGGAATGTCTGTCAGAGTGAATGTTTTGAGGTTACTTGGAGGTCTGTGTGCATTTGTGTGAGCTTGTTTGTGTGTGTGTATGATTTTGAAAGTGACTTTAAAAGAACCTGCTTCATGGCCCTTCTATAGGGGCCATTAGAGGATAAGTAGTTTCTTAGCAAATCTGGACATTGTCTAATGCAGATTGCATAAAAGTGTGCTGTCCTTGACTTTCTGCAGATAGCCTGCTTTCCCATTTCTTAGCTTACAAGTTACTTGGGAACATACAGATCCAAGTAAGGTTCCAGAAGCCTACTCAGGAGATTAATATCCTTTGCAGTTTATAGTCTTTTTAAATTATTTGTTGACGTTTTGGTTCAAGAATGGGCCAAGTCAGTCCTTCCTCTGTCAGGAACAGATGGAATGAGAAGTGGATTTTGGAAATCTTCTCAGGAGACCAACAGCAGACACATCTGAGTATTGATATCATCTGACATTTTTAATTAAACATGATGGGGTGAGATTTTCAAAAGTATCTAAGGAAATTAGGCACCCAACTCCTAATGAATAATTCCAGCCGTAGATGCCTGTTTATGTCAATCTGCTAATTAAAGCACCCACAAACACATCTTACTGAATTAAAAGTACCTGAAAATACCATCTATTTGACTAGAATACCAGAGGCTCAGTAAGTAAGAGAAGGCCCTAAGTATGTCCTGAGGACATGGGCTGAGGTGCATCCAAGGGAGCTGGTGCAGGTTGTGTCCCTGGCAGGACTTGGTATCCCTGCTCCACGTGGGGCCATGTGGGGCAGCAGCGTCCGGCCGAGCTGGGCTGAGTATGGCCATGCTGGAGCAGTGCTCCAGTCCAGCCTCCTGAGCCAGTCCCACAGAAAGCTTGATTTCTTTTCTGGTTTTCTCTCTTTTGGTAAAACCACTGGATATTGTTCCCTTTGGGTGTGACTAAGCCTCCAGGCACACACAAATAGTTTTGCAGAAGGGTGAGGAATGGAAATATCCCTCCTTTGGTGTGATACCTAGGTCTGGCTAGGTCATTGTCCTTCTTCCTCCTCAGGCCTTTATTTCCTTCTAAATTCTTTAAAAATACCTCTGTTCTATTAGGTAGGACTAATTCATATCGCTGAGCCTGTGGAATTACCTTTCCCTTCCTATCAGCTAGCAGAACACATTGCCATTTTCTGTCTTATTTCTTGCTTTAACTCTTTCTTTTCAGTGACATCCTCCATACCTGTTCTCTCAGGGGAAAGTTTTAAGTTCTTCAATAAGGTAAATGCTTTGAATTTCATCCCATGAGGGAAGTTCTGAGTTTCTTTGTAGAAGATAATGAAAAATCAGCATTTGTGACTATGGCAAGTGGTACTTTACCAATGTTTGTGGCCTGCACATATGCTAATATCAGAGATAAGCATCCCAGGAATATATATATTGTTATTAGGAATAATTAATTATCTTACCCTTCATTACAGGTACAAGACCTGAATTCTGATATCAGTTCACTTGAAAACTATTGGTGTTTCAGTCAGGTTTCTGAAGGCAATGAGTGCCCTTTGCGTTTGCCTAGTACAGGGATTTTCAAAGAATTATACTGGCTTTTAAATGGTGATATATCTCTGCATTCAGGAACAGTGTTTACATAGCTTCATTGGCTTCATAGCAAAGCTGAGCAAGTTGAACATGAACTCTCTTGGCATCTTGTTAGTGTGCTGCACACAGGTAAAATACCACTTTACTGGAGTAATCTGTAGTGCACAATGCAAGTAGAGTGATTTGCACATGTTCAGAGAAGAGCTGCTTCTCTCCAGTTCTTGAGTATTTCTACATCTCATTTTTTAAGCACCTTATTTATTTTTCTTTCTTAACTAGAAAAGCAGTTTAAGATTAGGACAAGGTGCAGTCAGAAGGAAGATGCAGGTAGCTTAGATTTTTAAGTGGTGGTTATATATTTCAGAGTAAATAAGAATAAGCAGAATGAAATCCAAGCAAATGGAAAAGGTGATAGTAACATATAAAATCTGTAACTTCTTTCTATGTCAGAAATCACTCCACCAGCCATTATTCACTTTTTGATAGAAGAGATGAGTGTGGAACCTGAAGGAATTTCAGAGAAAAATCTTAAATGAAGATTTAACCCCAAAGTGAAAGAAAGGGAGAAAATAGATATTAGCCCTTGATGAATGAAGAATATTTGGGAAGAAAAAAAAAAAGTAGGAGAAACTGAACAGTTCCTTTTTGCTGTAGGTATTTAAGTTCATGTAGAAATGCAAGTGTACGTAGTGCCACAAATGAAGTATGAATATTTTGTTGTATTTTGTTTTGGTTTTTTTACTATCGAATTATTTGAGGTTTTATTCTGAAGATCAGTAGGAGACGGCTAAAGGAGCATTGAAAAATACTCAGAATTTCTTGGCAGGCTTGATTTTTTTTAATCCATAAGAGTGAAAGAAAGCACATAACCCTTGAATATCCTGCTGTATTCTGTCTTCCTCACTTGCATTTTTACTATGGCAAACAAATAGAAAGAAATACCTGTAAATTGTTCATGTTTGCTTCTAGGATGCCTGCCTAGGATCCATCCATGTTAATCAACAAGATAGATTTCCAGGCAGACATAGTTTTTGCATTGTGTATATGGCAACATCCTGTTTGAAGGATTTGGTTTTGGGAGTTTTAAGACAAGTCAATGGTCTTCTGCAAGAGACATCACTAAGAGGAGTAAATAAAACCCATCTTAGTAGTAAAAGATTTCTCTAACATCAGTTTTTGTTTCATTCATATAGTTTTGTGTGAGCTATTCTCTTTGGATAGGACTGAAAGTGTTTTTCAGATGAGCCTCACAAGCAAAGATATCATTCCAGCATCTGACACAAGTATAGTTCAAGACCTTTTTTTCATTCTATTGAGATCTCAACAGAGGTGATGCTTTCCTCTTTTTCTCAATATCTTTCTGTGTGTAGCAGCTTCAGTTTTGAATACATTTTATTAATTAATTTTCACATGCCTTCTAGAGGAATGTGCATATCTTGAGAAACATGACTAATTGTTTTATATTGAGATTTCTCATTTTGTAATACTGGGAACAGTCACATTTCAAGCTGTTCTTTCTCTTACACAGGTTTATCTTTATTTTGTACCACAGGTATCATGAACAATGCTTGTTTAACATTGACAGTGGCAAATGTTTAGACTTCAGTTAAGTTTTCATCTTGAATGGTGTTACTATTTTTAGCCCACCTAGGTTATTTGGACTGAAGAAGCAAAGGAGGTAGCATAGAAAGTTGGAAGAATAAACCCTATTGTGTTCCTTATTCAGTTTCTTTTCTCCTGCACACTTTCTTGGACTCAGTTCCTTGTCTTTGTTCTCCCCCACAACTCTTCTCTTCCCTTGTAAATCCACTTGAATGGAGGAATATTTTCTTTGTAGAACAGGAAACTGTTTCCAGATTTAAAGGAGGATAGTCTGGAAAACCCATGGGAACAATAGATACTTCAGAAAAGAAAACAGAACCCTCTATTATTTTTAGTACAATTTTGTGCCAAGACTAGAATTAAATATCTTGGATTTGTGGGGAATGAGCTCTCAGCTGAAGGTTTGCTCATCTGGTCTCTTTTATCACCTAGATGCCATCACCTAGACTCTGTTAGCTCCTCAGTGTGGGCACCTTTGTTGTCACCACTTCTGAAGATAAAACTTTTAAAAAAGATAACTGATCCATTAATAATGTTCATAAAGCAGAAAAATGGCAGTAGAAGATCATATTTGTACCACAGCTAATTATAGTTGTATTACAGCTAGTGCTCCCCATTTACTGATAATGGAAGGATGTTTTATGACATTGATTTAAAGACAGTTCTTAATGAGCCAAAAAATCAGCTCTTCCACCTCTTACATATACACTTGGGTGCTAATCTAGCTATAGTTACTTTGAGACCTGTATAGGGCATTTATTAACCTCACTCCATGTCAAGTGGGGTGCCCAGTCACAGGAGCCATCACCTTGCTTAAGCTGCTCGTTTGCATGCACTGGTCTCAGCTGAGGCTAAAGGTAGCACTCAGAGGAAATCTGAAATCTGCCGAGGGCTCCTCATGCCGAGCAGAGTGTTTTATAGGATTGTGAAATGGTGTGGAGGAGTTAGCGCTGGGTCTGTGGATAAACAAAGACATCCTGTCTCCAGATCTGTTAGTAAGTAGCTTTCAGAAGCCCCGATATCAATTAAAAAGTGAATCATTTGTCTGTGTTTAATATGACTTTAAAGGTTTGAAATAGTCAGGCTGAAATATTGTCCTCTAGCTGGTTACTCAGGGAACCCTCGTAGCTGAGATAAGCATTGGACAAGGCACAGAGCTTAGCTTTGAAGTTGTGAGGAAGAGGAAGGTTTCAAGTTTTAAATGCGACCATGTGACCACATGAATCAGTCACTATCCAATCCTATTTTGCTCTTCCAAGGTTTTTTGTGTTTTGTTTTGTTTTGGAAGTTAGGAGCCCTCAGCATGTGTGTGCCAGTGTGTTTGAGAGGACATGTGTATGTGTGTGTGCTGTTCTCGTCTGCCAGAATAGATTCCCCAGAAAGAGTGCTGCAGAAATCCAGCTGCTTTTCCATTAACAGCCTTGATTTCCAAATGGACTCCAGGAGGATACTTTCTTGAGCTGCCTAGGGATAACTAGCCAATCCAAACTATTTCCTTTTATATGGTTGGCTGTGTCAGCTTTCGGCCAATGGAGTATAGCCTTCTTCCCATTATCGTGTTAATCACCCATTGTTGTTTTAGCCCAAAAAGCCCTGCCTAAGCAAACGCACACCCGGACAGAATTCATGGAATATGCCCAGCATCCATAGACTGGTGCATTTGTTATTATGGTGTTACAGCATGTTCATTAACCTCCAGCAGGCTACCTTGTTGCCATTGATGACATGGGAAGTAGTTAAGCTCTTGGTAGCACCTAATTTGTTCTTTCCTCAGCAGGTGCTTGAGGAAATTGGATCCCATGCACAGAGGGGGTGACAGCAACTTCTCTGTTTAACTCAAAACTTCTGACTTATTACTGCTGTCCTAAAAATGGGGTTCTATACCTGGGTGTGGGGTGGAGGCTGAAGAAAAACTAATGTGCATCTAAAAGTACACAAAAAGTACCCAAAAATATTTTCCTTCGAAAGGTTGAGGGTGTTGTTTACTGAACTGAGTTTCCCAGTGCTGTTGGCTTGGGGTTCTCATCCATCCCTCAGCTACCTGAGCTTGTGGCCAGCACCCAGAGATTTCATGTGTGTTCTGCTGCCACCAGCTCTGGCTGTGGGGATGCAGCCCTCATGCTCGTGCCTAGTGGCAAGTGTTGCAGTAGGAATTATTCTCCAGAAAGAAGTAGGCACAAAAGGCCCAATTTTTCTCAATTACACAACGAAAGATATCTATTTAAATAGCATATTCTCATGCAGTAAATAATCATGTACATCAGACCAAAGCACCATACTCCTGCTTTGGGAAATAAGAGTTTTTCCAAGTGTGCAAAAGCTTAGCCTTCATGTTTTTTGGTTCTTTGGCTTTTTTTCCCTGAGTTGCATGTCTAACTTGTCAACCTGAATTTTAATTTCTGCAATGGTTTCTTGGATTTTTTCCTGCCACGTTGCACAAGTACACGCATCACTGTAAATGTGAGTGCAAACCCCATTTTCCCTGTTTGGATAAATGGTTCATGTAATTGCCTCTTCACACTGTCTCCTGACTTCTGCAGCTAGGCCTCCCTGGTATGACTTTCAGATGGAGAAAATATAAACAGATTGTACTAGGAAACACTTCTTCGTGGCAATGCTGTTTTTTCAAGATTTCTGATTAGAGACCAATACAAAATGCTTTTCTCCCTGCACTTCCCCAAATAACTATAGATGCTCTGCCTACTCTATTTTGAGTTTAATGAAAGGTGGAATTTTTTGAAAACGTTGATCATACTCTGAAAACAGTTACTTTTCTATCTTTTATTTCACTCTGGGGGAATTTTACTGCAGTGGGTTAAATGACAGGAGCAATCTCATTATGGTTCAAGTACCCAGTCAGATTTTCAAGTATTGTAATTTGAAATTTTTAAGTTGAAATTAAAATTTCTCCTAAAGCAGGTTGTTGAGTAGAGATTGTGTTTATGGTCCCAGAAAAGCCTGGCCTGGGGATATATGAGCAAAAGAAGCCTCAGTGGAGAAAATTTGAAGCATGTAACATGCTATATTCATGATCACACTTGCCTTATGCTACAGTGCAGTTTTCTCTAATCTCTTTTTGGTTATTAAACAGAAAAAGACCTATCAATGCATCAAGTGCCAGATGACCTTTGAGAATGAGAGAGAGATACAAATCCATGTCGCTAACCATATGATTGGTAAGACATTCTTTACACTAGGCCACTCATTGGCTGCTTGTTTTTTGCTACTCTTTGACATTCACTATTCTAATAACTTGTTAATATTCATGCTGTAATTTATTTTTTTATTTTTCAAGGAAAATGATTTTTATGTAATGATTCTTCACTTCAAAGCTTTTTAAATATGTGGTTATAAAACTGTTACTGCTGAGCTTTTTTCCTTATCCTTTTGAGTCCTCATATAGCATTTTCATTTATATTAAAATCAAACTTTTGACAGTATCTTCCATTTGATAGCATAAATTTCCTTCTATCTGTGTAAAAGTACTTGCCAGTTGTCAACCACTTAGGAGCAATTATGTTTCAATTTTGTATGTCATGACATTGAATAGATGTAACTGTTAGCATTTTCCCAGCTAAGTGTGGTGAATTCCTGAGGAACATTGTCAAAACAAAACACTTAGAGAGTTATTTCAGTGGCTTTTTTCTAGTTTTCCCAACAATTCTGGACTTCAGAAAGTTCAGCTTTTCAGACATACAAATGTTTTAAAAATCAGTGCTTTCTGCCTTCTATGACAGTCCTGTCGCAGGAGTTAGTAAAAGCATTGTTGTAACCTGATGGGTGTATTTCTGCTGCAGCTGTATGATTGCTTCTCTGATGAGCACAAAGAAAGGTTTTTCAATGGACAGATGTTATAAATATACGTGTTGGCCCAAGAGGTCAGTTTGTTTTGATGCATAGACCACAAGAAGATACTTCCACATGCCACTCTAGGCATGTGTTGGATGAGACCCTTCAAGGACCCGACAGTGCTTTCTGTCTCATACATTCATATGCAGCATTTATCTCCCATAAGCATAATGGTTTTCCTTCAGCAATTTTACATTTAGGAAATTATTCTCCCATCAATTCAGGTATGTAATTCCTATTAGCTTTGAAGTGGATTATGCATAAATAGCAGAGAGAGAGAAATATGGACTGACAGGCTTCAAACCCCCGCCCTCAAATGAAAAATATACATGTCAGTCACAATAGTTTTCATCCAAGAGCCAGACAGGAGTTTTAAGTTAATGTCAAGCAGGTTAAGATAAAGATATCTAAAAATGTTTGCTTTTGTAGCAGGTGTTAATGTAATCTCTTGTTTGCAAGCTTGAAGTGTGAGATCCTTGTTAATTGGACCATAGTGATTTCATGTAGCTCCCTCCTAGATTTTAAGAAAGAAGTCCTTAGCCAGCTTAGCATTTGTTTCAACTTCATTTGTGATCTGGTAGCTAATAAGTGATTTTTAAATACAAAGGTCATGAAATGCTGAGTTTAGGTTCTGCTTGATTCAAGAGGGGAATAATTTGTTTTCTTTTGGAAAAAATGTAATTTTTTCATTTTCCAGTAACTGATATGTGAAGTTTATTTATGTATATGCCCATAACAGTGCTGTCTGGAATAATATACAATTTACACACTTCCTTACAGAGTTCTTAGTACCATTGGGAAACAACAGGTGTAGAAGGCTCAGAAAATTGCAGTGCTGCTATTTGTGAAGACTGAACCCATTGTTTCCTCGAAGCTGTACATCAGTTACTGTAGTATTTGGAAGGACTCTATGTAGTGCAAAGGTGCTATGGGCCCAGTTCTGTACACCTAGAACATTGTAAATAGCAGGATGTGGTAAGAGAATGTATGATAATTCTGTGGTGGTGTCATCTTCATGTTGCTTTGCTAAGTTACAGACGGAGGATGTCCATTAAGGTCATCACTGCTTTTAATGGTTCAGTTTAGGAAAGAGCAAAGTGTAGAAACCTTTACTATGGAGCCAAACTTCTTCCCACTCTGGGCATCTCTGTCCACAAGGCTTCTGGGTCCCCTCTCCTCCAGGACATGTGACTGCTCACAAAAAAAGGTGTTTTCAGTGAGTTAGCTCACTGGTATTTGTTCTTTACTGGGGAATACTGAAGGGCAAAGGAGAGGCTAGATGTCAGCATTTCTCAAGCAATAAATGCTGTGCTGATTTTTGGTGTTAATTTACGTAGTCCGGAGTCGGTAACAGCAGGGAGAGTGACTAGCTGCCTCTTGTTCTTGCTCCTGTCCCCTTTGGTCATAGCCTGAGCTTGTTCCCTTATTCAGGCCTTAGGACATACTGGCACATGCCTCCTTACTGCTCAGGCTGGTTTATCACTGATAAAGGGTGCAAGAGTTTCCCTTCTCTATGTTAGGCCCAGTCTAGGCAGATGGGCAGAGAGAAAGAAGCTAATATAGTTGTTTCTGCAGCCCAGGTCTAGTTCACAGGAATTATTAATGTCATTATTGTCGATTTAATACCTACAGATGAGGATTTGCTCATGCTGGGGAGACACTGAGATCACAGGGTGAACATACAGGTGTTTGGGAGACAGGAGGAGCTTGCCCCTCAGACTGTGTCCCCTCAGGGCTGGCCTCATCTCAATGAACTTGTATCTGTCTAAAGTTAAGGTGTCTGGTTTAATATAGTCATTGAGATGCTGTCTAGGGAAAAGGAATGATTGATACCAATCCAAGATAAGAGTTTGAGTAGGATAAGCATTTCCAGGGAGAGATTTTTATCTCTCTTTTGAATTTGAGGAGAGCCAAGACAATGAAGTTAGCCTTGACATGTAATTTTTAGGTAAAAAATCCCTTGGCTTTGATAATCCAAGACCCCTCAGCAGCACTTTCTTCTCATACTTTGAGAAACACAATATCAATAGTTGAGATAGCCTAAGCACTTGCTTACAGTTTTATTCTGCTCAAGTGTCTGTCAACAAAGGAATCCCTGCTCTGTAGCAGCAATACCTCTTAAGTAGCAGTGTCAGTAATATGATTAAAGAATTCAATTATTTCCGACATCATAGTATTAAAAACTGCATCCAGTTAAATTGGCTGTGCCTCCCTCTTCAACCTCTCAGATTCTCAGTCTGGAGTTGGATGCCCTGTTCATAATTCATGGAGGTAGGGGGTTTATTTTTTTCAAAGCAGTATGCAGGGAATTTCCAGTGCTACTCCCACACACCGCTTTGAAAAATTACCCTGCTGCACTCTAGCCCTTCATATCCTGTGCACAAACACAGAGGCACATTGGGTCCTTCCTGGCTTCCCCAGGGAAGGAGCAGGCTGGATCCATCCCCGGAGGAGGGAAATGGGAGATGTTTTGTTTCAGTTTATGCTGGGGCCTGTAGGAGGGCTCTCTGCAGCAGAACAGACCTCCTCAGCTGGGGTTAGCCAGGAAGGGATCTGTTTAGGAGGGTTTTCAGCTGGGGGGGGTAGTTCGGGTTGGAATTTTTAGAGAGCAGTGGTCTTTGAAACATTGCACCGATTGGGGCTCCTTTGAAACATTTCCATGCCCACAGAAAGGGGATCCCCCTTTGAAACATTTACAGGCACTGGGGAGTCCACCTGGGACTATATCAAAAACTTTCAGTAGTTCTTGCTGCCTCTGTACTTGCTTACCTCCTGTTGCGCTGACCTGGCAATGTTTAAAGCTTCTCCCCCTTATCTCCCCACCTACCTCTGCCTCTGATGTGCCGTCTCTATTAATGCAGGGGAGGATGGGCGTGCGCAGCCCTGGGCCCTACGGGGGGCACTGAGCAGCCATGGCAGCAGCCAAAGCGTGGAAATCTGTCGGTGCAGCCTCTGCCCGGTGGCCGGGGGAGCCCTGGAACTTCAGTCTCCATCACGGAACCTCTGCCAAGTCCCCATGTGGGCAGTGGCTGCTCCCATCCTGCACTGCCAAGGGAAATCCGCTCAGAGCCCGGCACAGGGAAATAAGGATTAGGCCCAGGGTTTTCCTGATGGGTTTTTACAGCTGTGCTGTTCCCACAGCCAGGCTGGATACCCTAACTGATGTTTTTCAGGGTGCACGAAATTCCACAGGCTTGTTCTCCAGGTGAGTCAGGTTGCCCATATCAAGGGGAAGTGCGTTTGGATCCCTGCCAGAGTTCTCAGCTTTTTGGGTGAGAGAAGTGGACACAGCAGTACTTCTCTCTGTGTCAATTAGGTGGGGGATGTTTTCCATTTAATTTTCAAAGAAGATGAGCAACTGTCCCAACTCTTCTTTCTCCATTCTCCGAGAAAAGTCTCCTGGCAAATGTGTGCAGGAAGCTTAAACTGGGGCTTGGTTAGTGCTGGAACAGGGAAAAGAATGATTCCTGGTTTGTGCTCTAACACTGGGATTGCTGTAACATTCCTCCTGCCTCCGGCTCCAAAGGAATGTAAGTGTTTGTGGGCTCCTGAGAGGCTGTCCCAGTCCTGGGAGCTCAGCTGAGCCCTGCCCGGTGCCACTCCTGTCCTTCCCCATGGAATTGCCAGCGCTCCCCGCCCAGACCCCCGAAGGAACGCTGGTGAGCAGGGGAGGAGGGGCGCAGGCTGGATGTGTTTGCGATGTGAGCATGAGGCCCTGATTGTGCTTTGGGAGCCGCTGGGGACAGAGGGGAGTGCTGAAGGGAAAGCTTCCAGGAGTCACTGTGAAATTGTTCCGTGGTCCAGTTCTTGAACTGCGGTCTGGATAAATTCCTCCCTGTCTGATGGGATGGCGTTGACCAAGTTAAACACCGTGTTTGGGAGAGATTTCTGAGTACTGCCCCAAGCCACGGCATATCATACATTGTGTGTAGCGTAGGACTCCAAGGATCTTAATTACCTTTCCTGCCCTTAGAGATCATATTTCAAGTTCTGGAAACGCTCTGCCAGAATTAAACACAAAGAAAAGGGAAAACATCCATCCACAGTTACTTTTCTTTCAAATGCATACAAGTATTTGAAACAAAACAATGGCCAGCTATAGTTTTGTTATTTTGTTAACATTTTAAAAAAACATAATATTTTAAAATAACAAAGTACGTTGGGTGCTTGGAAGAGGTCAAACTGCAATAATAACTACAGAAATAATTTTCTAAAAAGCAGCAATTTAGAAAGCTCATTTTATGTTCAGAAGAATTATGTTCAGAAGTTGATACCAAGCTCAATCACTGAGATGAAACCAGAACAGATATGAAGGGGTTGAGATAGAACTCAAAATCAAGCATAAATCAATATATTCCCAGCTGTATTTTCATTTTCTTTTTAAAAATTGAAGCAAACAGTTTTATCCTTTGATTTATGTTTCACAGTGTTAATAAACTTAGATCTTAACAAAATTGCTAATTTATATGAATAAAAATTCTGACTCATTTTGGATGGTCTTGAACTCCTTCCTGTCACAGTAGATTCTGAGTGCATGTATATGTGACAAGGATGTAGGTTAGGATCATTTTTGCAGAACTGACTTTTATGCATGTGAAGAGACTTAGCCCTGGCCACCTCTAATGAGGATGTGAAGCATTTCTTATACTCAGGCCTGATCTTGTGAAGCAGTTTTTTCCTTGTTCTCATTGAGTTGAGGACAGTTAATGCTTCTCAGAATCTCTCTTATAATAAAACATATTTTATTTTACATGAAATAAATGTAGTCAATATTGGAAGAAGGGAAGCTTTAATTCTTGTAAAATCCCTATTTTTTCAGACTTAAGGACTTCTGTTAGTTAAAGCATATACATGGTAGCAGTGATGATGACATTGTAAAGCACTATCTTAGTAATAGCTTTCAGGCATTAAGGCAAAAAATGTGCCAGATTGTTTTTGAAGCATTACTTGCAAATTATCAACAGGAACATATTTCTGGACTCAACAGCTGAATGTGTGAATTAATTATGGACACATTAGGAACTCAGAAATGTTTTTTTAACTTTGATGTTTGTAAAGCATATTCGAAGTCATTGCTCTTTTAATGCAGAATTTAAGGGGTCAACCTTCATATATTTACCCAGGACTTGCTTCAATATCCAAATCTACGTGGACTTGCCATAATGAACAATATGCACTAGACTTCCATTTTGCAGTGCCTGCCTGTTGAGAAAGACTAATTTTAGAAAAAATGTGTGAAGTGTACTTACCTCAAGAGATGAACACATGCAGGGTGCCTCCCTGCACGCACCCCTGGGAGCCTCAATCCCAGGGACTGGGTGGGGTCCTGCTGCTGCTGCTGCTGCGAGAGGCTTTGCCCAAGTGGAGCTTGCTGCTGGCTCGGGCTCCTGGGCACAGGCATCTGCTCATGCCAGTCAGGGTCTCCTGTTATTTTGCCCAGCTCTAAGCCCCGGGTTTTTGTTGGGTTTTTTTTGCATTCATTAGTTTTAGCATTAACCACATGTGCAAGTAATTAAATGCTGTAATGAGTACAGTGTATTAAAGGCTAGAAAGGTTTGTTTTCAAGGCATGTTTTGTATCAGTGTAGTCACACTGAGAGCCAAGTTGCCATTGCTGATAGACAGAAGCAGCTCCCTTTACTTTAGGATAAACAAAATTGGCCTTAATATAATCTATTACTTAATGGGTTTCTTACTTTGACACTTCAAAACATTGTATTTTTACTGTTCCTTCCTTTCTGAGGCTGGAAAATTGATTATCCAAAATCTTAATAATTTTATCCAGTTATCCTGTGCAGATGTGGCCTCCTGCAATTGTTATCTATGCGTATTTGTTCACACAAATTACCCCATTTCATGAGAATGTATTTTGTTTTACTTGTTTATCGGGAAAGAAATAACATTTTCCTTAATGTATTCATTCACATATTCCTTTTGCATTTTTCATTTCATTTACAACTTGGTAATAGTAGTTCAGTTTTCACTGACATTTTTATAGCTGCTATGACAACATTCCTGTTTTGCATGATACATGCATAATGGGCAATGATCGCAGTGCTACATTGCTTTCATTCTTTCTTAACTGTGTTAGGATTCCTTACAGCCTCCAAACTCAATTTTCGTATGCAGTGATGATTACACCTGTTTAAACATTTTCCTGGTAGTTTCATATTTATTCATAAAGGGAGCAGTTGATAAAACACCTTTTCTGCAATCAGTCCGAGTTTTAAGTGTGATATTTCTTCAAAGCTATCATTAGCAAGCACCTCAGTCTAGTCCCAGCCTTTCAATATCAGCTGGGCAGCGTAGCAAAAAATGCTATTTTCAGTAAACTTTACCCTGTGTAGAAATAATTTTTTCTGAATATGTAACTTGGTCTTCATTTTATTAACTCTATTAACCTTGAAAACTGTTGTATATTTGTATTTAAAAGTCTGCAGAGATACTTTCTGCCTTATTCTCAGATATTTTATATGCATATGGCCGTGTATTTCTAACTTCACAAACAAATTTCTTAGCCCCTCTTTGCTAGTCTTGAATCTGAAAGAGAAAGCAAGTCCTCACCATATGGGGCTTGGGTTCTCTCTGCAGATGGTGAAATGACTCTGCTTTCTGATGCAGAGGTCAGCACCCCTCTGTGTCCTACGTTTGAGGAAAAAACACCAGAATATTTCTTGGAGGTGGAAGAGGGAAAAAACCCACCACCATTTCTAAGTGCAGTCTTCAGACTTCATATAAATAATGTTTTCAGGACATTGTTCTTCTCTTCATGTGAATTGTGGGACTAATGTCTCTACTTTTTCTGTCCTTAAAATTTAGGTTTTGATTTCTTTGTGGGGGCATATTAGCAGGTAACAGTTTTATCTGGATAATGTAGATGTTATCCCTATTTCTTCTTTATTTACTGGTTTGAAAATGTCTGGTACCAGTACCACCTTTTTTGACTGACAGAAAACTTAGTGTCTTTTTCTGAAAAATAGATGATATATGAGAAGTAAATAAAGAACAAAGGAATGAATATTTAGTGAAGCTGGAAAAACCCCACACTTAGGTTAACTAGGGATTAGCTTTGGCAGAGTTATTAAACACTCTTTTTACCTCTTTGGGGAAACCTAGACAAGGTTTCAGACTGCTTCCAGTCATAGGAAAATAAGAGGAGAATGTATTTAATATCAGTAATCTATAGTTAAATCCGTTTTCTGCTGATAAAGTTCTGAATTTTACTCTTTCTGAATATCTGGTTCAATATTCAGCACTTTTGAGCATTGAAAAGTGTTTATTTTTCTTCTGATTGTGAAACAGCCCTCTGGTGAACCAGTAAGGATACTGGTGTACATATGCTGAACCCTTGCTCTAGTTATCAGAGAAAAAGGGTTTTTTCAGATGTTAAAGGTCCAGATTTGTACCTCCTGTTACTTGGGTGACTTCAAAGTGAGACAGTTGGACTGTTGCCTTTAATTATAGTTCAAACTCAACAGCATCCTTAACCTTGAGGAAGGGTCTCCTGGAACAAGAGGTTACCAACTGACATGACCCTTAAAAATTATTTCTGTTTTGTGATAGCTGGCAAGCAAGTCAAATCAGACACAGCTGTCCCTGGATGCTCTGTCTGTTTGGGGTACTGGCATCTTTCTTTTTTTAATTTGTGGAGGAAAACGTTGCTACCCTGAGGTTCCTCACAACTGATCCCCGTGAAGGAAACCCATGTAAACTTTTTAAACACTTGTACCTTTCTTTTTTTGTTTCAAGACTCCTGGCACAGATAAAGCCTTTGCACAACTGGTCTCTGCAGATGTGCTGCTTCCTTGTCACAGACTTTGTTCAATTTATTAGTAACTTTTGACAGCTTTGTGCCTTTTTAAGAAACAGAAGGGTTTTAATTGAATATTTTGACTTGGCAGATTCATTGTGTGCCATTTTTAAAATTAAATTTCTTTTTTAGTGGATTGCACAATAAGCCTGAGGAAGGGGACCTCTGGTTGTCCCTGTCAGACTTCCCTGTGATAATGTCAAAGTTTCAAGAAGTGGGAAATCATGGTTTTATCAGTGAAAAAAAGTTTTGTTCTGCCACAACCGAAGAAACTGAAAGAAATCACGTACGAATACCATGGTCTTCCAAAGACAGAGCTCTGTAGCAGGCTAAAACACTTCATTTTAGTTCCATAGTCGTCTTTTGACCTGTTTCGTAGAATCATAAAATCATTAAGTTTGGAAAAGACCTCCAGGATGGAGTCCAGCCTTTGACCAAACACCACCTTGTCAACTAGACCAGAGCACTAAATGCTAAGTCCAGTTGTTTCTGGAATATTTCCAGAGGTTGTGACTCCACCACCTCCATGGGCAGCCCATTCCAATACTTACCCACCCTTTCAGTGAAAAAATTTTTCCTGATGTTCAACCTGAACCTCCCCTGGCGCAACCTGGGGCCATTTCCTCTTGTCCTGTCTGTGTTGCCTGGGAGCAGAGCCTGACTCCCACCTGGCTGCACCCTCCTGTCAGGGAGTTGTAGAGAGCAAGAAGATCCCCCCTGAGCCTCCTTTTCTCCAGGCTGAGCCCCCCCTGCTCCGTCAGCTGCTCCTCATTGGACTGACTCTCAAGATCCTTCACCAGCTCCGTTGTCGTTCTCTGGACAGACTTCATCCCCTCAGTGTCTTTATTGAATTGGGGGGCCCAAAACTGGACACAGGACTGGAGGTGTGGCCCGTATAGGGGGACAATCTCTGCTTTGTGTTTTGAGGTTTGTCCTGCTGGCACAAGCCCAGGGACAGATGGAGTGAATGAGGTGCAGACCTCACAGGGAGATGAGCCTCTTTGCCTCCTGCTTCCTGTAGGAAGCGGCCAAAACCGATTTGGTCCAGTGTTTCCTTCTTTGGCACCTCCTGAACTGGTGGAGAAGACTGCAAAAGATGGCACTGGGTAGGAAGTGCACCCTGCTGATGTGTTTACATCACTACTTTAGTCAGTCACAGCCTACTTGTGATTTAATCCTGCCTTCAGCTCCACATCATCCATCATCTGGTGGACAGCAAAGGCCTTAAAAGTGACCAAATCTTTTGATCATTGTGTCTGTAACTGGGAAGTGTTTAGGTTTTATGATGACTTTATCCTGCTCTGTATTCACTGAGAAGTTTTTTAGCATGGCTCAGGCTAGGCAGAGCCTTTGGTTTTAGGTTTTGCTGCAGATAGAGTTTGGGTGTTTTAAAGGATCAGCATCAGCTAGCACCACTGGCGTGTCCTCTGTTGTTGTGTTTTGCACGCATCAGCTATCGTGTATTATTGGGGTATGGACAAATAGTTCTTAAACCCCATGACTGTGAGTTATATCCAGGAATAAATATTGGCAACAAAAGTTAAATGATGAAACCTCATGCAATGAGCAGTAACTGATTCAAGCTGGGCCGGATATAGATAGCTAAAGTTGAAGGGAAGAAAGAATTCCAGTGACATTTTTCTCCTTGTTTAACTTTCTAGTTAAGAAATTCCATTTTCATCCCCTTTTTTCTTAAACAAACAAATAAACAGACAAACTCCCCCAAAAGATGCAAGCAACTTTTGATTTTGCCTTTTAAAAAAAATCTGTGATTTAGGGTGAAAAAAAAAAGGAAAGCAAAGCAACCTTCCCTATGCCTTTAAAATATTTTTAAACTGGTAGTAGCTGTGCCTTCACTTACAGAACATCAGTGGAGAGAATTTCCTTTGAAGACTAATTCTAATGTCCCAGGAACTGAAGTCAACAATGTGTTAAACCTGAATGATGAACTTCCAAGGGATGGGGGATTTGGATCATGAGATGTTATTTGCCTAATTTACTTTATGTAGCATTTGAAAATCTAGATGGACAGTTTAATTTTTTTTTAAATCTAAGCCTTTTTAATTTACATATCTTTTGACTTAGTTCAATGAGGAAAAGTTTTAAAAATACAATGAAAAAACAATCTATAACTTTTTCTCTGTAATTACAAGAATCCAAAAATAATGGCCTGACATAAAAGTCTGTAGTTCTTTTATAATTTTCTCTTGTCTCTTAAAAACAAAGGAATCATATTGTACTACCCTACAATTATACAGAAATCCAATACTATAAAAATACTTGAGGTATTGGAAAAGTCAAATATGTTATTAAAGCATTATTAAAAGGAAAGCTAGGTTCTCTTCATGTTTTCACTGAAACTTGTAAGGGTTTTTTTTTTTTTTGCTAGTGTTGTTGGTTTTTGTTAGTTATTAGTGTTTAGCAGTTTAATATCCACTGTCAAGGTATCAGGCAGATATTTCTTGTAAATCATTAACTACTGAGTGGTTTGTGGTTTGTGCCCTTGTAGTCCCTGCCATCTAAACATCAGTCTGCAATTTTAAAGAAGAGATTTGTCATGAAAGCTGGGAGACCAGATTTTAGCTAAGACAAAGGTGTGGCTCTGTTACCTCTAGAACTGTGACTTGATACTCTTTTATTATTAATAAGTGAAAATATTGAGGTCTGATTTCTCCTTCCAGTGGAAATACTATTAGATCATAAATGCACAAGGTGTAATTCTATCTCTCATGCATCTTTGTTCTTGTTTGAACATGACTTACCAAGAAAAGAACTCCAGAGACCCCAAATACATATTTTAAATGGCCTAGTCAAAGAGTTTTTCCATTTTCCTAAGGCTTAAAGGGGGGAAGCGGCTGCCATTTGCAAGCTAGCAGTACAGTAAAAGCACATCATTGTACACAACATTTTATTTGGACAGCTGTATAAAAATGGCAACACACTGTGAAATCCATTAACAGCAAAACATGTTAAATTCAGCAAAATGCATCTTATGTGGAACACTGAATAAGAAATTATAGTCTGAGTTTTACTAGCTGGTTATCAGAGTTTGTCTTGAATGAGGAAAATTGAATTTTTTTTCCATGTGTCTGCCTGTAAATACAGTGAATGCTGTACAGTGGGTTTTGAAACCGGCATGCTCCTGTAAATTCTTGCCCCGCAGACTCTTCTGCAAGGTTTTTGCAAATCTAAATACCCCTGAGGTGGCTAAAGAGGGGCAGTTTTCACTCAGGCAAGTAGCTCTTACTGCATGTTGGGTCCCACCCTCCTCGCTTGAATTACTGGGTTCAGAAACATTTGTAGGGGTAAGTTCTGGGGGATGCAGCAGTAAGAGCTCAAACTGGGAATAAATGCATCCTTCCCCATTGTCTCCCTGCTGTGCCAGCGAGGGCTGCAGTCTTACCAACCAAGAGCAGGTCTTTTGCCTCATGAGGGATTTCCATGAGTGGATTTTGCTGTGCTGCGTGCAGGAAGATTTTCACAGTTAATCAATAGCATTTAAAAATTCAAAACCCCTCTCCAAAGTATTTTGCATTTCCATTGTTCGTACTGTTTAACTAGGAGATGTTGCTCATCAAGATAGGATGCCATTAAGTATTCTGGTAGAGAAAGAAAAAATGAGTTTACTCTTGCCTGGTAGAAAATGAAACAGCCATGTTAACTTTAGCTCTAATCATGAGATTAAAAGTCTAATGGGGAATTATATCATTTTCACTCTTCAAAGCCAGCATCAGTGACCTTTGGAGAGTTTTAACTTTAACAGCCTAATGATTTCTCTTCTAGAAGATGGAAAAAACAGTCCTTTCCTTGACAAGGAAATGAAAAGTGGATGAAAAAGGCAAGCACAAGTAACCATATGCTGAAGCAGGCTAAATGACTTTTAGTTGTATTCAGTACAACTCGTGTGAGATGGTTTCCAGGCTTTATTATCCAAGCCAATGGCTGCTCTGAAGGGAGACAAATAAATTCAAGGCAGAGCCGTGGGGCTGGGGGACAGTGTGGGGACAGCCCTGCTCCTTCACCCCGCTGGCCCGTGGCCGTGACAGCTCTGACCAGCAGGGCTGAGTGTGCACACCACGCATCCTGAGCAGGTCTGCTGTTGTGTGGGGCTTGTTTCCTGTGCAAGAGCACTGGAATTTCTTGTTCCAGTTCCTGTTTGCTGCCTTTGCGAGCTCAGGCTGTTGCTCTTTTGCCAAGCTGGCAGCACGTGGGGGGAACTTCCTGCACAGGGGATGTAAAAGCGATTCTCTGATTCTTCCTCTGCAGCCATTGGGAGATAAAAGCCAGGACATCAGGGACTGCAAAGAGGGAGCCAAATTATATTTATAATATTAAAGTGAGTGCATTTGTGGTTTTGCCGTTCTCCAGGGTTTTTCATAAGTAGAAAAACATGAATTAGCATTTTCCATTTCCATATATTGACTGGAAAAATAGCCTGCTCTCAATTAAGACCTATAGCTTTTGGGATGTATGCAACAATTTTATAAAATATTTACAGCAAAATTTGCATTTTACATGGTATTACAGTTTTTCTTGTGTTTAGTAGAAGGGACTTAGGCCTAAGAGAGGAAATTCATCCAATGTACCAAAAGGGAAATATATCTAAAATTAGATTGTTAGTATTCACAACAAGGAATGTCCAGTGCTGATTGTTACCTCCAGTAATTACTGAAGGTCACTTTGCCCCCCAGCTATTTGTTACAGCCGCTGCAAGGACCGTGCTCCCTGAGCAGAGCTCTCACTATCCCTTTAAAACTGCCTTTGGAGGCGATTGGAGCTTTGTGCTAGACAGATAAGTAGAACATTTTTTACCAAATGTAAATGTGCACTGTAAAGAACATAGCTATTTCCTGGATAATTTGCAGTTGTATATTTTATGTTAATTTCACCGAAAATATTGCACCCCTGCCAGGTTTAGTAGAGGCTCACTGTGATATGAATAATTTCTAGCGAATCTTTTTTTTTTTCTTCATTTAAGATTTGGCACCTTTTTAAGATTTTAATAATAGCAACAAGGAGGAAGATTTAGAACAAGTGAAACATTAGAGCCAAAGAAATTCACATTGAGAGCTAATGTAAAATAGCAAGAATAATTACATGGAAAACAGTTTCCACAGATGTTTTTCCTTGTAATGTAATAACTATTTACTAAACTGTTTATTTTAGGCCCTTGGTTTACAATAAAATATTTATACATGCTCTGCTGTAATAAAAAAATATTGACAAAATACTATAGAGATTTTTAAAAGACAATTAGTATTTCCCTGTCTGGAAAGTGAACACAAGAGAAGCAGCACCAGCCCTTGCCATGCTTGCTGAGAGGAGATGCAGGGTTAGCAGCAGCATCTCTTGCGGGTTTGTCTGTGCTTGACTCTCCTAACAGGGGGACTCTGGACTCGTGGTGATCCAGAGGGTGACTTACTGGAGAACATGAAAGCCAACGCTCTAAAGACTGCAGAAACATTCTTTTCCACTTCTTTGCAGTAAGAAAATCTTTATTCCATTCCTGAGTTATTACACAATAAGTTTATGTCTGGTCTAAGCAAAATGTGCCTGTTTTAGGAGCAGGTTTAAAGTTCAGGATTCCAGAATCCTGAATCTTGTTCTTTAAAAACAGTGTGGGACAGTGACATCTCTGAAGCACTGCCTGTGGCAGGTTTAAAGCTATTGCTTTATCCTGACTGAGCCACATCTGTCACACACCTAATTCATGAAGCTCCTCACGTGCCTGTGGAGTGTGTAGGCTGGTACACAGGGAATAACCACCTATGCAGATATAGCAGTGCCTTAGGGTGCTGAAATCATAAATGCAGCACTACTGAAAGGTCGATAGATTATATTTTCCACACCTAATCTTAAAATGTCTATTCTTCTGTTCATGAATATATAGAAGAAATTTTATTTTGAGGTGCCTGTGGCCTTACCTTTCAAAATCTTGAACACCGGATAGTATCCTCTAAGAAACTTCAGTTCCTCTGCCTTCCAGTTTCATAATAAAAGGATTTATTTTTTTTCTTCAGAAGTTATTGTACATCCTTTACTTAACTCCAGAGTGCTGGTGTGCAGTAACTTTAAAAAGAGGCCTCCAGGACAAAAGAGAAAATACGTTTAATTTTCTCTAATTCATGGATACAGACCTCACTGTCTGTGCATTTGAGTACCACCAGGATGTTAGAGCAACCTAGAGTAAAGACTGCATGGCTGGATCTGAACAGCCAGTGTTTGGGAAGCAGGATGGTTTCAATATCTAGATATTAATCCATATTTAGCAGTTCAGGCTCTACTTTCAAGTAGACAATTCTCTTGGGTTTCCAGGCTAGCAAGTTGTGAGCTTTGCGGAAGAAACAGGGTAGCTGCCTTGTGGAATGATTTGAAAAATGAGTTTAGAATATATCTATGGACTTTCTTGGTGAAACTAATAACACTCACCTGTTTAAAAATCAGTGGGGTGATTACACAGATTTTTGTCATGCTGGGTTCTAACATTTACAAAAAAAACCCAGGGCAGAGCAGAAAACAGCGAGCATAAGAACTAAAACTGAACAAAAGAGGGAGCTAAGAAATCTAAAATGTTCAGTTTTAAGGCAGAATAATCATAGTTACCAGATGCCTTTTGTTGTAAACAGACCTTTTTTCATGGTTGACTCTTACAAAGAGGCCATCGCACATGAGAGGTTTGCAAGCCTTGTTGCTGTCGTGTCGTGCGAAGCCGTCACATCTCATTCCCATGGTTTGCCCTTGCAGAACCTAACCACAACAGCTTTTTGAGAACTAAAAATTGGCTCTCCCTCTGAAAGCCTGCATAATTTAAAATCAAAATTCCAATAAGGAAAATAGATGGTGTAATATGTGCTATATTTTCTGTAAGTTACACCAAAGTTGGGTTCTTGGCTTTTAGCCTTTCCTACCTTCCTGGCCCTGCGCTGTTGACACATTGCAGAGGGCTGCCAGGTTGTGCAATTATTTCAGTGCAGCTCATTCTGAGTCATTGGTAGGGTCCAAAGCTAGCATTAAGGAAAACAAAGGAATTTGTGCTTGGAAGTCAGCATTGCTCTGTACACAAGAATTTCTTTATTTTTCAAGGGCTATGTTATTGTATAAGCTAATGATTTTGTTTTTAAGTTATATTCTCAGGGGCATGGACATCCAGGACAATCAAGGATGTACTTTTAATACCGATCCTGCAATGTTAGGTCTCTGGTGGAAAAATTGGCCCGACTGCAGGGCTTGAGCCTTGAATTAACCCCTCCTTGGAAGAATTGTTGATTTCCTGGTGCTGAATATATTTGTAAATTGATACATATTACCTATGTGTAAATTAGTTCCAATGAAAGTAAATTAGCCAGTTCCCTTCCCACATGCATTTTAAAATGCCACTTACTGTTTATCACAGTAGAAGCCATTATCTCTGTTAGCAATTTGAAAAATAAGTACATCTGCCAGGGTTCTGCCCTTCGCTGTCTTAGCCCAGCTCACCTGCTTGGCCCTCCCTGCTTCCCCCAGCTCTGGCAGCAGGCTGGGACTCCTCTCCCTGGGAAAGCTCAGCTCATAGATCTCTCTCCAGCCCAAATTGAATGTCTTTTCAGCTGAAGTGGGAGTACAGCACAGGTATGTAAAGCAGAAATGTGGGTCTGAGAGAAGAGGAGGGCGTCTTTTGGAAGTTTGAATTACCTTTTTTTGTCTGTGGAGAGGAGCTAAGAAATTACATGCTCAAATTGGGCAATGTTACTGGTAATTCTGCATGGAAAAGTATTTTAAGAACGGTAGATTAAGGAGCAGAGCAAAAAAGCACATGTAGAGGAAAACTGTGGCAGGTTTGAAAATCCATGTGGTATGAGTTATAATACAGACCCTTTCAAATAGTCTCCAAAAGCATTCACCTAGTATCCCTACCATGTCCCTGCATGTGATGAAACAACTGGCAGAGAGCATTATTTTAATAAAGAATTGGCTGTTAGTGTCTCTCATACTGGATCAGGAAAAGAGTTCAGAGGAACAGATATTGCTGAAGAATCTGTCTCCAATTTTCCCTTGGAACTGTGCTTCTAGGGCTTTTAAAGGTTTATGTATTTAACATTGCAAATCTTCATTTTAGATTTTCATTTGCTGCTTGGGATTTTTATTAACTTTGCAGTGTTCATTTAAGTTGATCCAGCCCTTTATATCATTTCCAGCTTGAAATATTAGTTCAGAGATAAGCTGTGTTATTAAATGCTTAATCTTGAACACTTGTCTTATTTGGTAAGAATTATCTCTGAGAAGTAGGCAAAGAGAAGTTGATTGCTGTGGTTTTAAATCAGCTGTAACTGGAGTAGCCCAAGTACTAGTTTACAAAGGTTGGCATCCCTTCAGTTTGCCATCGCAGCAGCTGGACTTCATTAAGTGCTGGTGTTAATTACTGGGAGAGTGTTGGTTCAGTATGTGAGCAGCAACACTTGGGGTGACACACAAAGTAGGAAAAGGGTCACCTTGAAATAGAAGCTTTAAAAAAACCTGAACAGACAAGGCAGGGCTGCCATTAATTTTGTGACTGCATTTAGTTCAAAGTTTTTCAGCAAACAGTGAAATAAGCACTACTGTGCAGCAGCGAGGGATGGCTTAATTGTGTGTGCCATTGAGGAGGCAGGAACGGAGGCGAGTGCTGGGGAAGTTGCCCCGTAAGAAAGGAAGACGTTAATGTTGTATTTTCTGTGTGTGTTGTGAGAAAGAGAGGGAAAATTCTTTCTGTATTCTCCAGAGTTTTCAAGCCGTATGCGGTATAGTTTGAGGAGGAAATATTAATAATTTCTTATACTGTAAATAGTATTCTGTGGAGAAAACCTGTTAAGGGTTTGTATCTAAGGAATGTTTAGGAGATGAATGTAATGGAGAAAAGCATAAAACATGTGTTAGCATAAAACTGCCACATACTTGCCATTGCTTGGAAATGTTGTGTCCTAAAGCTGATCACATGCAGACAAAGTGGGCCAAGTCCAGCCCCGGTGTAAGCAGCTGGTGGTGCACCCAGCCCAGTATCCCACCACGTGCTTAAGCAATAGCAATTTTTTATCTGTGTCTTTCACCTGGCAATTGTCTGGATGAGGAGCCAGGTGCCCGGGCTGGAAAGGGTGCATGTGAGGATGTTGGAGGAGAATTAGGTTATTACATTTCCTCCTTAATTCTTCATCAGGGCTGCCGCCTGTATTTTCTACAGAAAAATCAATGCATTCTGATTCTGTAATTTCCCATGGTGCCTCGCCGGGCGCGCGGCGTGCCGTGGGAGGTGACATATCCGGTCATGGCAGCTTGAACTCTTTTTTCCAGTGAAAGAATTCATTGGAATTTCACAACCTTTGCATGCTTTTGTGAAAACACTCATTTGTGTTTGCGCCAACCTGCTAATGGCGGATGCCGGGGCTTGCGAATCCCACCTACATTCGGTGCTCGTTATGGCATGGAATGTGCCGTTAATAATGCATCTGTGAAACTCAGCTGCGAGGGAGCCAAGTAATTATCCCACCGTAGCGTTCCCTGCTTCAGTGTCATCACAACTGGGGCTTCATTAAAAGTCCTAACAGTAGAGATGTTGTGTGGTGCAGCCTGTATATATATTTTTTCATTTAAATTATCAGCAATGCCATGGCTCAGAGGTAATTTGACTTTTTGAAACCGTGGAGCCCCTGTGAATTTCCTTCCTCCTCTCCCTCTCGCTGCCGCACCAGCTGATCAGCCCCAGAAGAACAAAAGGTTTATCTGAAGCTATGAAGCATATATTCACCAGCTTCTGGCGTCTAGATAAAAAAAAAAAAAAAAAATCAAAGTACTCCATTGAACATGTTAATACTGAGCAAAATGCACACAGCCAGACACTAAACCTTTACAGGGATTTAGGCATTTGAAAAGTGATACTCTGATCAGGTCTTGAGTTAGTTTCCTGAGCATAAAGTAAAGAAGAATCATAAAATAATATGGATTTTTAAATAAATGGAAATCTTAACATTCCCCCCGCCCCCTTTTGTTTTATTTCTTTGTCTGGTTTCAGTCAGTCAGGCAGTAACAAAATCTTGGGCAAAGGTAATGTAAACTGTAATGGAAGTATTTTCCCTTTTTAATATCATATTCTTCCAAGAGAAAATATAGTATGAACCTCTGACATAAAAATAAACAGGCACAAAGAACAAAAGCATCTGTGGCTCCTTACAGGTCTATGAAGAAGTTTGGGATGCTTCTAAAAATTAATAATCTGGTAGCTCATTCCTCCTTGCTGTTGGGTATTTTTTTTTTACTGCCATTGGCTTTCCATTTTACCATCCTGCTCTTGAGGAGGCTGGGATGTAATGGGAGCCCTGCCACCAGCGAGCAGGACACTTTGCCATGGTCACAGTGATTGCAGGGTTTGTCTGGGCTTCTCCTCACCTGCCTGGCTGCTGGTGGCCTCTCCAGCCTGTGGGCAGCACAGAGCCTCAGGGAACATTGCGAGCATTGCAGGGAAGGGGGGGATCCCCTTGCGCTCACAAGAGGCTGGGGATGGCCAAGGGCTGTGCCTCTGTAGTCATCCTCTGGGATTTTGTCTGGATCTGTAAGTCCATGCTGGAGGTATTGGTCAGCAGCAGGGACTTTCACCAAAGCCTTTCCTCACCTGGCTGGTGGTTGTCCTCCTGTGAGCCTGTGCTGTGCTGCATTGCTTTTTTGGTACAGGAGGTCTTTAATGATGGGAGAGCTGTGTGCTCCTCCCTGGGTGATTTAAGGTCTTCCGAAAGCTCCCACTGTTTGC